>OX639998.1:49479832-49940832 GCA_951828415.1 Anomoia purmunda | reverse complement strand
GCAGTTGTTTAGCCTGCTTACCGCTGCTTATCAAAATTAAAATTTTGTATGGCTTGAAATTACCGCTCATTTTTGGTGATATTTTTTTCTGGCGAACTAAATGTCAAATTTTGCTAAAATAACGGAAAAATTTCCACCAATCTTACACACAATTTTTGATTTGAATTTCGAGAAAATTTTTCGGTATGCAGTTGTTAAGCCTGCTAACCGCTGTTAATCAAAAATAAAAGCTTGTATGGCTTGAACTTACCGCTCCTGTTTGGTGATATTTTCTTCTGACGAACTAATTATCAAAATTTGTTAAAATAACGGAAAGAGTTCAAGAAATCTTACACACAATTTTTAATTTGAATTTCTTAAAAAAATTGCCGTATGCAGTTGTTTAGCCTGCTAACCGCTGCTTAACAAAATTAAAATTTTGTATGGCTTGAAAGTACCGCTCATTTAGTTGTTAAGCCTGCTAACCGCTGCTTATCAAAATTAAAATTTTGAGGGGCTTGAAATTACCGCTCATTTTTGGTGATATCTTTTTCTGACGAACTAAATGTCAAATTTTGCTAAAATAACGGAAAAAATTTCACCAATCTTACACACAATTTTTAATTTGAATTTCGCGAAAATGTTTCCGTATGCAGTTGTTTAGCCTGCTAACCGCTGCTCAACAAAAATAAAATTTTGTATGGCTTGAAATTACCGCTCATTTTTGGGGATATTTTTTCCTGACGAACGAAGTGTCAAAATTTGTTCAAAGGGCGGACAAAATTCCACAAATCTTACACACAATTTTTGATTTGAATTTCGAGAAAATTTTTCGGTATGCAGTTGTTTAGCCTGCTAACCGTTGCTTATCAAAATTAAAATTTTGTATGGCTTGAAATTACCGCTCATTTTTGGTGATATTTTTTTCTGACGAACGAAATGTCAAAGTTCGTTAAAATAACGGAAAAAATTCCACCAATCTTCCACACAATTTTTAATTTGAATTTCGATAAGAAATATCGGTACGCAGTTGTTCAGCATGCTAACCGCTGCTTAACAAAATTAAAATTTTGAGTAGCTTGAAATTACCGCTCATTTTTGGTGATATTTTTTCTGACGAACTAAATGTCAAATTTTGATAAAATAACGGAAAAATTTCCACCAATCTTACACACAATTTTTAATTTGAATTTCGAGAAAATCTTTCGGTATGCAGTTGTTAAGCCTGCTAACCGCTGCTTTTTAAAATTAAAATTTTGAGTGGCTTGAAATTACTGCTCATTTTTGGTGATATCTTTTTCTGACGAACTAAATGTCAAATTTTGTTAAAATAACGGAAAAAATTCCACAAATCTTACACACAATTTTTAATTTGAATTTCGAGAAAATTTTTCGGTATGCAGTTGTTAAGCCTGCTAACCGCTGTTAGTCAAAAATAAAAGCTTGTATGGCTTGAACTTACCGCTCCTGTTTGGTGATATTTTCTTCTGACGAACTAATTATCAAAATTTGTTAAAATAACGGAAAGAGTTCAAGAAATCTTACACACAATTTTTAATTTGAATTTCTTAAAAAAATTGCCGTATGCAGTTGTTTAGCCTGCTAACCGCTGCTTAACAAAATTAAAATTTTGTATGGCTTGAAAGTACCGCTCATTTACTTGTTAAGCCTGCTAACCGCTGCTTATCAAAATTAAAATTTTGAGTGGCTTGAAATTACCGCTCATTTTTGGTGATATTTTTTTCTGACGAACTAATTGTCAAATTTTTTTAAAATAACGGAAAAAATTCCACAAATCTTACACACAGTTTTTAATTTGAATTTCGAGAAAATCTTTCGGTATGCAGTTGTTAAGCCTGCTAACCGCTGCTTTTTAAAATTAAAATTTTGAGTGGCTTGAAATTACTGCTCATTTTTGGTGATATCTTTTTCTGACGAACTAAATGTCAAATTTTGTTAAAATAACGGAAAAAATTTCACCAATCTTACACACAATTTTTAATTTGAATTGTGCGAAAATGTTTCCGTATGCAGTTGTTTAGCCTGCTAACCGCTGCTCAACAAAAATAAAATTTTGTATGGCTTGAAATTACCGCTCATTTTTGGGGATATTTTTTCCTGACGAGCCAAGTGTCAAAATTTGTTCAAAGGGCGGAAAAAATTCCACAAATTTTACACACAATTTTTAACTTGAATTTCGAGAAAATCTTTCGGTATGCAGTTGTTTAGCCTGCTTACCGCTGCTTATCAAAATTACAATTTTGTATGGCCTGAAATTACCGCTCATTTTTGGTGATATTTTTTTCTGACGAACTAAATGTCAAATTTTGCTAAAATATCGGAAAAATTTCCACCAATTTTACACACAATTTTTGATTTTATTATTATTTTTCGGTATGCAGTTGTTTAGCCTGCTAACCGCTGCTTTTCAAAATTAAAATTTTGTATGGCTTGAAATCACTGCTCATTTTTGGTGATATTTTTTTCTGACGAACGAAATGTCAAATTTTGTTAAAATAACGGAAAAAATTCCACCAATCTTACACACAATTTTTAATTTGAATTTCGAGAAGAAATATCGGTACGCAGTTGTTCAGCCTGCTTACCGCTGCTTTTTAAAATTAAAATTTTGAGTGGCTTCAAATTACCGCTCATTTTTGGTGATATCTTTTTCTGGCGAACTAAATGTCAAATTTTGTTAAAATAACGGAAAAAATTTCACCAATCTTACACACAATTTTAAATTTGAATTTCGCGAAAATGTTTCCGTTTGCAGTTGTTTAGCCTGCTAACCGCTGCTCAACAAAAATAAAATTTTGTATGGCTTGAAATTACCGCTCATTTTTGGTGATATTTTTTCCTGACGAACCACGTGTCAAAATTTGTTCAAAGGGCGGAAAAAATTCCACAAATCTTACACACAGTTTTTAATTTGAATTTCGAGAAAATTTTTCGGTATGCAGTTGTTAAGCCTGCTAACCGCTGTTAATCAAAAATAAAAGCTTGTATGGCTTGAACTTACCGCTCCTGTTTGGTGATATTTTTTTCTGACGAACTAATTATCAAAATTTGTTAAAATAACGGAAAGAGTTCAAGAAATCTTACACACAATTTTTAATTTGAATTTCTTAAAAAAATTGCCGTATGCAGTTGTTTAGCCTGCTAACCGCTGCTTAACCAAATTAAAATTTTGTATGGCTTGAAAGTACCGCTCATTTAGTTGTTAAGCCTGCTAACCGCTGCTTTTTAAAATTAAAATTTTGAGTGGCTTGAAATTACTGCTCATTTTTGGTGATATCTTTTTCTGACGAACTAAATGTCAAATTTTGTTAAAATAACGGAAAAAATTTCACCAATCTTACACACAATTTTTAATTTGAATTGCACGAAAATGTTTCCGTATGCAGTTGTTTAGCCTGCTAACCGCTGCTCCACAAATATAAAATTTTGTATGGCTTGAAATTACCGCTCATTTTTGGGGATATTTTTTCCTGACGAACCAAGTGTCAAAATTTGTTCAAAGGGCGGAAAAAATTCCACAAATTTTACACACAATTTTTGACTTGAATTTCGAGAAAATCTTTCGGTATGCAGTTGTTTAGCCTGCTAACCGCTGCTTATCAAAATAAAAATTTTGTATGGCTTGAAATTACCGCTCATTTTTGGTGATATTTTTTTATGACGAACTAAATGTCAAATTTTGTTAAAATGACGGAAAAAATTCCACAAATCTTACACACAATTTTTAATTTGAGTTTTGAGAAAATCTTTCGGTATGCAGTTGTTTAGCCTGCTAACCGCTGCTTAACATAATTTAAATTTTGAATGGCTTGAAATTAGCGCTCATTTTATGTGATATTGTTTTCTGACGAACCAAGTGTCAAAATTTGTTCAAAGGGCGGAAAAAATTCTACAAATCTTACACACAATTTTTAATTTGAATTTCGAGAAAATCTTTCTGTATGCAGTTGTTTAGCCTGCTAACCGCTGCTTATCAAAATTAAAATTTTGTATGGCTTGAAATTACCGCTCATTTTTGGTGATATTTTTTTCTGACGAACTAAATGTCAAATTTTGGCTTCGAAAATTCCACAGATCTTACGTACACAGTTTAGTTTGAATTTCATAAAAAATTGCAGTACGCAGTTTTTTAGCCTTCTAACTGCTGCTTAATGAAATGCAAATTTTTTATGGCTTGAAACTACCTTTCATTTTTGGTGATATTTTTTCCTAACGAACCAGGTGTCAAACTTTGACAAAATGGCGGCAAAAGTTCAACAAATCTTAAACAATTTTTAATTTGAATTTCTTAAAAAAATATCCGCATGCAGTTGTTTAGCATTCTAACCGCTGTTAAATAAAATGCACATTTTATATGGCGTTCTTTTTTGGTGATATTTTTTTAAATTTGTTCAACGGGCGGAAATAGTTCAACAAACCTCACATACAATTTTTAATTTGAATTACTTAAAAAAATTGCGGTATGCAGTTGTTTAGCGTTTTAACTTTTGTTTAATAAAATGCACATTTTGTATGGCTTGAAACTGCCTTTCATTTGTGGTGATATTTTTTTCTGACGAACCAAGTGTTAAAATTTGTTAAAATAACGGAAAAAATTCCACAAATCTTACACACAATTTTTAATTTGAATTTCGAGAAAATCTTTCGGTATGCAGTTGTTAGCCTGCTAACCGCCGCTTATTAACCCACTTGGGGCCACCGTCCTTTTAAAAGGCCACAAAAATGTCATCAGAAATGAGAGAAATGCACCGTTATGCACGTGCATGTTTTGAATGTTTTTTTTATATAATTATTGTTTATGCTTTGTTACCTAGTTTCGCAAATCGAAAGCGTTAGTTGATGAAAGCATTTTCACGTGTTTAAGTTGCTTATTGAGTGCTTTGCGAAGAGCGATTTTTTTAATAGTGCGCAATGGAAAAAAACATGTAAGTAAATTATTTCCATCCAGTTAATTGTTTTTTTTTTTGTTTAAAAACTAATAAGAGTAACATTTTAGTTAATTAACAAATAACTGGAAGGCGAGAGTAATGCTGTATTACAGCGTAAAGCGCATTGTTCTTTTAAAAGGACAGTGGCGAAATATACTACCTATTCTTATAATTTTAATTGCATATTATTTATGTGTTTTTTCAGTAAGTCAAACCGAAAGGCATTGAAGCTAAATGAAATTTTGGAAGAAGTGGATCTATGGAGTGATGATGAGGCTCCTGGCATCGTTTACATCGGGCCCCCCGACAACGCTAACGCTAATGTAACGGATGAAGACAGTGGCGAAGAAGATAATGTGTGACTCAACAATTTGCCAGGCAGTCAGCCACGTGCAGGGAAAAAATTCCACAAACCTTACACACAATTTTTAATTTGAATTTCGAGAAAATCTTTCGGTATGCAGTTGTTTAGCCTGCTAACCGCTGCTTATCAAAATTAAAATTTTGTATGGCTTGAAATTACCGCTCATTTTTGGTGATATTTTTTTCTGACGAACTAAATGTCAAATTTTGGCTTCGAAAATTCCACAGATCTTACGTACACATTTTAGTTTGAATTTCTTAAAAAATTGCGGTATGCAGTTTTTTAGCCTTCTAACTGCTGCTTAATAAAATGCAAATTTTGTATGGCTTGAAGCTACCTTTCATTTTTGGTGATATTTTTTCCTAACGAACCAAGTGTCAAACTTTGTCAAAGTGGCGGCAAAAGTTCAACAAATCTTAAACACAATTTTTAATTTGAATTTTTTAAAAAAATTGCCGCATGCAGTTATTTAGCATTCTAACTGCTACGTTCTTTTTTGGTGATATTTTTTCCTGACAAACCAGGTGTAAAAATTTGTGCAAAGGGCGGAAAAAATTCAACAAATCTCACATACAATTTTTAATTTGAAATTCTTAAAAAAATTGCGGTTTGTAGTTATTTAGCGTTCTTTTTTTGTCATTGACAACGAAAAGTCTTTAGGAGCAGCACCGATAATACACCTTTTGGAAGATCAATTAGACATTGAAATATTCAAGACTCCACCTTACACTAGTACCGTGCACGGTCAAGTCGAACGTTCCCATAGCACTTTATCAGAAATTATGCGATGCCTGAAAGCAGAAAAAGTTCACACTTCTTTCGCAGATTATCTAATAATAAATCAATTTGCAGATATAACTACTCAATCGATTCCACTACTAAACAGAAACCAGTCGAAATATTTTTTAGGCGAACTGCAAGCTCAGACCCGCAGCTAATTGAAAACGAAAAGCAAAAAAATAAACAAAGGCTATAAAACAAACAAGACCTTAATTACCATAACAAAAAGAGGAAACCATATAAAAATTACAATTTAGATGACGTACTTTTCGTCAAAACGAATAGGAGAATAGGGAATAAACTTAATTGTCGTTATAAGGATGAAGAAGTAGCAGAAAACAAGAATAGCATAGTAGTTACAACCTCCGGCAGGATAGTTCATAAAGGATTAATAAGAAATTAGAAAATAAGAAGTAAAAATTTCCTTTACAGGTACAAAATGGACATACAACAGTTGACATTTTTTATCGTAATATTGACCTATTGGAAGAACAGTCTATCTGAAACACAAATTTTGAACTACAGTAATTCTCAAATCATTGCAATCGATACTGGAATCGCACGACTACAAATTAGAACCTTTAAATTGATACATCTAATTGACCTAAATCAATACAGTAACGCAATACAGGACATAGAAGTTACGGTACAGAAATACATTACCCCGAGGGACAGTAGATATTTATTTTTTAAACATGACATTCAGGAAAGCAAGGACATTCTTAAGGGACTGAAACCTAGACGGCAAAAACGGTCCTTAAATATTCTGGGAGCTGCTTAGAAGTGGTTAGCAGGTTCACCCGACCATGACGATTTTCAGTTAATATTTGACAAGGCCAATAATTTACTGGCCAACAATGAAAAACAGATAGTGATTAATAAATTGACTATTCAGCGACTAGACGAAATTTCAAAAATAACCAACACTCTACTAAATACAGTTCAATCAAGGGAAATTGCTAAAAGGAAAATATTAAATAACATAGAGCGTAGGTTGAAAGTAATAAAAAACGAGTTGACCCAAATAGATTATTCAATACAGTGGGCAAAAGCAAACTATCTATATAAATTCCTTTATTCTATCGAACTTTGAAATAAATGTAACAAAAATATTTTTCGATGACCAAGATATGCCTTTTTTAACTTAATTGAAGCTTTAGAATTTAGCGAAGTTAAAATTGCATCAAATGAAACAACATTGCTATATATCGTAACGTTGCCAAAAACAAGTAAAGAAAATTACCAAAAAACGTTGATCAAATCTGTAAAAAAAGGAAATGTTAGTATAAAACTTGATTACGAAAATGTTATTTTATGTAAAGATCAAATATTAGGAATAAGGAATAATTGTAAAACTCTAAACAACATATCACTTGTAAACGTATGAACATTGTAAATATCACTGCCTCTCATTGCATCCCAAATCTACTCAGAAGCACGCCATCGAAATGCGCCATCACAAACAATCAATATATGCCTCTTGCCGAAAAACTAACACCGAACATATTGCTCCTTAACAACTTCAATGGATACATCCAAATTGATAATAAATACACCACGAGAACTCTACACTTACCGTACAAACCAGATATACTGGAATAGAGAAATCTCAGCAGCAAAACCATTACCAGCCATAGCTCCATCTACAAATGTCACAACTACCTTCGAAGAGTCCTGATCATTACAGATGCTCAAGGAACTGCACATTACCAACACTCAAGAAATTGAAGCTTTCAAACACAAATATGGTGCTAGCCTTATAGCCAACCTCATAATTTTTATAGCAGTCGTTGGCCTCATCTCCTACAGAGCTTACGTTTCTAAGAGGAAGTACGAAGTGACCGTTACAACGAAGGACATCGCAAAGGATCACAACAACAAGGACGCCACATCCGCTGAAATTAACTGTGAGAACGCTGACATCGAAAATATTGCACGCGCAACAGCGCTGCCGCGGAACTCATATTATATCAGCAGCTACGTTCCCACCTGACCATGAAATATGCTGACGCTATGTCTGGGCCGGTAGCGATCATACGACAACAAGCTACGTTCCCACCTGAACATGAAATACGCTGACGCTATGTCTGGAGCGGTAGCGATCATGCAGCAACATCGTGTCTTGGTAGTGCAGTGATAGGTATACATATGCAAGACTTCATGTTAGCTTTCAAAGAGAGTTCTAAGTTGTAGTTAGAAGAATAAAGACGTGCCTAGTGCACCAAAAAAGAAATGAAAACATATTTTTTTTTTATTAATTTTAAACTTTAAATAATTTAACTTATACACATATGTACATACATACATACGTACGAAATGGGTTTCAGCGAGTAGTAAAATAAATAAGGGGAGAGCCGTAAGTGGTTCTTATGATAGTAATGCGCTTGCTCAGTTTCGCAGTTAGTTAAGAACTTCTCTTTTAATTGTTTACAGTCTATATCAAAAAATTTGGTAGGTTTTGCACATGGCCAATATTATATGTATTTAATTGAAGTATTTTATGTGTGATTAAGGTATTGTTCTAAGAGCAGAGTCAATATGCTTTATTTTGGATTTCCTATCGAAAATTAGCTGTCAAAATTATGCTGTACCAGTTGCTCAAGAACGTTGAGAGATTGGCTTGAAGTTCATCAAAACCATATTGGCTTAATTAATAGAATATACTTATATGCAATTTTTATGTGAGCGCTTTCATAAGTCAAATTTCTTTTAATGAACCGAATCCCATAGTCTAACACAAATCACAAATAAATTAAATATGTACATCAGTTTATTCCAGCTGGTAGCCGAGTGTGTAGCGTGTGCGCGCTTCATTCGGTGGCTCCTAGGTTCGAGTTCTGGGCATCAAAAAATATAGAAACGTTTTTTTCTAATAGCCGTCGCCCCTCGGCAGGCAATGGCAAACCTCCGAGTGTATTTCTGCCATGAAAAAACTTCTCACAAAAAAATATTCGCCGTTCGGAGTCGGCGTAAAACTGTAGGTCCATCAATTTGTGTAACACATCAAAACGCACACGCCAATTAAATAAAAAAAACTGATTTTATTCCTACCGGTATTATTTGAAGTTACAGGATCTTCCTAGACGGACAACTCACATTTATTTTTCATGTGAAAATTTTCAACATCAAAAACAAAGGCTACGTTGATATCGTTGAAAAAAAAATCTTCAAAAGAAAATTGTTCTAAGCTATTTCCATTAAATTGTTTTTGTTTTAGCATTCAATATGTAAATAAAACATTTTTTATAGTATTTCATAAAAATATACCTTATGCTATGCCTAAATTCACTGGCTACACATTAGTTAAAGTTCCATGAAAATCCGTTTAGTAGATTCGGAGATTACTGCGTTCAAACATGCAAAGAGACAATCAGACAAACAAAAATTTTTAATACGGTCCAGATGTATTCTATTACATTCTCTACATCACCTTTGAAATTTTTTTAAAGAAATTTTCAATGTACAGATACGACTTTTCTACAGATTTGTTATAGCATAGATTGCCCATTCTTCAAAAAGTTTCTGAATTTTTTTTTGTTACGATTTCACTAATATATCTTTCTGTATAAGAAGTACAAGCTAAAAAGTCCAAAAAGTCGGAGTCCAGGAATGTCCTTTTTCGTGCGCTGTAGTGTTGAAGAGCTATCTTGCGCACGGGAAGTCCATCCATGTATCGTTAACCATATTGCATACGCTCTCCCCAACCGCTATTTTCACAACTAACATTTGATTGTACGTGGGAGGAATTGACGACGACGAAATGGTTTTCCTGGTTGGGAGTTTCTTGCCAGCATTGAAGAGACCCAGCAACTTTTTTAAAGTTCTTGTCTTAATAACACGGCAGGAGTGGCATTCGCTCACAATCACTTTAACTAACTTGCTAATCGATCTCTTGCTGCTTTTTCATTAGAAGGGGCTGGTGCAGGAACTGTGTTATTGGCACCTGTGATACATTTAATGCCCGCGGTCTGATTGGCACAGCCTGTCGTGTAGGCAAATTGAGGCTTGCTTGCATTGACATTATTTCTACGTCAGGTTGCTCAGGTCTACTAAAGCTTTGGTATGGGTGCCTCCTATTCATATGACGGAGAAGGCAGCACGTTGACTTATGGGAAACAGACAACTGCTGGCAACATAATCTGTACTTAACGTTATTTTCATTCTCTTCCGAAAAATGCAACCTCCCTTTTTAGTTGACATTTTAAAATGTTTATTAGTATTTTTATTAGAATTGCCCACTGCTCGTATACAATTTCTTGACCATTAACTTCAAGAAAAAGGTATCTCTCTAGAAACTCCTATGATTCTACAAAACCTCATGAAATTATACCTTTGATCTCTAACTAATTGCCAGGGATGAAGATCAATGTCCTGAAGTTTACTTATCGCTCCCAAAGTGTTTTGTTTTAAGACATCTCCTTTAAAGGAATTGTGTACAAAGAAATACGCTGGAAGGTGCGTTCAAGACTTCCCATCTATGGTTAGAACGCTAGAAGCTACCCTGGAGGTACGATTTTTCAGCGCCATAATAATCGAGACAAATAATATTATACCTATTCCTCTCATATTGCAAATTTATCTTCAGGAACATTTCGTGACAGCATACTCGTATGAACACATATCTCTGTGCGTCAGTGAATCCACGGGCCTTTATACTGCTAAAACCGCAGCCAGGGGTTCCTTATCCAACCTTGAATGAATTGTGCAAGAGGTCTTCTTGAAGGCCAGTTAATAATGGGCTAAGGTCTGTAACTCCATATCAAACCTATACCCTTTTGTAGTTCTCGACGAATGTTCGAGGCAGTACCTTACACATACATATACCAATGTGTTTTTTTTTACTTTTCAATTAGTTCTTCGATTTGACTACTTCTGTCCTGCTCTGGAAAAGATACAATTTGACCAGCTCTCAAAATCTTTACCTCCTGCTCTAACTGAGTCACCCTGTTGCGGAGAGTTTCTAATTCTTCTTTGCTATTTAAATCCGTTTCGTACTTTCGCTTTCTAGGAGTCCCTTCGGTTAAGTATTCGTCAGTTTGTGACTGGCGGCTATTTGCCCAAGTGTTTACCAAACTTGTTGGTACTAAAGAAGAAGAACATGGGTGTGCTTCAAATGATGGGAGAAACGACTCCTCTAAAGAGGCCGCAATTTTCAAGTGATTGCAGTTTTAGGTGCTTGTTTCTAAATTCCACCTAACATCATTTAACCATATCCTCGGTTACTGTGGGTGAGTATCATTTAATATCGTCAGGGGTAGCCCTGTAGTAACCTTCTATTCTTCGTCCTAACTTTTAGGGAAAAATGCCTCAGGCAAGCGAAAATATATGTATTTAGCTGTTGGGTTAAGCATGCCCGACAGCTTCATCTACTGACGCCGCCTAGTAAAATAAAAAAAATATTTTTCAAAAACATTAAATGAAACAAAATTACATAAAACATTAAGTGCCTACGACCATACATATATGGGAGAAAACTTTATTGCAATCAAATTATATGGGCTATAGGACTACATACTTAGAATTTTTATAAAAATTTTAATTAAAACAACTGAAAATTTTATAAAATTTTCTTCAATCCTTCTTTATTTCTATAAAGTTTGAGATGTGGCTTTATACAGTGTGCGTTATATAATGAGATGTACTTTTATAAAAAAAATTAATAAACATTAAAGAAACATGAAAAAAATATTAAAATTGTTAAGGTTCGGAAGCCGATTAATTTTTCCCTCACTATCACTAAGTCAGCTTAATCAACAAATGGATATTGCAGATATAGTTATTATTCAGATTGCATTCGTTAAAAAAACTTACATATGTGCACATACAGTGTTGTGTATATCGCTTTACTGAGTACAAATTCGCGTTGAGTTTTGATAATTTTTTTTGCTGACGGTGTCGGGCATTTTCATCCACAAACATTTTATTGATTCACAAAACGCAAATATCCACTACACAAATCACAGAAAACTAAAATAATTGTTGTAAATTCAAATACCAAAAAGCGATCGCCAGATAAAGCTGGAACTCTACAGAATGCGTATGCGTGCGCGTTGCGCAAAAAATATAAATTCCCGTTTGTGTACATTGCCATGTAGCTACCGGCGTGAAATTGTGTTTATTCAACTTCCCAGTAAACAATCGCGTTTGTAAATAAACTTGAAATAAACTTACACTGGTAAGCCTTTTCGTTACAAAAAGTTTACGTTTTCCATTACAAAACAATTACAAAAGACTTGTAAAGAACCAAAACGTTGCATTACTTTGGGCTTTTTCACATACTTGTAAAATCGCTTATTTTTAAACTTAAAAGTAAGCATTTATTAAATTAATATCCAACCGCTTGTAAGCTTATTTTCAAATGGATTTGTAAACGCTTTGTCATGAATTTAAGCTTACAAGTAAGCATTTATTTAATTAAAATACAACCCTTTGTAAGTTTATTTTCAAATGTATTTGTAAACGTTTTGTAATGATTTTATGTAATGGTAGTAAAATAAATCGCATGATATATTTTAAAAGATATATATTTATTTTCTTTATTAGTTTTAGATTATTTAATAATATTTATTATATATACATATGTACTTATACTAAAAATTAAAACAACTTTTGATAAGTTAAATTAAACTTATAGTAAAAATTAAAATATAAAAAAAATTCTTTAAAAATTAAATGATATAAAAATAGGTAGTTAAAAATAATTAATTTGCTGCTTTTTGTTGCTTTTTGTTGCTTCTGTTTTGTCTATTTTTGGCAAACTGAAAAATCGTTTTGGTGCCACTTATGTATATATTCAGTTTCATTTCCATTCACTTCATGTAAGAAGACATCAGAAATTTAAATTAAAAATATATATAAGTATATAAGTAAACATGTAATTTTTATGTGAGCGCTTTCATAAGTCAAATTTCTTTTAATGAACCGAATCCCATAGTCTAACACAAATCACAAATAAATTAAATATGTACATCAGTTTATTCCAGCTGATAGCCGAGTGTGTAGCGTGTGCGTGCTTCATTCGGTGGCTCCTGGGTTCGAATTCTGGACATCAAAAATGATAGAGTGTATTTCTGCCATGAAAAAACTTCTCACAAAAAAATATTCGCCGTTCGGAGTCGGCGTAAAACTGTAGGTCCCTCAATTTGTGTTACAACATCAACACCCACACGCCAATTAAATAAAAAAAAACTGATTTTATTCCTACCGGTATTATTTGGAGTTACAGGATCTTCCTAGATGGACAACTCACATTTATTTTTCATGTGAAAATTTTCAACATCAAAAAAAAAAAACGGCTACGTTGATATCGTTGAAAAAAAATCTTCAAAAGAAACTTGTTCTAAACTATTTCCATTAAATTGTTTTTGTTTTAGCATTCAATATGTAAATAAAACATTTTTTATAATATTTAATAAAAATATACCTTATGCTATGCCTAAATTCACTGGCTACACATTAGTTAAAGTTCCATGAAAATCCGTTTAGTAGATTCGGAGATTACTGCGTTCAAACATGCAAAGAGACAATCAGACAAACAAAAATTTTTAATACGGTCCAGATGTATTCTATTACATTCTCTACATCACCTTTGAAATTTTTTTAAAGAAATTTTCAATGTACAGATACGACTTTTCTACAGATTTGTTATAGCATAGATTGCCCATTCTTCAAAAAGTTTCTGAATTTTTTTTTGTTACGATTTCACTAATATATCTTTCTGTATAAGAAGTACAAGCTAAAAAGTCCAAAAAGTCGGAGTCCAGGAATGTCCTTTTTCGTGCGCTGTAGTGTTGAAGAGCTATCTTGCGCACGGGAAGTCCATCCGTGTATCGTTAACCATATTGCATACGCTCTCCCCAACCGCTATTTTCACAACTAACATTTGATTGTACGTGGGAGGAATTGACGACGACGAAATGGTTTTCCTGGTTGGGAGTTTCTTGCCAGCATTGAAGAGACCCAGCAACTTTTTTAAAGTTCTTGTCTTAATAACACGGCAGGAGTGGCATTCGCTCACAATCACTTTAACTAACTTGCTAATCGATCTCTTGCTGCTTTTTCATTAGAAGGGGCTGGTGCAGGAACTGTGTTATTGGCACCTGTGATACATTTAATGCCCGCGGTCTGATTGGCACAGCCTGTCGTGTAGGCAAATTGAGGCTTGCTTGCATTGACATTATTAATTTCTACGTCAGGTTGCTCAGGTCTACTAAAGCTTTGGTATGGGTGCCTCCTATTCATATGACGGAGAAGGCAGAACGTTGACTTATGGGAAATAGATAACTGCTGGCAACATAATTTGTACTTAACGTTATTTTCATTCTCTTCCGAGAAATGCAACCTCCCTTTTTAGTTGACATTTTAAATTTAAAATGTTTATTAGTATTTTTATTAGAATTGCCCACTGCTCGTATACAATTTCTTGACCATTAACTTCAAGAAAAAGGTATCTCTCTAGAAACTCCTATGATTCTACAAAACCTCATGAAATTATACCTTTGATCTCTAACTAATTGGCAGGGATGAAGATCAATGTCCTGAAGTTTACTTATCGCTCCCAAAGCGTTTTGTTTTAAGACATCTCCTTTACAGGAATTGTGTACAAAGAAATACGCTGGAAGGTGCGTCCAAGACTTCCCATATATGGTTAGAACGCTAGAAGCTACCCTGGAGGTACGATTTTTCAGCGCCATAATAATCGAGACAAATAATATTATCCCTCTTCCTCTCATATTGCAAATTGATCTTCAGGAACATTTCGTGACAGCATACTCGTATGAACACATATCTCTGTGTGTCAGTGAATCCACGGGCCTTTATACTGCTAAAACCGCAGCCAGGGGTTCCTTATCCAACCTTGAATGAATTGGGCAAGAGGTCTTCTTGAAGGCCAGTTAATAATGGGCTAAGGTCTGTAACTCCATATCAAACCTATACCCTTTTGGAGTTCTCGACGAATGTTCGAGGCAGTAACTTACACGTTTAACAATGTGTTTTTTTTTACTTTTCAATTAGTTCTTCGATTTGACTACTTCTGTCCTGCTCTGGAAAAGATACAATTTGACCAGCTCTCAAAATCTTTACCTCCTGCTCTAACTGAGTCACCCTGTTGCGGAGAGTTTCTAATTCTTCTTTGCTATTTAAATCCGTTTCGTACTTTCGCTTTCTAGGAGTCCCTTCGGTTAAGTATTCGTCAGTTTGTGACTGGCGGCTATTTGCCCAAGTGTTTACCAAACTTGTTGGTACTAAAGAAGAAGAACATGGGTGTGCTTCAAATGATGGGAGAAACGACTCCTCTAAAGAGGCCGCAATTTTCAAGTGATTGCAGTTTTAGGTGCTTGTTTCTAAATTCCACCTAACATCATTTAACCATATCCTCGGTTACTGTGGGTGAGTATCATTTAATATCGTCAGGGGTAGCCCTGTAGTAACCTTCTATTCTTCGTCCTAACTTTTAGGGAAAAATGCCTCAGGCAAGCGAAAATATATGTATTTAGCTGTTGGGTTAAGCATGCCCGACAGCTTCATCTACTGACGCCGCCTAGTAAAATAAAAAAAATATTTTTCAAAAACATTAAATGAAACAAAATTACATAAAACATTAAGTGCCTACGACCATACATATATGGGAGAAAACTTTATTGCAATCAAATTATATGGGCTATAGGACTACATACTTAGAATTTTTATAAAAATTTTAATTAAAACAACTGAAAATTTTATAAAATTTTCTTCAATCCTTCTTTATTTCTATAAAGTTTGAGATGTGGCTTTATACAGTGTGCGTTATATAATGAGATGTACTTTTATAAAAAAATTAATAAACATTAAAGAAACATGAAAAAAATATTAAAATTGTTAAGGTTCGGAAGCCGATTAATTTTTCCCTCACTATATATCTGCGATCATATGAAATAATTGCTTAAGTCAGCTTAATCAACAAATGGATATTGCAGATATAGTTATTATTCAGATTGCATTCGTTAAAAAAACTTACATATGTGCACATACAGTGTTGTGTATATCGCTTTACTGAGTAAAAATTCGCGTTGAGTTTTGATAATTTTTTTTGCTGACGGTGTCGGGCATTTTCATCCACACACATTTTATTGATTCACAAAACGCAAATATCCACTACACAATTCACAGAAAACTAAAATAATTGTTGTAAATTCAAATACCAAAAAGCGATCGCCAGATAAAGCTGGAACTCTACAGAATGCGCATGCGTGCGCGTTGCGCAAAAAATATAAATTCCCGTTTGTGTACATTGCCATGTAGCTACCGGCGTGAAATTGTGTTTATTCAACTTCCCAGTAAACAATCGCGTTTGTAAATAAACTTGAAATAAACTTACACTGGTAAGCCTTTTCGTTACAAAAAGTGTACGTTTTCCATTACAAAACAATTACAAAAGACTTGTAAAGAACCAAAACGTTACATTACTTTGGGCTTTTTCACATACTATATTTTTAAACTTAAAAGTAAGCATTTATTAAATTAATATCCAACCGCTTGTAAGCTTATATTCAAATGGATTTGTAAACGCTTTGTCATGAATTTAAGCTTACAAGTAAGCATTTATTTAATTAAAATACAACCCTTTGTAAGTTTATTTTCAAATGTATTTGTAAACGTTTTGTAATGATTTTATGTAATGGTAGTAAAATAAATCGCATGATATATTTTAAAAGATATATATTTATTTTCTTTATTAGTTTTAGATTATTTAATAATATTTATTATATATACATATGTACTTATACTAAAAATTAAAACAACTTTTGATAAGTTAAATTAAACTTATAGTAAAAATTAAAATATAAAAAAAATTCTTTAAAAATTAAATGATATAAAAATAGGTAGTTAAAAATAATTAATTTGCTGCTTTTTGTTGCTTCTATTTTGTCTATTTTCAGTTTCATTTCCATTCACTTCATGTAAGAAGACATCAGAAATTTAAATTAAAAATATATATAAGTATATAAGTAAACATGTAAATATAAAGTTTATTAAGTTTTATTATTAAGTACCTCGGATAGCCATTGATACTTTTAGGACGCGGACAGATTTTTTATCTGACTTTCCACTCCAAGCAAAATGTTGAGCACATTCATCGGATAGTAATGAGCGCCAAGCTGTTCTGACGAATTTCGCTCCTGTGTATTTAATATTTTGCATAAGCTCCGATTTCTTCATAAAAAGGAAATTGTAAAATTGGTTTTCAAACACTCAATATATATTTACTTACAAATTTAGCGTATTCTTCATCCTTCTGGAGTAAGCTCTCCAATTCCATAAATTGCTCCACTGTGTTTAAAGTTTCCGCTGGCATAATCTTTTTTGGTGGAACATTGTCTCTGCTATTTCTCAACACTGCGATATCTCGCCGCAAGCTTCTTACCTTCTCCACGATTCTTCCCATAGAGTTGGATACATCTGCATCAGTGGTGCTTTGAATTGCTTCAAAAAAATATTTTCATGAAAAAAATTGTTTTAAATAAATAATTGATATTGACTACCTTCTAAAATTGTGGAATCCAGTGTATAGCTATTAAATGTTCCTGCTTCTTCGACTATGATGTGGTTATTTCCGTTTTGGTTGATGGATGTTTCAAATTGCAAATGCACTCCATCGGTATTTATTTGGGCTATTGGTTCTTGGGAGTTGTATGTGTATGATTTATTGGCGGACATTATGTGAAACAAGGGAAGAAATGAACGTGAATCACTTTCAAAGTTATGTAAATAAAGCACTTTTAATAATAGAAACAGTTCTAAAGATTAAGTTGTCTCTCATATAAAAATTATCTGGAGCTTTTAAAGAAAAATACAAACCGTTTTTTATAACACAATTGAAAGAACCGTTTTTGAAACGACCTAACTTCTCCGAAATGATTTGTTGCTTTTTTGGATGCAAACTCTTCTCGACAAGCCGGTTGTATAATTGTGGTACTAGTTGATGTTATTTTAAACAAGTTTTTTTAACTGACCGAGGTAATTTTCAAATTTAAAGGCATTGATTGTTAAGCAATGGAAGTTTTATGTTAAAAAACGGAACTATATAATTGAGGAATTCCAGAAACAAAATCATTCAAAAGTTCTGATGCACAGTAGTTATTTCTTTGGCAATCGATTGGCCTCAACCATATTCGAATAGCAAGAGAAAGTTTGAGGAAATGATTATATCTATCTTCATCCAAAATATATTTTAATACAACTGGCCCGACATACAACAAAAATAATCAAAATTCAGTAGCCTTGAACCGTTCTAATTCATTCAGGTCGTGCGTTTTTCTATTAAATTTCCGTGGAATTTGGCTTCTTAAAAATAATAAATTGGCGTTTAAACAAGCTATTTTTTCATTTCGCAACGAATAGCTCATGTTTCTTACTTTCAGCCACGATGACAACAGAAATTTTACTGCCCGTAAACAAATAACGTGCATATAATCAAGTGGAAATTGCTTGATCATATCTATTGGTAATTTTCTAAAATGATGGGACTGAGCTGTTTGTGATGTGCTATGTCAGTTCTATTTCCAAAATCTGCATCTGTCCTGGAAGGATATGGTTGAAAGGGAAAAAGTGTTCTGTTTTGTTGACGTTCGCCTTTCTGGGTGGATTTTGTACAAGAGCTGTAGCCTGAATGACCCTTAATGCTTAATATAAAGGCTCTTGAGGGTGCATCACAAATAAACGCTCGATATTTAACATTATAATTTTTTCAATCAAATTGGGGTCCGTTTGCAATAAGATCATTCATTTCATCAACAAAAGGTTTTAGATATTCATTAGCAGATATTGGATGAGAACTGCCGGCAAAAATTCCAACAACTAACACAGATTCTGTATCATAAATATTTATCAGAATTGGCCACAAATTTTTCTTTGAACTTTTAGATATTGGTAAACCATCTAGATTTATATTTAATGTCAAATCATTTGAACTTAGTGAATGTGAATTTGTTTGAAGAAAATCTGTCAAACAATCTTTAAGACCATAATGGAAATATTGCCCTTCACTTAAACAAGTAGTAGGGGCGTCGGTTGGTGTTTTTTTAATGTGCGAACATCCTTTGGTAGTCCAGGGATTTTAGTGCCTAAAATTTTCAAAAGCTTATTTCCCAAATCGTTTGAAATGTTTGATTCAATAACCCATGATGTAAGTTCATCTATGAAGACATCAATTGGTGGCTGATGCTCATAAAATTCTGAAGGCCTTAGCTCATCTGAATCAGAACTTGATTCACTCAAATTTTGTTCAGTTAGTTGAAATTCACATTCATCCCTCCGCGGCGAGGAAGAAGTGGATAGGATAGGGTTAGGATTAGGTGAAGCTGCGGAGGTTGTAGGTTGCGACTGTTCACTATCATTTGAATACAACACGTGCATCAACTGGCAACTAAAAGTTTTTGCTGTTCTGTACCGCTTTAAGGAACTCATTTTCAATTTTAATAACTAAGTATAACATATGTTAGTTAGAATGCGTGACAACTTTTCCGCCAATAGCAGTTAAAAAAATTATAACAACGCCTTACAATACAACATACAACTTACCCTTTTATTTTGTAAAAGCCTTTTTTATTTTATTTTATTTAGAACACTTTTAAATAATACTTATTTGTAAGTAATTTTTAAATTAATTATTTTAAATTATTCACTTTTTCACTATTTTATTAAAAACGTACGTCTTTACTTCTCACAAATTCGACAAAAGCTGCACCCGATTGGCACCTCCCACTGTTGGTATTTTCTGGCCCACCCTCTGAATTACTGACCGAGCAGGATGCTTAAAGTCTAGCCTGCCTCTGAAGTTTGCACCTTGCCTGATCGCTATTTCTTAGCTGTTGCATCACTTCGGCAGCCATACGCTGCACATCGTTCCACGCCTCGGTGCTCTTCAGCATCAGTGCCACTAGGCTTTCTGGCGTAATGACACAGCTGTGTCTTGCTTCCACTATCTTCTTTAAGTTTCTGAAGCGGTGGCATACGAAAAACACATGTTCCGCATCTTCGATTACTTTTGGTTCGCAATGCTCACAATATGGGGAATCCTCATGCCCAAAACGGTGTAGATAAGCTCTAAAGCAACCGTGCCCACTAAGTATTTGCGTCAGGTAGAAGTCTACTTCTCCATGCTTTCTCCGGAGCCATATTTCAACTTTGGGAATAAGCCGGTACGTCCACCGTCCTTTTGTTGTCGTGTCCCAACGTGCCTGCCACTGAGCTATGCTGCGATGCTCAAGCGTTTTTCGTTGTAAGTTGGGATTGCTTTGACGATGGTTGCGCGTAATGTTTCGCGCTTCGCATATCCGCTGGACTTCTAGATTCAATGGAAGAGGCCAGCTATGAT
This sequence comes from Anomoia purmunda, assembly GCA_951828415.1. Lineage (NCBI taxonomy): Eukaryota > Metazoa > Arthropoda > Insecta > Diptera > Tephritidae > Anomoia > Anomoia purmunda. The sequence continues at coordinate 49,920,404 of OX639998.1, read as the reverse complement.
GAGCGCTGCGTCTTCCGATACCGTTCTGAACGCAGAACACACTCTGAGAGCACACAAGCGGTATGTGGAGTTTGCACTTCGTGTGTATGAGATATACAAGGTGGCGCTAAAGTAATCCTCCTATCAGAAAATGCTATAAATTTTGCGATTGGCCCCTAATGTCAGTTCTGTTTTGACATTTGTGTAGTAAACACATGCGAAATACACGTTAATAAACAATGTTACGCTACACTGCTCCAGAACGCGGAATATTGCTGACTATTTATTTGACCAATAATCGGTCGGTGACTTTGGCACAACGTGAATTTCGTCGCAGATTTCCTGGCCGTTCAACGCCTACTGGTGAAACACTGCGACGTTTAGCCGCTCGGCTCGAAGAGACTGGCACAACACGAGATGCTGCCAGGCGTGGCAGACCCCGGAGTAGCCGTTCTGCAGAGAATATTGCTGCTGTAGCCGAGGATGTCATGGAAGCGCCGTCGACATCGACCAGACGACGTGCCACGCAAATGGGTATCAGTCGACTGTCTTTGCAGCGAATTTTGGTACAAGATTTGAAGATGTTTCCGTACAAAGTCCAGACGGTGCATCAGCTGTTAGCTGCTGACCGCCAATCGCGTCTAACATACGCTCAAGCCATCCTTAATCACCACCAAGAGGAAGATGATTTTTCATCAAAAATAACCATGAGTGATGAGGCCCATTTCCATCTTAGCGGGTACGTAAATAAGCAAAATTTACGCTTCTGGGGCACTGAAAATCCGCGTGTAACCCACGAAGAGCCATTACACCTGCTCAAAGTCACTGTATGGTGTGCTGTTTTCGCTGGAGGAGTCATCGGACCTTTTTTCTTCGAAGACGTCGCGGGCCAAACGGTTACTGTGAATGGTGAGCGCTACAAAGCAATGATCAACGAGTTCTTTTTGCCGCAACTTGATGAATTGGGATTGGAAAACATGTGGTTCCAACAGGATGGTGCAACGGCACACACTGCACGTGCCACAACCGATATGAGTGTGTTCCCGGGCGCCTAATCTCCCGTTTTGGCGATTTGCACTGGCCAGCGAGATCGCCTGATTTGACCCCTCCAGACTTCTTTTTGTGGGGCTTTTTGAAGTCGCGGGTTTATGTCAACAAGCCTCAGACTCTTGCAGCTCTTAAAGAGAATATCAGTCAAGAATGTGAGGACCTATCGCCGGAAGTTTTGGCCAAAGTGATGGAAAATCCCATAAAAAGGGCTCAAATGACAATCAACTGTGGCGGCGGCCATTTACATGACATCATATTCTCGACTAGATGTAAAAAAAATTAAAAGACCAAATAAAAATAATCCTCAAGAAGAATCAAAGTTTTTCATTTTTTTTAAATTACAGCCAAAAAACATCGGAAGTTTACTTTTGCGCCACCTTAAATGTGTCATGCCAGACTGCCGCGCTGTAGAGGAGGATAGACTTCACTACCCCAGCAAGAAGTTGTCTGGCCTGCTGCCTTGGTCCGCCGATGTATGCCATTATTCTGGACAGGGCAACCGTTGCAATCGCAGCTTTTTTGCTAGCGTACTCCAAGTGGTCCCGGAAGTTAAGTCGGTGATCCACCAATACCCCTAGGTACTTCACATGCGGTTTGGATTCTATGGCGATATCGCCAACTTTAAGCACCACCTGTTCTACTTTCTTGCGACTGCTGATAAGTACGGCTTCCGTCTTATGGGCTGCTAAGCTTAAGTTTCTTGCACTGAGCCATTCTTGTGCTGCTGCTACCGCCTTTTGCGCAATGTTTGCCACCTCCTTGAGCGTTTTTGAGGTCGCAACGATTGAAACGTCGTCCGCAAAGCCAATGAAGGTAGCCTTCTCGTGTAATTTAAGCCTTAAAATGCCATCGTACATGATGTTCCACAATAGTGGTCCTAGTACGGATCCTTGTGGTACACCGGCTGTGACTTCATAGTCGCTGGCTCCGAAGTCGCTATCGTACCGCAATACCCTATCTGACAGATAGCTGGAAATGAGGCGTTGTAGATATCCAGGGACATGCAGAGTGCGGAGAGCGTGAAGTATTTCCTTCCAGCTGGCACTGTTGAACGCATTTTTTACGTCTAACGTGACCATTAAGCAGTACTCTTTAGTGCCCCCTAGCCATCGCTTGCCACTGATGGACTTTTCGGCCAATTCCTTTACGGCTTCTAGCGCATCAATGGTTGACCGTTTTTTCCTGAAGCCGAACTGATTTTCTGACAGCAGTTCATCTACATGCGCCTCCAGCCGGTTTTTGATAATTTGCTCGAACAGCTTTCCGGTGGAATCCAACATACATAGCGGTCGATATCTAGTGGGAAGACCAGCACCTGTACTTTTTGGTATGAGTACCAACTTTTGTAGCTTCCAGCTTCTTGGGAAGACACCCTCCTGCAGATAAACGTTAAAGACGCTTGCAAAGATACCCGGGTTTTGTGACACTGCTTTCTTCAGCGCAATATTTGGTATGCCGTCTGGTCCTGGCGCGTTTTGAGGCAATAGCTTACAGCTGGCTTGTAGTACTTCGTCCACTGTAACCGTTGGTATGTTGCCAAGATTTTCACTAGGCAGGCTCCTACCGAAGTCGGGATTCGCAGGGAAAAAATCTTTTACGATTTGTGCCAAAAGAATTGGGCATGTTGGCTGCACCGTTTTCTTTAGCTTTTTACGCACTATTCTATAGGCCGAGCCCCAAGGGTTGTTGTTAGCATCCTTGCATAGTTCCTTAAACATGCTGCGTTTACTGTCACGAATGGCATTTTTAAATAATCTCCGCTTTTCTTTGTACATCAGCCTAAGCTCCGTGATCACGCTATTCCACCAGTACGCTACTTACGGGCTTTGCGCCCTCCTTTCCGAGCCATGGCCATGTCACATGCCTTGACTATTGCTGTCATCAGCTTAGGGGCAGCAGTTTCCACCGTGAGCGATACCTCGATGTCCTCAAAGGCTACTTCGAAGAGTTTCTCGTCGAAAGATTTTATATTCCAGCCATTTTGTCGTGTAGAGTTTGGGCCGCATCCTCGTATTTTGTCAATACTGATAACTATCGCTCGGTGGTCGCTATGTGTATATCAATCGCTATGTACCAACTTGTTGCTCTACTTAGTCCCCTGGATATGAAGGAGAGGTCAATGACGGAGCCAGCACCGTTTTTGCTGTAGGTATTTTGACTTCCGCTATTTAGTAATACCAGATCCAGCGCTGCGAGTGCATTAAGAAGTTCCCTTCCCTTGGGGTTTGTTCTTTTGCATCCCCACTCTAATGCCCACGCATTGAAATCGCCCGCTATACTTGACGCACCTCTTTGTTTAGCATCCCTAATTAGGTTGTCGACAATGCCAGTAAACCTAGGCAAGTCAGCACTGTGTGGAATATAGCAGCTGTAGATGTACACGCTGTTTATTTCAACACACACGAAGCCATTCGCAGATACGTCTTTCCCCAAATTGGATTGGATTCCGCAGCTCCATATGGAGCATTTTCCTGTTGCATCTCTTACCCATGACGCTTCTGGCCTATTTTTATACTGCTCACTGAGTATTGCTACATCTACACCCAGCTCGTAAACCGTTTGGTTAAGCAGGCTTTGTGCTGCTTCTTAGTGGTTGAGGTTGAGTTGTAGTAGCTTCATTTTCGATATCCAGGTTTGGTCGCGTATTTCGCTTTTGCCCTCTGGAATGCTGGACACATTCGCCCGCCTGGTATATGGTTGGGATCGCGCTCGCCATTCTTTGCACATACCTCGCACCTCGGCGCATTTGTGCAGCCTTTTGCCTTATGGTCTTGCCCGCCATATCTGAAGAAATGCGCTGTGCGATCTTCTTCGTTCGGACACTTCCTGGCCAGGTGGCCGAAATCGTGGCATTTGTAGCACCGTGTTATGGCTATTTTCTCCCTTATCCGGCAGCTAACCCATCCAATGCGGATTTTGGACATGTTTATCAGCCTTTGTGCAGACGCTGGCGGCAGGCTAATTATACAGGTCTGTGTGCCTCCATATGCAGCGCGTATTGAGCGAATTGCTGCTAGCGACACTTTACAATCGGGAATGCTAATCCGTATAGCATCTATGATTTCCTCTCTGGTAGTAACCTCGTCCATGTCTTTTATCTCAATTATAGCTTCTTGAGTTAAGGAACGAACTGACGCATTTTCGCCGAGAACAGTTTCTACAGCTGCCTTGAGTTTTTCAGTGGCAGGATCACTCGTCTGCTTCAGCTCAAACAAGAGCTCGTCTTTTGCAGTTTTTCTAATGCTCTTTATAATTTCGCTGAGTTCCTTTAGCTCGGGTTGCGCTTTCATCTCTTTTAAAATGTCCGCGTATGAAAGCTCACCAACTCTTTTCAGAACCAGCGCATCTGGTTTCGTTGGCTTGATTTTGCCCTTACGATTGACGACTTTCGTCCAGCTTTCACGCGATTGGGTGGCGACAGCACCTATAGGCACGCTCGAACCGGCACCCTCCGCGCCTTGTTTGCTTATAGTAGCCTCCCTCTCACCTTTTGATTGGCTGTGGACTCGTTGTTGCTGTTTGTCTTTCGCACTTATTGGACCTTTTGGTGAGGAAAAACGAGTGCGCTTTGATTTCTGCTGCGGCGAATTGGATGCATCCCGGGCTGCACGGGCTCTCTTTGGCTTGCTGATATCGCTGTTAGCTGGCACAGTTTGCGTGTACTTAGTTGTGTACTCGATAGGCGGCTTTGCTATACTCTGCATAGCCAGTGCTCTCTGATGCTGCTTGCTTATGGCGCTCACCAAATCTCTCATAGGCATATTAATGTGCCTCTGTATCTCCATCATGCTGATAAGCTCGCTTATCTTTTCTCCCAACAAGTATAGGGGCTCACCATCTGGTTTTCTCTGTGCCGCTGGTGCATTTTCACATTCCCTCGCACGTAACGTGCTGCTCTCTTCGCTGCTTGGAGTCGTAAGCTCGTGTCGCTGCTTGTCTATGCTGCGCTCTTGTCCTAGTGGGAGCGATTCATTTTGCACGGGTGAACGTGCGGTTCTCGCACTTTTACCAAATGGGTTCAATGCATCTTTTGCTTCAGCGCATCTACTCGGAGATTTATCAGACATGTTGTCAGCTAGTCTGAGTAGTTGCTTGTAGCGGTTGTCATTCACCTACTCTTTCTCCGTTCTCTGCTCTCTATGGTAATTTTAAGCCTGCTGTTGTTTGTGTTATGAAGGTTGGTTGCTGGCTGAGCTGATCAGATAATCAGCTGATGATAGACAACTGCTCTCCTTCTCAGCACAACTTCGCGCCTTTTCTCGCTGTTGTTATCCTCGGATATTTTCACAGGGGCTTAAGTCTATTGTTTATAAAAACTTACTTTTAGTTCATCAGGTGTACGCTATACCTGTTAGTAGCGATCGCGGTTGCTGCTGCACCGCTTGCACATGCACTTTCACACTTTTTGTCACTGCAAAGGTCTATTTTCCTAGCTTTTTATCACTTTTTTTCAGAGCACTTATAAACACGTCTTCACTTCTTAACTTCTCCTCACTTCTATGTATGAATATGTATGTATGAATGTACACACATACATATGTATGTACATGCTATGGAATTCCAGTTTAATCTAAGCACGTGAGATGCACAACATGTTTTATTGTACTGTGAACTAGTGGCACTCGGGTGTACAAATGAAAACCCACGTCTGTTTTTTTTTAAATTTATTTCCATTAACAGTCATCGACTGATTCTCGCAGCGTACGGTTGTGCTTACAGTAAGCTGAGCGGTATTTCTTTTTTGCGTTCGTTTTCTTAATTTTTTTTCTCGTGCAATTTGCTGCGTATAAAAACTCTTTCCTGTGTGAAGGTACGAGTTAAATACTTCGTATAGAGACCAAGTGAGTGCAAAAGGTATGCCCCCTGGGGGACCACTTCTTGGGGATAACAGGTTTGCTTTGTTATCCACAAGTCCCAAGGCAAAAAGAAAAAACCTTCTTCAATAAATAATTTTCCTACCTTACCCTCAACAAAAAAAGAAACCCCCAAATACTTAGTCGCTAGTGCAGTTAATTCAGAGAAACCATTAAGTAAATACTCATGTTTTGCTGTGCATAAATCCCTCAAAAACATAAGTTCTGAAATTATAAATATTTCTGAATTAAGAGATGGTAAACTATTGCTATTTGTTAAAAATGACCACATTGGTCAAAAGTTCTCAGCTACAAAAACCTTGCATGGCATTTGTGACGTTAAAATTGAGTTGCATAACAACCTCAACTACACAAAAGGTACAATTTACGCACCGTGTCTCAATGACGTTTCAGACAACGAAATTGTAGAAAACTTAAGTGAACAGGAGGTCGTGTCAATTTTCAAGTTCCCTAAATATATAAACAATCAACCAGTCCCAAGTGGAGTTGTACTTCTTACGTTCGATATGTACCATCTGCCTGAAAAAATTGATGTTTCGTGGTACACCACCAAGGTAAGACCCTATTATCCAAATCCTATGAGGTGCAAAAGTTGCCAACTTCTCGGTCACACCACAAAACGATGCACTAAGGCCCCTGTATGCGATGCATGTGCCCTACCCCCTCACTCCACATTACAATGTTCACGTTCATTTTGCATAAACTGCTCAGGTACTCGCTCTGCGTCTAGAAAATCGTGTCCCAAATTCATACAAATGAAAGAAATTATAACAATTAAAACTGACAACTAATGTACCATGCGCGAAGCAATAAGAAAACAGAAAATACAAGTACCCCCCACTTTCAATGAGACCTCCACTACTTTTGCTACGGTAGCAAAACATAACAACAACAATACACAAACAACCAATTACACCATTCAAAATACTCTACCTGAACAAATATGCTCCAGTAGCAACAACAACCTCAATAGTCTAAACGACAAAACAAAAGAAACTAAAACCACATCAAGTGAAATAAACATTACAACAAATACATCAGTCGATGGCTCAGCCACTCACGATATGATTTCTTCTCTTCTCTCTCACCTTACTTCTCCAGCATTAACCTCTTCCCTTTTCACATCCCCTCCAATAACCGATCCCTTTAATGGTAGAATAAGTGATGCAAATTTTGCAATGGAATATGAACGGTCTCCTTAACAATTACCCAGACTTAAACATATTAATTAATGAATATTCCCCTGAAATTATTTGTATACAGGAAACACATCTTCCCCATAATAGAAAGATAAATGCTCCTCACAAATATGAAAGTTACTTTCACAATAATTCTCAAAATACAATTTGTAAACAAGGAATAGCTGTCTTCATAAAAAAATCAATTAGTCACAAACAAATTCATATTAATTCTCATTTATCTTCTATAGCAATTGAGGAAGATGTTGGAATCAAAATCACAATAATTAACTGCTATATTCCACCTCACCAAGCCTTTAGCGTTAATGACCTTTCCAGCATAATAAGCCGCTTTACTACCCCAATTATCATTGTGGGTGACTTTAATGGATGGAGTCAGCTCTGGGGCTCCTCTTCTGCGAACAAACGAGCCGAAATAATCGAAGATGTAATATTAATGCATGACCTTATTGTCCTTAACGATGGTCAACCTACCCATTTCTCTACACACAGAACATTCACTCACCCCGACATTGATCTTGCTTCCACAACAATAGCTCCTAAACTCTCCTCCCACACAATTGACGACCTGCACAATAGCGATCATTTCCGCTTCATCACATACCTCTCGATTCCAAAATTTTATAGCGTAAACCCTAGGTCAAAGTTACTTACAGAAAAGGCAGATTGGCCAAATTTCGGCGATGTCTGCATGTCATTGTGTGATAGTAAACCAGCACGCAAAACATAAAGGCTGAAACAACCACAATAAAAACAATCATCCGTTCCGCTGCGCACTTATCTATCCCTCAAACGAACACAAAAATTTTCTCAGCTAAATTGCCCTATTGGTCGAACCTTCTCACGATCCTTAGGAATAACAAAATTCGCTTATGGACAAAGTTTAAACATAATAGGTCTAACACTAATCTAGTAGACTATAAAAAAGCCTACGCAGCATTTAGAAAAGAATTGAAATCTGCCAAAAAACAGTCATTAGAAAAAATTACGGCGAGTACTAACCCCAGCTCGAATCCCAAAAAAATATGGTCGGAGATAAAAATCCTAACGGGATGTCTCCGACGCTTCGATATTTCTCTCATTCACACAGACGAGGGACCTATTTACTCACCACAGCATATAGCAGAAAAATTCGCACAGACTTGGTCCTCCTACTCGCATAGCACGAATTTCCTTCCAAGTTCAACAACCTAATAAATCTAGCCTTCACTGAGAACTACAGTAACCCATTCCCCTCCCCAAAAGCCAAACTCATTGAAGCTTGTATTTCAGTAAATGAATTCGATTCCACCATTTCGATACCTATGGGCAAAACCCCCTGTGCCGACAAAATATCATATCCTATCCTAAAAAATATACCCTTTCCCCTTAAAAGCAGACTTGTAAGCCTATACAACCAAATTTTAAACTCCGGAACATACCCCCAACAATGGAAAATTGCCACAATTATACCCATCCCAAAACCCAATAAGCCCGCCTCCTTTATGCAGAATTACAGACCAATATCCCTCCTTCCCTGTATGTCAAAAACTTTAGAAAAAATAATCTCTACTCGAATTATGTGGTACGGTAAAGCGAATGGGCTTATAAACTCCCACCAATTCGGGTTTCAAAAAGGTTTAGGTGTTATCGACCCCCTACTCTATTTCGAACATTTCGCTTCCTCAGCCATTGCTGCTCGAAACCACACATCCGTGCTGAGCTTGGACTTCGAAAAAGCATTTGATAGGATAGGAGCACATATAGTTCTTGATGAACTAAAACGTTGGAAAATTGGTACCAAAATGTACAATATTGTTACGTCATTTTTATTTAATCGGAAGTTTCTTGTTTGCGCAAATAAGCACCAATCCCAAATATACAACCTTCATAACGGTATACTTCAAGGCTCACCCCTTTCTGTGACTCTCTTTACAATAGCCTTCAACAAAGTTAGCACCATAATCTCTTCTAATCCGCTTCTTGATCATTTCATATATGCAGATGACATTTTACTGTTTACAAAAATAAAAGACCTAAACCAAGTCAAAAACGCTTTCCTGAAAACTTTACATGATATTAATGTATGGTCAGTAAATTCTGGTGCCAATATTTCTGCAAATAAATGCTCCACATTCCATATATGCCGAAAACACAACTGCTCCTTTCCCCACATATCCTTGTCCAACATTCAAATTCCCCATTCTAACACTCTAAAGATATTAGGGATAATATTTGATAAGAATCTCACATACAAAGAACATTGTAAATCTGTTAGATTAAGCTTATTCTCTAGACTAAACATTATAAAATTTTTATCTTCCAAACGTTGTCTGTGCCATACGAATTCACTTGTAAATGTTACAAAATCTTTGTTGTTATCAAAAATCGATTATGAACTGCCGATATACGGACACTGCGCCAGGACACATATTAAGCTACTCCATGCTCCATACCACATCGCAGCTAAAAGAAGTATTCGTGCTTTCCCAACATCGCCAACAAAAGTAGCACTTACAGAAGCTGGATTGCCCGATATTTCCTCTAGAATTACACGAAACACTATGATGCTAATTCCAAAGTTGTTTCACGCCAGAAACGAGTTATTGCTAGTACTACAAGTGAAGTCCGCCTTTCGCAACTAACAAACCTTCCACCATAATGCGTTGTTTAACCCTATCGAAACGGCTCCATATCATAGCAACCCCATCATTGGTTGAAACAGCAATATCACCGACATGCTCTGGGCTCATTACATCACTTATTAAAGATTTACAAAGAAAATCCAAACAATCTACCACCAACAATGAATATCATCAGTTATATAACGCAGTCCAAGAGCCTTTCAATCATGATTGGGAGATAATATATACGGACGGATCTAAATCCGCTACCACCACTATGTTTGCTGTGACAAATAAGTTTGGTGCCACCATTGGTATACTCTTTGCCATCGTACTGCTCGGTATTTACAGCCGAAGCCGCTGCTCTTCTTGAAGCAGTATTAATGCCTCCCATAATGGAAAAACCGTTATTTGTACCGATAGTAAATCCACCATTGCAGCTGTTTACAACCAATCAAACTGCACGCCAAGGATCGTAAAAATTCGCAACATCCTACTTCAGCACACCAATCAAATCAAATTAATGTGGGTGCCTGCCCACATAGGTATACAGGGAAATGAAATGGCGGACAAAAGAGCAAAAGAAGCAGGTAGAGAGCATCTGCATATGGCTGACTATTTTACCGGGGAAGATATACGCACACTTGTAAATAGATGTCTACAAGAAACACTCTCAAGTGAATGGAATAGTTTTAGCCACTACTACAAAGGTCATAGCCCCTCTGGTGAGAAACCTACTTACCCTACAATCTCCTCTTGTAGGAAAATATCTATATTCGCGCGTCTCAGGATTGGGCACACTCTCGAAACACACGTTCACCTCTTGAATGGCGATTCCCGACCAAGCTGCGTGCACTGTGGATGGATTTCAACGTGACTCACCTCCTCGACCACTGCCCAAATCTACAACAAATTAGATCATCGATATTTGATAACAACAAACCATCGGATTTTCTTGCACAAACAGTGGACCGTCATATAGAACTAATTGCAAAATTTGTTACACTTTCTAAACTGAATATATGTATAATCCTATAAAAAAAAAACTCTTTACGAAACTTATTTAGATTTAAGAGAATCTGTAAATACCCCTATTTGCATGTATTATTATTATTCCTTTTTACTATAATACACTCCCTTAGCTCATATCTAATAATTCCTTTATACTTGTATGTGCATATGTATATATGTATGTATGTATATCACGTAATGAATAGAAATTAAATTTTTTACTCAAGCCGAATACCCTGGTAGCCAGTGCTTTAGTTAGTAATTGGAATAATTATTTATAGTTGTTTCTCTTTTAAATAAATAAATAAAAAATAAATAAAATATTTCCATTAACCATTTCCCTTCCTTCCGACGTATGTTCGGTCTGGCATACTTATTGATGTCTGAAAACGAAAGTGTTATTTGCATAAAAACAAAAGTTAAAATATTAGAAATATTATTAGAAATTACGTTATATTAGGTTATTCAAATCGAAACAGTTTACTTCAAATCTAGTTTTGCAAAAAAACAAAGGTGCTTTGAGATGAATCTTTGAACCAACATTTTTAATAAATTTTGAGATATGTAATTATTTTTTAATTAAAAGTTGGTTTATAATAACCCGAAGTATGTAACTTTTTTTTTAAATCTAAGCGATGTTAATATATGTCCTTAGCTAACTTGAACATCTTTTCAATGCGAGTTTAACTAAGTTTAAACTAATATTGGAGTAATTTTCCGTCATCCCTTGTCAAGTTTGTACTCATTATGCTGTTTTTCAGTCAATTTTCTACTTAGTCAATCTGGAGGGGCTAAATTGAGTTTGTGATGTCTTGGTTGCAAAGGTAGAGAAAAGAAGAATCTCATGACTTTATTCAGTATGTATATGATCACATGAATGTATGTATGTATAATATAAAGTAAAAGAATATGGTAATTAAAAGTGATAATAGATTATTGAGGTGAATTACATGAATAGAATATTGTACAATAAAGGTTTGTGACATTAATAGTAAATGTGCAATACTCTACACGCTCTTACTCAAGCTGAAATGTAATGCCTAATATTATTCATTTATTATTTAAAATATGATATTAAGTATATGGTTTGATAGCCTTGCCATCTTTACGAGGGCGAAGCTTTCTCATCCCTTCCCTTTCACAATCTTGGTCCTTTGGATTTTCGTCCCCAGTATCCGACTCAGATTGGTCAGAAACAACAGGTACATAATCCGGTTCTTTGTTATTTGAATCATTAGTGTTTGGTAGTGATAGTTGAGAATCAGGGCATGCATCTTCAATGGATGTGTCACTTTGTTTCTCGCCATTCTCTTCATTTGAAGTACTATCTATTCCGTATGAAATGTCGTTTGGTGACTCTGATATTATTGATTGATCACAAATCTGATCAATATGCCGTTTGGTTTCTTTTTGATTTTGAGTGTAGACACAAATATAATTACGGGGACCAATCTTTCTTTTAATAGTTGCTTGAGACCATGAAGGGTTATTCGGGTTTTTATAATTTCTAATCATAACTTTTTGTCCTGGTTGAAAATTTACATTGCGTTTTCCTACGTAATGCTTCTTTCGTTGTTTTTGTTTTTCATGAACGACTTCCTGTACCGTGCGTGGTTTTAAATTGCTAAAACGAGTTCGCAAAGAGCGCCCAAAAAATAATTTCGATGGTGTTTCACCCGTTGTACAGTGAGTAGTATTACGGTAATCAAATAATATTCTATTTATAATAGTGTCAATGTGTTTGGTAGTGATAGTTGAGAATCAGGGCATGCATCTTCAATGGATGTGTCACTTTGTTTCTCGCCATTCTCTTCATTTGAAGTACTATCTATTCCGTATGAAATGTCGTTTGGTGACTCTGATTTTATTGATTGATCACAAATCTGATCAATATGCCGTTTGATTTCTTTTTGATTTTGAGTGGGACCAATCTTTCTTTTAATAGTTGCTTGAGACCATGAAGGGTTATTCGGGTTTTTATAATTTCTAATCATAACTTTTTGTCCTGGTTGAAAATTTACATTGCGTTTTCCTACGTAATGCTTCTTTTGTTGTTTTTGTTTTTCATGAATGACTTCCTGTACCGTGCGTGGTTTTAAATTGCTAAAACGAGTTCGCAAAGAGCGCCCAAAAAATAATTTCGATGGTGTTTCACCCGTTGTAATCAAATAATATTCTATTTATAATAGTGTCAATGTCAAATTGTTTCAAACCATTTAAACTGGCATGAAGAGACTTTTTAAATGACTTTATGAAATTTTCTGCTTGGCCATTGGTCGAAGGGTGACCTGGAGCTGTTAAAACATGTTTAATGTTATTTTTGTTGACAAATTCCCTAAAGTCAGCCGACGTAAACTGGGTGCCTTTGTCTGTTACTATAGTTTCGTCTATGCCGTAACGACTAAACAGTTCGCGCAGTTTGTTTACAACAAATTCAGAAGTAATTGTTTTCGTTTTGAAAACTTCAACCCATTTAGAGTGTGAATCAATGATGATCATGTAGTAAAAGTTAAATTTTGGGCCTGCAAAATCAATGTGGATACGATTCCAAATTTCCCCGGTGGGTTTCCACGAAATTAATTCGGCTTTGGGTGGACTAGATTGTAACTGCTGACAAGGTAAGCAATTTTTTATTAAAATTTCAATGTCCTGATCAATTCTTGGCCACCAAACATATGAACGAGCTAGTGCTTTTGTCTTAACGATACCCATGTGCGATGAGTGTAATTCATTTAACACATATTTACGAAATTTTAAAGGAATAATGGTTCTATACCCCCACATTACACACCCGTATTGAACTGTTAGTTCAATAGCTTTCTGCTTGAACGCATCAAAACTAGAATCTAGCTTTGATACAGAATTGTTTTCAACTGATTCGCGAAGTTTGCTTAAAATGGGATCGCGTCGAGTTTCAATGGAAATATCTCTGAAATTTATCCGCAAAGTGTTGTCTTTTTCAATTAGGTTAACATAATTTGCTTCGTACGTATCAGTGCTGAGGGAGCGTTGGGGTATGCGAGACAAAGCATCCGCATCATTGTAGACCCCTTTGACAAATTCAATTTTGTAGCTAAATCCACTCAAAATGAGTGCCCAACGTTGAATACGAGCTGCAGCCATCAAGGGAAGCCCCTTGTTCTCACCAAACAGAGTCAACAATGGCTTGTGATCTGTCATAAGTGTAAAAAAATTACCAATTAAATATTGTTTCAACTTTACAACTGAAAATATTATTGCTTTTTCAATGACTGGGTAGTTAAGTTCGCTTTTCGTTAACGATCTTGACACAAAAGCAATAGGTTTTAACTGACCATCAGGAAACCGGTGGGACAAAATACCAGCCACTGAAACTTTGCATGCATCCGTCGTGAGAATGATCGGCAATTTTGGATTAAAATGAGTCATAACCTGATCAGAAGTAATTTCTCGCTTTATTGTGGCAAAATTTGGGATAAAACGAGGATAATAATTTGCCATACCTATGAACGCTCGTAATTCATGTATGTTTGTTGGATTTGGTGCGTTTAAAACAGATGAAGTTCTATCTTTATTTTTATATAAGCCTGTTTTATCTATATTAAAACCAAGATATGAAATTTTTTCTTGAAAGAACACGCACTTGCTTTCATTTAATTTAAACCCAGCGTCGTTTAATCTTTTTAAAACTAATTTTAAATTTTTAAGATGGTCCTTGAAATCTTTACCTGTGACGGTTATGTCATCCTGATAAACACAAACACCATTAACACCTCTTAGTACATTTTCCATGGTCATTTGGAAAATGGCTGGTGCGGTTTTAACACCAAATGGCAATCTTTTCATTTTAAAAGTACCAATATGTGTAGACCAAGTACACAGTAGCTGTGATGGTTCATCTAAACACAATTGGTTATATGCAGAACTCATGTCATGGTTTAGGGACAGGAACTAATGGAGTGCCCCATTTTGAACTTTCAACTTGTTCAAGAACACCTTTTTCTTCTAGCACGCGCAAATTTTTTTCAACTTTGGACTTCCAGGCTAAAGGAATAGGTCGAGGCTTGCAAAAAACTGGTTTGACCTCGGAATCAATTGCTAAAGAAATCTCTGAAACATTGTACCTACCCAACTGTCCATCAAACAGACTCGCAAACTCTTGTTTAATATTTCTAACAACCGTTGAACACGTCTCACTATTAATTAATTTTTTTGAATTAATTTGATTCACTTGGTCAACTTGAGTTAACTGAAATCCAAACATACGTAGAAAATTTCTACCTATCAAAGGCGGTGCTTCTTCATTGGTCACAACAACTAATATGGATCGACTAATTCCCCGAAACTTAATATTTGCTTCACACTCACCAATTACTTTGACGTTCTTTCCTCCTTAAGCCTTGTATGAAACGTCACAATTTTCGAGCAAACAGTTCGACAAATGTTTTTGGTAGAATGCCTTTGAAACAAAAGTGCACGGTGCTCCCGTATCACATGCGATTGTTAACTTGAAACCTTCGATTTGGACCTGTACCCTGTACGTGTCCGACCACTCATTGTTGGATAAGCTGTATAACGAAAAATCAAAAGAGTTATCTTCATACATTGAATTTACATCTTGGCAATGTTTATTAGAACTTATGGAATTAAAGTTTTTCTTCTTTTTTCCCTTCATACGACAAGCTGAACTTATGTGTCCCTTCTTAGAACACGTGTGGCAAATTAAATCTTTATATTTACAGTTGGCTGCGTCATGCGTTTTCCACCCACACCTCGTACATGCAGTCGTCTTGGTATGCGATTGCTTCTCTTTGGAGTTGTTGCCTGGTTTACCATTGTGCGCCACAAAATTAACGTTTGCGTCGATGTGCTCGTGTCTTGATGACATTCTGGTCTCCGCAATCAATGCCTTTGACAAATGCTGATGCGAGCTGCAATGTCTCATCTTCCTCACAAGTTTTGTTGAAAATTTTCTCCGGCAATTGTGTAATAAATTTGTCTTTCACCATGTCATTCAAATTTGCACCGTACTTGCATTGTAGTGCCAAATGTTTAATGCGGGCGTACCAATTTGATACTGATTCATTTTCCTCTCGCTTTGCATCATGGAATTTTTTCCGTTCATAATATACGATGGTATGCGGTGTGTAATGATCGTCCAAAATTTTGCAAATTTCTTCATATGTCTTCTTTACTGGCGCTATCGGGTCACATAAGGCTCTTAATAATTCATATGGTGTAGATCCGATTGACTTGAGTAGAATTGCTTTCTTTTTGCCGACATCATCACACCCAATGTCGCTAAAATGTATATCCAAACGTTCTTTAAAAATGTAAAATTTGTCCACCGCCAGATCAAACTCAGGAACATTTGTTTGAATAACACTTGCCATTGCCAGACTTTTGTCGTCCTTACTCATTGTTCAGAAAATATCTGTTTTCAATGAAAGTTTGTAGCAACAGAAAATATCTGTTTACGATTAAATTTTGTAGCAGCAATTCAGAAAATATCTGATTTTTTCTTTACTTTCACAAAATGAAAAATTAAAATGTAAAGAAAACACGTGCTGAGCTCTTTTTTTCTTTTTTTTTTTTTGCTCTCGTCGCCAATGTGATGTTCGGCTACTTCCACGGCTTTTGTAGCAAAAACGTTAATTAAACGGATTCAAAAGTATTTCTTGCGAATTCTTGCGAATTAAACTCTATCTTTACGATTTTCATTTCAGCTTATTCTTTCGGTTCTTTTCTGCCATTTCTACTGTTTCTAGTAGAAAATTTATGACCTTTGTAGAAAAATGTTGTAAATTGAAATCGAGTTTAAGTAATCAGAGCTTAAACTATCACTGAAAAGCTGGTCCTAACACTTATAGTAGATATCTAGACCAATATGCATATTAGGTATTTGACTTTTTAATAGATTGTACTCGCCATTCCAATATGGTACGAAAAACTAACAATTGCAATTTATTAAAAAGCAGAGAATTTTTTTAAGTTTGAGTAAAAAGCCTTTAAAGTAAGTGCTAAAATAATGTTGCAGAAAAAATTTATTTGAAAAACTGATAAACAAAAAACGGTTATAAAACATAAACTGTTTTCATAAATACATAAACATCTCAACGTGATGCTATATTTTTTTCGGAAAACACTTAAGCGTATGGTTTGAATTTATTTTTGCAAGAATAGCTTGATTGAATTTTTTTGTGAAATATACACAAGCTTATTTCCCAAATCGTTTGAAATGTTTGATTCAATAACCCATGATGTAAGTTCATCTATGAAGATATCAATTGGTGGCTGATGCTCATAAAATTCTGAAGGACTTAGCTCATCTGAATCAGAACTTGTTTCACTCAAATTTTGTTCAGTTAGTTGAAATTCACATTCATCCCTCCGCGGCGAGGAAGAAGTGGATAGGATAGGGTTAGGATTAGGTGAAGCTGCGGAGGTTGTAGGTTGCGACTGTTCACTATCATTTGAATACAACACGTGCATCAACTGGCAACTAAAAGTTTTTGCTGTTCTGTACCGCTTTAAGGAACTCATTTGCAATTTTAATAACTAAGTTTAACATATGTTAGTTAGAATGGGTGGCAACTTTTCCGCGAATAGCAGTTAAAAAAATTATAACAACGCCTTACAATACAACATACAACTTACCCTTTTATTTTGTAAAAGCCTTTTTTATTTTATTTTATTTAGAACACTTTTAAATAATACTTATATGTAAGTAATTTTTAAATTAATTATTTTAAATTATTCACTTTTTCACTCAAAAAAGGAAAAACAGTCGCCAGAGAGTCAGCGACAAAACTAACGGGAAATGGTAAACGGTTGTTTTACTTTTTGTGTTAACATGTAAACTGGTTTTCAATGTTGCATTATAAGTTTACATTTATGTTTGTAAGTAAACGTTTTTTCAACGCATTTATTTTAAACTTGCGAATATAAGATAAGTAATTCATTAATTATAATTAAACTTATTTCTCACATTTGTAAGTAAGTTTACTTAAATGTTTGTAGATAAGTTTATTTTAGCGCAGATTTACGGATCATTTACGCAATTGATTATTGGGTTACGTAGCCGAAAACTGCTCGCACACGAATGTACACACATACATATGTATGTACATGCTATGGAGTTCCAGCTTAATCTAAGCATGTGAGATGCACAACATGTTTTATTGTACTGTGAACTAGTGGCACTCGGGTGTACAAATGAAAACCCACGTCTGTTTTTTTTTAAATTTATTTCCATTAACAGTCATCGACTGATTCTCGCAGCGTACGGTTGTGCTTACAGTAAGCTGAGCGGTATTTCTTTTTTGCGTTCGTTTTCTTAATTTTTTTTCTCGTGCAATTTGCTGCGTATAAAAACTCTTTCCTGTGTGAAGGTACGAGTTAAATACTTCGTATAGAGACCAAGTGAGTGCAAAAGGTATGCCCCCTGGGGGACCACTTCTTGGGGATAACAGGTTTGCTTTGTTATCCACAAGTCCCAAGGCAAAAAGAAAAAACCTTCTTCAATAAATAATTTTCCTACCTTACCCTCAACAAAAAAAGAAACCCCCAAATACTTAGTCGCTAGTGCAGTTAATTCAGAGAAACCATTAAGTAAATACTCATGTTTTGCTGTGCATAAATCCCTCAAAAACATAAGTTCTGAAATTATAAATATTTCTGAATTAAGAGATGGTAAACTATTGCTATTTGTTAAAAATGACCACATTGGTCAAAAGTTCTCAGCTACAAAAACCTTGCATGGCATTTGTGACGTTAAAATTGAGTTGCATAACAACCTCAACTACACAAAAGGTACAATTTACGCACCGTGTCTCAATGACGTTTCAGACAACGAAATTGTAGAAAACTTAAGTGAACAGGAGGTCGTGTCAATTTTCAAGTTCCCCAAATATATAAACAATCAACCAGTCCCAAGTGGAGTTGTACTTCTTACGTTCGATATGTACCATCTGCCTGAAAAAATTGATGTTTCGTGGTACACCACCAAGGTAAGACCCTATTATCCAAATCCTATGAGGTGCAAAAGTTGCCAACTTCTCGGTCACACCACAAAACGATGCACTAAGGCCCCTGTATGCGATGCATGTGCCCTACCCCCTCACTCCACATTACAATGTTCACGTTCATTTTGCATAAACTGCTCAGGTACTCGCTCTGCGTCTAGAAAATCGTGTCCCAAATTCATACAAATGAAAGAAATTATAACAATTAAAACTGACAACTAATGTACCATGCGCGAAGCAATAAGAAAACAGAAAATACAAGTACCCCCCACTTTCAATGAGACCTCCACTACTTTTGCTACGGTAGCAAAACATAACAACAACAATACACAAACAACCAATTACACCATTCAAAATACTCTACCTGAACAAATATGCTCCAGTAGCAACAACAACCTCAATAGTCTAAACGACAAAACAAAAGAAACTAAAACCACATCAAGTGAAATAAACATTACAACAAATACATCAGTCGATGGCTCAGCCACTCACGATATGATTTCTTCTCTTCTCTCTCACCTTACTTCTCCAGCATTAACCTCTTCCCTTTTCACATCCCCTCCAATAACCGATCCCTTTAATGGTAGAATAAGTGATGCAAATTTTGCAATGGAATATGAACGGTCTCCTTAACAATTACCCAGACTTAAACATATTAATTAATGAATATTCCCCTGAAATTATTTGTATACAGGAAACACATCTTCCCCATAATAGAAAGATAAATGCTCCTCACAAATATGAAAGTTACTTTCACAATAATTCTCAAAATACAATTTGTAAACAAGGAATAGCTGTCTTCATAAAAAAATCAATTAGTCACAAACAAATTCATATTAATTCTCATTTATCTTCTATAGCAATTGAGGAAGATGTTGGAATCAAAATCACAATAATTAACTGCTATATTCCACCTCACCAAGCCTTTAGCGTTAATGACCTTTCCAGCATAATAAGCCGCTTTACTACCCCAATTATCATTGTGGGTGACTTTAATGGATGGAGTCAGCTCTGGGGCTCCTCTTCTGCGAACAAACGAGCCGAAATAATCGAAGATGTAATATTAATGCATGACCTTATTGTCCTTAACGATGGTCAACCTACCCATTTCTCTACACACAGAACATTCACTCACCCCGACATTGATCTTGCTTCCACAACAATAGCTCCTAAACTCTCCTCCCACACAATTGACGACCTGCACAATAGCGATCATTTCCGCTTCATCACATACCTCTCGATTCCAAAATTTTATAGCGTAAACCCTAGGTCAAAGTTACTTACAGAAAAGGCAGATTGGCCAAATTTCGGCGATGTCTGCATGTCATTGTGTGATAGTAAACCAGCACGCAAAACATAAAGGCTGAAACAACCACAATAAAAACAATCATCCGTTCCGCTGCGCACTTATCTATCCCTCAAACGAACACAAAAATTTTCTCAGCTAAATTGCCCTATTGGTCGAACCTTCTCACGATCCTTAGGAATAACAAAATTCGCTTATGGACAAAGTTTAAACATAATAGGTCTAACACTAATCTAGTAGACTATAAAAAAGCCTACGCAGCATTTAGAAAAGAATTGAAATCTGCCAAAAAACAGTCATTAGAAAAAATTACGGCGAGTACTAACCCCAGCTCGAATCCCAAAAAAATATGGTCGGAGATAAAAATCCTAACGGGATGTCTCCGACGCTTCGATATTTCTCTCATTCACACAGACGAGGGACCTATTTACTCACCACAGCATATAGCAGAAAAATTCGCACAGACTTGGTCCTCCTACTCGCATAGCACGAATTTCCTTCCAAGTTCAACAACCTAATAAATCTAGCCTTCACTGAGAACTACAGTAACCCATTCCCCTCCCCAAAAGCCAAACTCATTGAAGCTTGTATTTCAGTAAATGAATTCGATTCCACCATTTCGATACCTATGGGCAAAACCCCCTGTGCCGACAAAATATCATATCCTATCCTAAAAAATATACCCTTTCCCCTTAAAAGCAGACTTGTAAGCCTATACAACCAAATTTTAAACTCCGGAACATACCCCCAACAATGGAAAATTGCCACAATTATACCCATCCCAAAACCCAATAAGCCCGCCTCCTTTATGCAGAATTACAGACCAATATCCCTCCTTCCCTGTATGTCAAAAACTTTAGAAAAAATAATCTCTACTCGAATTATGTGGTACGGTAAAGCGAATGGGCTTATAAACTCCCACCAATTCGGGTTTCAAAAAGGTTTAGGTGTTATCGACCCCCTACTCTATTTCGAACATTTCGCTTCCTCAGCCATTGCTGCTCGAAACCACACATCCGTGCTGAGCTTGGACTTCGAAAAAGCATTTGATAGGATAGGAGCACATATAGTTCTTGATGAACTAAAACGTTGGAAAATTGGTACCAAAATGTACAATATTGTTACGTCATTTTTATTTAATCGGAAGTTTCTTGTTTGCGCAAATAAGCACCAATCCCAAATATACAACCTTCATAACGGTATACTTCAAGGCTCACCCCTTTCTGTGACTCTCTTTACAATAGCCTTCAACAAAGTTAGCACCATAATCTCTTCTAATCCGCTTCTTGATCATTTCATATATGCAGATGACATTTTACTGTTTACAAAAATAAAAGACCTAAACCAAGTCAAAAACGCTTTCCTGAAAACTTTACATGATATTAATGTATGGTCAGTAAATTCTGGTGCCAATATTTCTGCAAATAAATGCTCCACATTCCATATATGCCGAAAACACAACTGCTCCTTTCCCCACATATCCTTGTCCAACATTCAAATTCCCCATTCTAACACTCTAAAGATATTAGGGATAATATTTGATAAGAATCTCACATACAAAGAACATTGTAAATCTGTTAGATTAAGCTTATTCTCTAGACTAAACATTATAAAATTTTTATCTTCCAAACGTTGTCTGTGCCATACGAATTCACTTGTAAATGTTACAAAATCTTTGTTGTTATCAAAAATCGATTATGAACTGCCGATATACGGACACTGCGCCAGGACACATATTAAGCTACTCCATGCTCCATACCACATCGCAGCTAAAAGAAGTATTCGTGCTTTCCCAACATCGCCAACAAAAGTAGCACTTACAGAAGCTGGATTGCCCGATATTTCCTCTAGAATTACACGAAACACTATGATGCTAATTCCAAAGTTGTTTCACGCCAGAAACGAGTTATTGCTAGTACTACAAGTGAAGTCCGCCTTTCGCAACTAACAAACCTTCCACCATAATGCGTTGTTTAACCCTATCGAAACGGCTCCATATCATAGCAACCCCATCATTGGTTGAAACAGCAATATCACCGACATGCTCTGGGCTCATTACATCACTTATTAAAGATTTACAAAGAAAATCCAAACAATCTACCACCAACAATGAATATCATCAGTTATATAACGCAGTCCAAGAGCCTTTCAATCATGATTGGGAGATAATATATACGGACGGATCTAAATCCGCTACCACCACTATGTTTGCTGTGACAAATAAGTTTGGTGCCACCATTGGTATACTCTTTGCCATCGTACTGCTCGGTATTTACAGCCGAAGCCGCTGCTCTTCTTGAAGCAGTATTAATGCCTCCCATAATGGAAAAACCGTTATTTGTACCGATAGTAAATCCACCATTGCAGCTGTTTACAACCAATCAAACTGCACGCCAAGGATCGTAAAAATTCGCAACATCCTACTTCAGCACACCAATCAAATCAAATTAATGTGGGTGCCTGCCCACATAGGTATACAGGGAAATGAAATGGCGGACAAAAGAGCAAAAGAAGCAGGTAGAGAGCATCTGCATATGGCTGACTATTTTACCGGGGAAGATATACGCACACTTGTAAATAGATGTCTACAAGAAACACTCTCAAGTGAATGGAATAGTTTTAGCCACTACTACAAAGGTCATAGCCCCTCTGGTGAGAAACCTACTTACCCTACAATCTCCTCTTGTAGGAAAATATCTATATTCGCGCGTCTCAGGATTGGGCACACTCTCGAAACACACGTTCACCTCTTGAATGGCGATTCCCGACCAAGCTGCGTGCACTGTGGATGGATTTCAACGTGACTCACCTCCTCGACCACTGCCCAAATCTACAACAAATTAGATCATCGATATTTGATAACAACAAACCATCGGATTTTCTTGCACAAACAGTGGACCGTCATATAGAACTAATTGCAAAATTTGTTACACTTTCTAAACTGAATATATAATCCTATAAAAAAAAAACTCTTTACGAAACTTATTTAGATTTAAGAGAATTTGTAAATACCCCTATTTGCATGTATTATTATTATTCCTTTTTACTATAATACACTCCCTTAGCTCATATCTAATAATTCCTTTATACTTGTATGTGCATATGTATATATGTATGTATATCACGTAATGAATAGAAATTAAATTTTTTACTCAAGCCGAATACCCTGGTAGCCAGTGCTTTAGTTAGTAATTGGAATAATTATTTATAGTTGTTTCTCTTTTAAATAAATAAATAAAAAATAAATAAAATATTTCCATTAACCATTTCCCTTCCTTCCGACGTATGTTCGGTCTGGCATACTTATTGATGTCTGAAAACGAAAGTGTTATTTGCATAAAAACAAAAGTTAAAATATTAGAAATATTATTAGAAATTACGTTATATTAGGTTATTCAAATCGAAACAGTTTACTTCAAATCTAGTTTTGCAAAAAAACAAAGGTGCTTTGAGATGAATCTTTGAACCAACATTTTTAATAAATTTTGAGATATGTAATTATTTTTTAATTAAAAGTTGGTTTATAATAACCCGAAGTATGTAACTTTTTTTTTAAATTTAAGCGATGTTAATATATGTCCTTAGCTAACTTGAACATCTTTTCAATGCGAGTTTAACTAAGTTTAAACTAATATTGGAGTAATTTTCCGTCATCCCTTGTCAAGTTTGTACTCATTATGCTGTTTTTCAGTCAATTTTCTACTTAGTCAATCTGGAGGGGCTAAATTGAGTTTGTGATGTCTTGGTTGCAAAGGTAGAGAAAAGAAGAATCTCATGACTTTATTCAGTATGTATATGATCACATGAATGTATGTATGTATAATATAAAGTAAAAGAATATGGTAATTAAAAGTGATAATAGATTATTGAGGTGAATTACATGAATAGAATATTGTACAATAAAGGTTTGTGACATTAATAGTAAATGTGCAATACTCTACACGCTCTTACTCAAGCTGAAATGTAATGCCTAATATTATTCATTTATTATTTAAAATATGATATTAAGTATATGGTTTGATAGCCTTGCCATCTTTACGAGGGCGAAGCTTTCTCATCCCTTCCCTTTCACAATCTTGGTCCTTTGGATTTTCGTCCCCAGTATCCGACTCAGATTGGTCAGAAACAACAGGTACATAATCCGGTTCTTTGTTATTTGAATCATTAGTGTTTGGTAGTGATAGTTGAGAATCAGGGCATGCATCTTCAATGGATGTGTCACTTTGTTTCTCGCCATTCTCTTCATTTGAAGTACTATCTATTCCGTATGAAATGTCGTTTGGTGACTCTGATATTATTGATTGATCACAAATCTGATCAATATGCCGTTTGGTTTCTTTTTGATTTTGAGTGTAGACACAAATATAATTACGGGGACCAATCTTTCTTTTAATAGTTGCTTGAGACCATGAAGGGTTATTCGGGTTTTTATAATTTCTAATCATAACTTTTTGTCCTGGTTGAAAATTTACATTGCGTTTTCCTACGAAATGCTTCTTTCGTTGTTTTTGTTTTTCATGAACGACTTCCTGTACCGTGCGTGGTTTTAAATTGCTAAAACGAGTTCGCAAAGAGCGCCCAAAAAATAATTTCGATGGTGTTTCACCCGTTGTACAGTGAGTAGTATTACGGTAATCAAATAATATTCTATTTATAATAGTGTCAATGTGTTTGGTAGTGATAGTTGAGAATCAGGGCATGCATCTTCAATGGATGTGTCACTTTGTTTCTCGCCATTCTCTTCATTTGAAGTACTATCTATTCCGTATGAAATGTCGTTTGGTGACTCTGATTTTATTGATTGATCACAAATCTGATCAATATGCCGTTTGATTTCTTTTTGATTTTGAGTGGGACCAATCTTTCTTTTAATAGTTGCTTGAGACCATGAAGGGTTATTCGGGTTTTTATAATTTCTAATCATAACTTTTTGTCCTGGTTGAAAATTTACATTGCGTTTTCCTACGTAATGCTTCTTTTGTTGTTTTTGTTTTTCATGAATGACTTCCTGTACCGTGCGTGGTTTTAAATTGCTAAAACGAGTTCGCAAAGAGCGCCCAAAAAATAATTTCGATGGTGTTTCACCCGTTGTAATCAAATAATATTCTATTTATAATAGTGTCAATGTCAAATTGTTTCAAACCATTTAAACTGGCATGAAGAGACTTTTTAAATGACTTTATGAAATTTTCTGCTTGGCCATTGGTCGAAGGGTGACCTGGAGCTGTTAAAACATGTTTAATGTTATTTTTGTTGACAAATTCCCTAAAGTCAGCCGACGTAAACTGGGTGCCTTTGTCTGTTACTATAGTTTCGTCTATGCCGTAACGACTAAACAGTTCGCGCAGTTTGTTTACAACAAATTCAGAAGTAATTGTTTTCGTTTTGAAAACTTCAACCCATTTAGAGTGTGAATCAATGATGATCATGTAGTAAAAGTTAAATTTTGGGCCTGCAAAATCAATGTGGATACGATTCCAAATTTCCCCGGTGGGTTTCCACGAAATTAATTCGGCTTTGGGTGGACTAGATTGTAACTGCTGACAAGGTAAGCAATTTTTTATTAAAATTTCAATGTCCTGATCAATTCTTGGCCACCAAACATATGAACGAGCTAGTGCTTTTGTCTTAACGATACCCATGTGCGATGAGTGTAATTCATTTAACACATATTTACGAAATTTTAAAGGAATAATGGTTCTATACCCCCACATTACACACCCGTATTGAACTGTTAGTTCAATAGCTTTCTGCTTGAACGCATCAAAACTAGAATCTAGCTTTGATACAGAATTGTTTTCAACTGATTCGCGAAGTTTGCTTAAAATGGGATCGCGTCGAGTTTCAATGGAAATATCTCTGAAATTTATCCGCAAAGTGTTGTCTTTTTCAATTAGGTTAACATAATTTGCTTCGTACGTATCAGTGCTGAGGGAGCGTTGGGGTATGCGAGACAAAGCATCCGCATCATTGTTGACCCCTTTGACAAATTCAATTTTGTAGCTAAATCCACTCAAAATGAGTGCCCAACGTTGAATACGAGCTGCAGCCATCAAGGGAAGTCCCTTGTTCTCACCAAACAGAGTCAACAATGGCTTGTGATCTGTCATAAGTGTAAAAAAATTACCAATTAAATATTGTTTCAACTTTACAACTGAAAATATTATTGCTTTTTCAATGACTGGGTAGTTAAGTTCGCTTTTCGTTAACGATCTTGACACAAAAGCAATAGGTTTTAACTGACCATCAGGAAACCGGTGGGACAAAATACCAGCCACTGAAACTTTGCATGCATCCGTCGTGAGAATGATCGGCAATTTTGGATTAAAATGAGTCATAACCTGATCAGAAGTAATTTCTCGCTTTATTGTGGCAAAATTTGGGATAAAACGAGGATAATAATTTGCCATACCTATGAACGCTCGTAATTCATGTATGTTTGTTGGATTTGGTGCGTTTAAAACAGATGAAGTTCTATCTTTATTTTTATATAAGCCTGTTTTATCTATATTAAAACCAAGATATGAAATTTTTTCTTGAAAGAACACGCACTTGCTTTCATTTAATTTAAACCCAGCGTCGTTTAATCTTTTTAAAACTAATTTTAAATTTTTAAGATGGTCCTTGAAATCTTTACCTGTGACGGTTATGTCATCCTGATAAACACAAACACCATTAACACCTCTTAGTACATTTTCCATGGTCATTTGGAAAATGGCTGGTGCGGTTTTAACACCAAATGGCAATCTTTTCATTTTAAAAGTACCAATATGTGTAGACCAAGTACACAGTAGCTGTGATGGTTCATCTAAACACAATTGGTTATATGCAGAACTCATGTCATGGTTTAGGGACAGGAACTAATGGAGTGCCCCATTTTGAACTTTCAACTTGTTCAAGAACACCTTTTTCTTCTAGCACGCGCAAATTTTTTTCAACTTTGGACTTCCAGGCTAAAGGAATAGGTCGAGGCTTGCAAAAAACTGGTTTGACCTCGGAATCAATTGCTAAAGAAATCTCTGAAACATTGTACCTACCCAACTGTCCATCAAACAGACTCGCAAACTCTTGTTTAATATTTCTAACAACCGTTGAACACGTCTCACTATTAATTAATTTTTTTGAATTAATTTGATTCACTTGGTCAACTTGAGTTAACTGAAATCCAAACATACGTAGAAAATTTCTACCTATCAAAGGCGGTGCTTCTTCATTGGTCACAACAACTAATATGGATCGACTAATTCCCCGAAACTTAATATTTGCTTCACACTCACCAATTACTTTGACGTTCTTTCCTCCTTAAGCCTTGTATGAAACGTCACAATTTTCGAGCAAACAGTTCGACAAATGTTTTTGGTAGAATGCCTTTGAAACAAAAGTGCACGGTGCTCCCGTATCACATGCGATTGTTAACTTGAAACCTTCGATTTGGACCTGTACCCTGTACGTGTCCGACCACTCATTGTTGGATAAGCTGTATAACGAAAAATCAAAAGAGTTATCTTCATACATTGAATTTACATCTTGGCAATGTTTATTAGAACTTATGAAATTAAAGTTTTTCTTCTTTTTCCCCTTCATACGACAAGCTGAACTTATGTGTCCCTTCTTAGAACACGTGTGGCAAATTAAATCTTTATATTTACAGTTGGCTGCGTCATGCGTTTTCCACCCACACCTCGTACATGCAGTCGTCTTGGTATGCGATTGCTTCTCTTTGGAGTTGTTGCCTGGTTTACCATTGTGCGCCACAAAATTAACGTTTGCGTCGATGTGCTCGTGTCTTGATGACATTCTGGTCTCCGCAATCAATGCCTTTGACAAATGCTGATGCGAGCTGCAATGTCTCATCTTCCTCACAAGTTTTGTTGAAAATTTTCTCCGGCAATTGTGTAATAAATTTGTCTTTCACCATGTCATTCAAATTTGCACCGTACTTGCATTGTAGTGCCAAATGTTTAATGCGGGCGTACCAATTTGATACTGATTCATTTTCCTCTCGCTTTGCATCATGGAATTTTTTCCGTTCATAATATACGATGGTATGCGGTGTGTAATGATCGTCCAAAATTTTGCAAATTTCTTCATATGTCTTCTTTACTGGCGCTATCGGGTCACATAAGGCTCTTAATAATTCATATGGTGTAGATCCGATTGACTTGAGTAGAATTGCTTTCTTTTTGCCGACATCATCACACCCAATGTCGCTAAAATGTATATCCAAACGTTCTTTAAAAATGTAAAATTTGTCCACCGCCGGATCAAACTCAGGAACATTTGTTTGAATAACACTTGCCATTGCCAGACTTTTGTCGTCCTTACTCATTGTTCAGAAAATATCTGTTTTCAATGAAAGTTTGTAGCAACAGAAAATATCTGTTTACGATTAAATTTTGTAGCAGCAATTCAGAAAATATCTGATTTTTTCTTTACTTTCACAAAATGAAAAATTAAAATGTAAAGAAAACACGTGCTGAGCTCTTTTTTTCTTTTTTTTTTTTTGCTCTCGTCGCCAATGTGATGTTCGGCTACTTCCACGGCTTTTGTAGCAAAAACGTTAATTAAACGGATTCAAAAGTATTTCTTGCGAATTCTTGCGAATTAAACTCTATCTTTACGATTTTCATTTCAGCTTATTCTTTCGGTTCTTTTCTGCCATTTCTACTGTTTCTAGTAGAAAATTTATGACCTTTGTAGAAAAATGTTGTAAATTGAAATCGAGTTTAAGTAATCAGAGCTTAAACTATCACAGAAAAGCTGGTCCTAACACTTATAGTAGATATCTAGACCAATATGCATATTAGGTATTTGACTTTTTAATAGATTGTACACGCCATTCCAATATGGTACGAAAAACTAACAATTGCAATTTATTAAAAAGCAGAGAATTTTTTTAAGTTTGAGTAAAAAGCCTTTAAAGTAAGTGCTAAAATAATGTTGCAGAAAAAATTTATTTGAAAAACTGATAAACAAAAAACGGTTATAAAACATAAACTGTTTTCATAAATACATAAACATCTCAACGTGATGTTATATTTTTTTCGGAAAACACTTAAGCGTATGGTTTGAATTTATTTTTGTAAGAGTAGCTTGATTGAATTTTTTTGTGAAATATACACAAGCTTATTTCCCAAATCGTTTGAAATGTTTGATTCAATAACCCATGATGTAAGTTCATCTATGAAGATATCAATTGGTGGCTGATGCTCATAAAATTCTGAAGGACTTAGCTCATCTGAATCAGAACTTGTTTCACTCAAATTTTGTTCAGTTAGTTGAAATTCACATTCATCCCTCCGCGGCGAGGAAGAAGTGGATAGGATAGGGTTAGGATTAGGTGAAGCTGCGGAGGTTGTAGGTTGCGACTGTTCACTATCATTTGAATACAACACGTGCATCAACTGGCAACTAAAAGTTTTTGCTGTTCTGTACCGCTTTAAGGAACTCATTTGCAATTTTAATAACTAAGTTTAACATATGTTAGTTAGAATGGGTGGCAACTTTTCCGCGAATAGCAGTTAAAAAAAATATAACAACGCCTTACAATACAACATACAACTTACCCTTTTATTTTGTAAAAGCCTTTTTTATTTTATTTTATTTAGAACACTTTTAAATAATACTTATATGTAAGTAATTTTTAAATTAATTATTTTAAATTATTCACTTTTTCACTGTTTTATTAAAAACGTACGTCTTTACTTCTCACAAATTCAATAATTATGAACTGCGATCACTCAAAAAAGGAAAAACAGTCGCCAGAGAGTCAGCGACAAAACTAACGGGAAATGGTAAACGGTTGTTTAACTTTTTGTGTTAACATGTAAACTGGTTTTCAATGTTGCATTATAAGTTTACATTTATGTTTGTAAGTAAACGTTTTTTCAACGCATTTATTTTAAACTTGCGAATATAAGATAAGTAATTCATTAATTATAATTAAACTTATTTCTCACATTTGTAAGTAAGTTTACTTAAATGTTTGTAGATAAGTTTATTTTAGCGCAGATTTACGGATCATTTACGCAATTGATTATTGGGTTACGTAGCCGAAAACTGCTCGCACACGAATGTACACACATACATATGTATGTACATGCTATGGAGTTCCAGCTTAATCTAAGCATGTGAGATGCACAACATGTTTTATTGTACTGTGAACTAGTGGCACTCGGGTGTACAAATGATCTGTTTTTTTAATTAATATCCATTAACCATTTCCCTTCCTTCCGACGTATGTTCGGTTTGGCATACTTATTGATGTCTGAAAACAAAAGTGTTATTTGCATAAAAACAAAAGTTGAAATAATCAGAAATATTATTAGAAATAACGTTATATTAGGTTATTCAAATCAAAACAGTTTACTTCAAATCTAGTTTTGCAAAAAAAACAAAGGTGCTTTGAAAAGTATCTTTGAACCAAAATTTTTAATAAATTTTGAGATATGTAATTATTTTTGAATTAAAAGTTGGTTTATAATAACCAGAAGTATGTAATCAACTTTTTTTTAAATTTAAGCGATGTTAATATATGTCCTTAGCTAACTTTAACATCTTTTCATTGCGAGTTTAACTAAGTTTAAACTAATATTGGAGTAATTTTCCGTCATCCCTTGTCAAGTTTGTACTCATTATGCTGTTTTTCAGTCAATTTTCTACTTAGTCAATCTGGAGGGGCTAAATTGAGTTTAACTAGTTAGCTGTTCGGCTACTTCCACGGCTTTGGTAGCAAAAACGTTAATTAAACGGATTCAAAAGTATTTCGTATTTCGTCTTTTTCTTGCTCTTGCGAATTCTTGCGAATTAAACTCTATCTTTGCGTTTTTCATTTCAGTTTATTTTTTCTGCTCTTTTCTGCCATTTCTACTGTTTCTAGTAGAAAATTTATGACATTTGTAGAAAAATGTTGTAAATTGAAACCGAGTTTAAGTAATCAGAGCTTAACCTATCACTGAAAAGCTGGTCCTAACACTTATAGTAGTATGATATCTAGACAAATATGCATATTAGGTATTTGACTTTTTAATAGATTGTACACGCCATTCCAATATGGTACGAAAAACTAACAATTGCAATTTATTAAAAAGCAGAGAATTTTTTTAAGTTTGAGTAAAGAGTTTTTAAAGTAAGTTCTAAAATAATGTTGCAGAAAAAATTTATTTGAAAAAATGATAAACAAAAAACGGTTATAAAACATAAACTGTTTTCATAAATAAACATCTCAACGTGATGCTATATTTTTTTCGGAAAACACTTAAGCGTATGGTTTGAATTTTTTTTTTTGTAAGAATAGCTTGATTGAATTTTTTTGTGAAATATAGATAACAATAAAAATTATTTAATTATTCATAACTAAATATATATATTTTAATATATAACTCTTATTTTGGCAAATAATAACCAAAGTGTATGTAAATTTAAGTTTAAAAGTTATTAAGTATTACGCAACTCAAAAACAATTGCCCTAGCACGAAACTCTAAATATTACCCCGTCATCTATTTCTTTTCCTTCAACATATCGTATTGTCAGATTCTTCAAACCATTTTTGTTTCGACATTATGCATTTAACAATTCTTTCATTCAGAAGCCATCTCTCTTCCATTGCTTTCATTTTGGTGCCATTCGTATCATTGAAAGTGCCTGTCAAACACTGCCGCCATCATGCTTTTCAGTTTGACAGGCACATCTGTTTTTAGAAAGAGGATAGACAAAAATGGGTATAATTTCCATACTTGTAAGCTTGTACAATGCTTTCCGTCCAGCTCGCCCTTCTTTGGTTGTTTTGACTCCCTATTCGGGTTCATCTCAACACCTTTCACCTTAGTCTGGTCGTACCGATAATTCATAGCTCCTTTTCCAAATGATGCTAGCTTTCTTAATGAACCACTTTTAGTTTGTTTCTCAATCATGGAATACTTTGAATCCGATTGAACAGTTTAATAACTTTGTATGATCCTTCCTAGTTACATTGCAATTTTGGGAACAACCCTATCTTCTGTTACAGATTGTATAGCAACACCAAATCTCTTTCCAAAAAGTAATTTGAACTCATTGCCTAATCGTGCGTTTTGAACATAAAAAGAGAACGACCGAGCATCGATTTTTTGGTCTAAACCGAACCGAGCTTATGTTTGTAAAAATAACAAAAAAAAAACTTCGATATATACGTTTGTCATGTTATTTGTCCCGTTTAATTCTATCCGACTTCCAGAATAATGCTCCATGATTCATTATTTATCATGGCATCATACATTCCTCCAAATAGCAAAGATGATCTTTATCGTGCGCATGCTGATAATGTCAGCTCGCTAGTTCTGAATAAACTTGGTGACAATCACCTATGTGTTTTAGGTGATTTTAACCTATGCAATGTGTGTTGGTCTGGCACTTTTTCGAACTTTGGTCTCACCCCTAATAATATTACTGCCCCGCATGAGTCATACCTCATCGATAGTGTTCTAAGTCTTAATCTTATGCAAATTAATAAGTATGTTAACAAGTTGGATCGAATTCTTGACCTAATTTTTTTAAGTGACAATATAAATTGTAATATTGAAATTTGTCATTGCCCTTTTTCTCAGTCTGATATGCATCAAGTCGCATTAGTTCTGAAATTTGAATTTTATAAATTTTTAAAAACAGTACCTGTTAAATTAAATATTTTTATCTATAAGTACTGCGATTTTATCAAGCTTAATAACTCCATTTCGATGCTGAAATGGGACGAATTACTTTCAGTGCAGGATGTCTCTGAATGCTATAACTCTTTTAAAATAGTGTTATCTGATTTATGTATGAAGAATGTGCCAATTTTGAAAAATAAGCCATACAAGCTACCATGGTATAATCGTGAGTTAAAAAAGTTAAAGAACCTTAGAAATAAATTCTTTAAGAAGTTTAAGGTCTCTGGAAGACAGATTTTCTTTGATAAATATCAAAAATATGTAAAGGAGTTTAATTGTTTAAATAAGTTTCTTTATAAAAATTATATTCTGGGAGTAGAGTCAAGCATTAAATCAAATCCAAAAGGTTTTTGGCATTTCATAAAGTCTAAGAGAGGTGGCTCTGGCATACCTTCTGCTGTCTCTCTTGATGACAAATTCGCTAGTTGCCCTACGGAGATGGCGAATCTGTTTGCTGAATTTTTTAGTGCCAATTACGTTTGTGATGATGGTAATTCCTGGCCTGATGTTGACCCCAATACAGATACGGCTTTCAGTTTTGGGGCTCTGAAACTGTCACTAGATGATGTTGTAACAGGTATATCTAGACTGAAATCATCTATGAAAGTGGATGTGGATGGTTTCTCCGCTCATCTCTTCAAGAACTGTCCCGCTCTAGGTTTTCCTCTAAAACTTATTTTTAATATGTCTCTTGCGTCGGGTATCTTCATCAATGAAGGGAAAGTTACCTCTATTAACCCTATATTTAAAAGTGGCAATAAAAATAATGTTCGCAATTACAGGCCCATCTCCAAACTATCAACTGTTTCGAAACTTTTTGAAACTATAGTCAAAGAAAAAATGTATTTCATAACTAAAAGTCTGATTCTGCCAAACCAACATGGCTTTGCTTCCAATCGATCTACTGTGTCCAATTTAGCTGTATTTTATGAATACTGTATTACAACATTTTCAGCTGGATTCCAGGTGGACTGCATATACACAGATTTCAGCAAAGCGTTTGATAGAGTATCTCATTCGATCTTACTTTATAAGTTAGCCTGTCTTGGTTTCCATTCTGTTTTTTTAGAGTGGATCAAGTCTTATTTGACTAACAGACGCTGTGTTGTCTCTATAGATGACATATCGTCAGATGCTTTCATTGCCACATCTGGGGTTCCCCAGGTAAGTACTCTTTGTTTTATTTATAAACGATATAAGCTCATGTTTTTCTTTTGCCAACTTTCTGCTATATGCCGATGACTTGAAAGTATTTTCGGTGATCAAAAACGAAACTGATGCTAGTATGCTCCAGGCGGATCTCAACAAACTTAGTCTTTGGTGCATTAAATCGCGTCTTTCTTTAAATATCAGTAAGTGCTTTAAAGTTACTTATGCAAAAATTCGCAGTACATTACCGACGTATTACAATATTGCGGAGTCACCACTAGTATCTGTCGTTGAGGCCAAAGCTCTTGGTGTAATTTTTACATCCAATTTTTCTTTTAATAGACATATCAGTCATGTAATTTCTAGATCTTTCTCTGTTTTGGGGTTCGTAAGACGAAACTGTGTAAAATTCTCTGATCCATATACCATTAAATTATTATACTCATCTTTTGTCCGTCCCATTTTGGAATATGCTACATTTATATGGAGGCCATTCCACAAAAATTTGAGTAATAGATTGGAACGTGTCCAAAAGGCTTTTCTAAAATTTGCATTGCGGTCTTTAAATTTTGCGGATCCTATTCCATCGTATAGTAGTCGTTTACTTTTAATTAATTTGGAGTCTTTGGAAAAGAGACGTTCTGTACTCTCCTTAACTTTTGCTTTTAGTATTATTAATGGTAGTGTTGATTGTCCTTTTCTCTTAGGACGCATAGATTTCAACATTCCTCAGCGAAATTTGCGTAACATATTGCCGTTCTATTGTGAAAACTGTAAAACTGAGTATGCGCGCAATGCCCCTCTGGCTCGTGCTTTAAGTGAATTTAATATAATCTCGAATTCCATCTTACTTGATTTTTCTTATCCTAGAAATCTATTTATTAATCTTTTGTATTCTCTTCTTTAACTATTAAAATTTTTGTATTTAATTTAATCAATAGTCGTAACTAGTCTGTAAGAAACCATTGTTTCATAGATGAATAAACAAATGATAAACAAAAAAATGATAAACAAAAATTTCCTTTAATTGCAAAAGCTTCCCTGTTAGCATCTTTCATGAAGCATGAGATTGGTTTAGTGCTATTTAAGAACGGAAAATAGGTGTGCTGGCAAATTTTTGGTTGATCTGGTTATATATTTCAAAATACTTTGCAAATAAACACAGATTAGCAGACCGATTCTGTGCACTTGACAAATTATCAAAATATTGTTTATTTATCAAGATTTTTATCAAGCCAAAAGCTTTTTGTTATTCTGTGCAAATATTGATAAAACTTAAAGCTTCAGTGCGAATCGCTTTTCACCATACTGTGGTGAACAAAATAATGTAAACAGAAATCAGCTGTTTAGTGCGAAATGGATTCTTCAACAACGTAAGTATTCATTATTATTAATTGTTGAAAGATGAATCCAATTGTTTTAATACACATGTATGTACATACCCGGTTCTGACTATATTTTCTTCCTCAGTGGAACTAGGAAATTTTATTTCTTCTCCTTTAACTTTTACTATAAGTTTGGCCACGGCCCGCATACTTCTCGAGAGTGACGACTGACTCATTGGCAAGTTGCAGTTATTACCGACACATTTTTGGTAGGAACCGTGACCAAAGAAATTTAAAGTTGCCAGGACTCTAATAGTCAAAGGCAATGAAGTCTTTTGTTGATCATGAGGCCGTAAGTCATCTATTAGACTCCGGCAAATATCACGCGGCAGTCGAAAATTTTTCATGAACTCACTTTCACTGAGGGCAAATGGATCAGTAGAATCCCTCAAACTCCTGAAATAACGCGCGCGATCTCTATTTTCTAAATTTTCCTCCTCTTCTAACAGCAACAATAATAATATGTCTTCTTCCATTTTATTTTATTTAATTTCAATCAAAATTACAATTAAAATGTGTTCACAATATTTTCACAAACAGTTGTTTAATTTGTCAAGAGCATTTGACATCTTGATAATTTATCAAGAAAAGAGCTTTTGGTTTTTGACACAGAATACCAAAGACTTGATAAATAATCAATATTGATAAATAAGCAAGATGGTGAATTTATCAAGTGCACAGAATCGGGCTGTAGGTGATAAACTAAAACTTCCCATGTACTTTCTTACGGCTCATTCATAATAGCGCAGTTTTTTTTACTTCCCAACAGTACATCTCAGGTCGGATATCATTTTACCGAGCTGACTCAACTCGCATATTTCTCCGAGTTAATGTTATTGCTTTACATGCAATTCGTTATCCTACTTAGTATTCTTTTGCAACTAGAAATTGGCCTCTTGTGTTTTTTTTTTGCAAAGAAACGGTCCTATAGTTGAATCATGACGAAGGATGCGATTTGTTTGGTGCTATTTGAGAATGGAAAATAGTTGTGCAATCAAATTTTAGGGTTGACGTATTTATATAGGACCCGTTTTATAGTATACGACTTGCAAAAGAATGTTCCAAGTCGTATAAAATTTCCTTTAGTTGCAAAAGCAACCCTGTTAGCATATTTCATGAAGCATGAGATTGATTTAGTGCAATTTAAGAACGGAAAATAGGTGTGCCGGCAAATTTTTGTTTGATTTGGTTAGATATTTAAAATAATTTGGAAATTAAAAGCAGATTATATGATAAACTGAAATTTCCCATGTATTTTCGTACGGCTAATTCACAATACCGCAGGTTTTTCACTTCCCAACACCACATCTCAGGTCGGATATCATTTTACTGAGTTGGCTCAACTACTTAGCATATTTTTCCGAATTAGTGTTATTGCTGTACATGTTATTTCTTATCCTACCTTGTGTTTTTTGCAACTCGGGTACAAAGAAACGGGCCTATTGATATGTGAAAATCATAGCCCGTCGTAATCTTCACTTTTCCATTGATTCCGAACATCTGTACAAAGCTGACCTGCATTGAAAAAATTACTTACCAGACCAATTCTACGGATCTTTTTAATCAATTTTTACAACAGAAAATGGGGGCTGTGGTATATTTAATTTTGATAACGTGATTTACATGTGACAAAGAAAATTTCTTGCTCCGAAAATGTCTAGCAACTTTTCAATATTTTGAAAAGACAATTCTAGCATTTCATAACACGCTTAAATATATAGTCTTAATATTAACATAATTCAAATAAACAAAGTATGTTACTAACGGAATGCCTGCAATGGTGTAAGCTATTGTTTCAACAAATAAAAATACATTTGGCAAAGGAAAATTCTAAATCCAACATTTCCTAACAATACTTCAAAGAATTGAAAAGAAACATTTCAAAACATATTTAATTCTAAGTTCTTACATAACATAGTTCAAATAAACAAAGTAAGGTGTTAACTAAATAATTTCAAACCCCACATCATGTACTGCTGAAACGTATTTGTTTCCTAATTTCCTATTAGGAAATGACGCACCTGGATTGAACTGTTTCATCTGACTATGATTTCTCGACTTCGAACCTTTCGAAGTATACAATCTGCACCGATTATCTCTTACACCCATTTGCCCACCACTTGGACTATTGTCCAACTCGTCGAGAATGTCAGGAACTCTTACTTTTGGGACAATTATTACCTTTAGGAAGCATTGCTCATCATCGCTTTCCCATATCTTATGCAAACAACCAGATATCAACTTTAAATTGCTCCATTGTGCCCAGTACGCTTTTGCGGCTGAAATTTTTGCTGATAATTCTTTTGTTGCTCGTTTGTTAGCCTTTGTCTACGCATCAAAAGTCCCAAATTCGGTTCTTATTATTGACACTTCCGTAATGGTTATGCATCTGAACCTTCTATTGGTTTGCCCCATGTTTTCCAAATAACTGCTTCTAACTTCAGTGGAATCTGTTGACTTTCCTTTAGAAACACCCTTTTACTGTTGTAAATATTTTATTCTTCATGTAGAATCTGGTACCTTGCTCAGCTAAAAAATCCACACCAATTATTACATCGTCGACAATATCCGCTACTATGAACCACACTCGAATTCCCAATTGTGATTTCACATTCTACTTCTCCTAAAACTGGGGTGTCTGTTCCTGCTAGTAGTTTCTTGTCCTTATCGGTCATATTAGTTCGAATTATGGAATAAGATGAGCCTGTATTAACTGTCAATACATGCTCCTTCCTTTACACGCATGCAATTGCGAGAGCTAGCAGGCGCCCCTTTCACCTAGCTCGATTTAACGGTTAAAACAAACTTTTGAACGTCTCAAGTATTTCATTCAGCCAGCCTGGTTTTTCTACCTCAAGAGTTAGTGAACGAACCGAGAACTGAATAAAGGTGCTTTAATTCGTTCCCGATTGTACTCTTTTCATTTCGTCTAATTTATTACTTGCGTGTGGAAATTCCGTAGCAAAAATATTGTAAAAAGAATGCGTTATATAACATTGATTATACGAAATAGAAACTTAATTTTTTTATAAAAAATTTGTTATTTAAATTGGCCAAAGAACCATGGTGGCCGCTGTAGCCTAGTGCGTAGCGTGTGCGCGCTTCATTCGGTAGGTGTGCAACGCGCAAGTGTAAGTGGAAAACATTTTTACTTAAATAATACTCATTTAATGCTACTAGGAAAATTTGTTCGACATTTGGCCAAATACAGGATCGGCAGTTGAGGTGTTATCTATCCAACAGTACATATCTTTTTTGAGCTACATTATTTTTTTTCATGGTTTGAAAGACAACAATTTTGAAAATAAAGAATTAGGATATTTACTTCATCTCGATGCGATGACCTTTTGATTTGACTATAGCTTTTAGAAGAAGGAATAAGATACCACAGACTATGGTCAAAGTTGAGCTAGGCAGAAACTATGCCTCTTGTAAAGAATGTATATAAAGAACTAAAACAGCGACTAGTTCAAGCAGCTCGTGGACAACTATCATATTTAATATACATATTTAATATCAAACCCTATCTGAAGTCTGCTTCTTGCGTGCACCCATCCTTAAGTCTCCGGCTATTTCCAGCGTTTCATTTGGTGATGCCGTCAAGACTGGACTTCCACCTGTCTCCAGCAACACTCACGATAGTATCGAGGCTTTAATCGTATCCTTGCAACAAAACATGATGAACTTCGTGGCTTTTATGCGAGCTCTATGCAAGAACTCATGTGTATAAGGCGGGCGTCGTGCAGGCTCCCAATAATTGGCGATCGCAGCGATGTTTTTTTAAATAGAAAAAAGAGAGAAAACAATTGTTTTATATCAAGGCTTCAAGCAAGTGAATTTTAATTTTATAGTATTTATATATTTGAGTGTGTACATATATGTATGTGATATAAATTGAATGGGAACGTTGTAAAGTGTATGACGCAGTGCAGGTATTGTGCTCAATGCAAAGGCTTCAATCATAAAGCGATTGACTGTAAGGGAAAGGAAGTATGCACAAAATGTCATGGTGAGAATAAATCTATAGAATGCAATAAGGTAGAAATAAATAAATGCATTAACTGTATAAGGGCAAATAAAGAGCTAAATTTGGGACTAGATATTAATCATGATTCCATGGAAAGAATGTGCTCTTTATATCAGCAGAAGCTAAATGCAAGAAAAAGGATTATAGGTTACTAGCAACCAATAAAAGAGCCTGTGAATACAACAAAAAAATCCAGCACATATATAAAACGAAAAGACAAGGGATGCAACTTGGAATGTATATATCTTAATATCAATGGTATAACAGCAAATAAAGAGGAACTAGAACGTCTCATTGAAGTAAAAAAACCTTGCATTGTATTGTGTTCTGAAACGTGTACAACAGATCAAATTATGGATACTGAGTTAAACATTTCTACATACAAACTAATCCGTTGCGATTCTCACAGTAGACACACGGGTGGAGTACTAATGTATATACACGATAATGTAGAATTTAACATAGTTTGCAATAAATCTATCAATACCAATATTTGGTGTATCATTATAAAAATTAAAAAATGTGCGCTGAAATGGCGAATTGGAGTGCTGTATCATTCACCAAGTAGCAGTGATGGTGACTTTATCATACATTTAAATGAACTCATTGATGAATGCCTCAAAGAATCAGATAATAATCTAATAATTGGAGACATTAACATAATTATGAATATATCGTCAACATACTCAAACCAGCTAACAAACTTATTTGCGCAAATGGCTATGATACAAAGAATTAATTTTAATACGAGAATAACAGAGTATTCCGCTACAAAAATTTACTTGTTTTTCAGCAATAATGATCAAATCAAAACAGAATGTGCAAGTCAATATAGAATTTCCGACCATGATACAATTCATTTTAAAGTGCCAACTACAAAATATTACAAAATGAGAACATATATATCTGTAGTTTGTTGGGAGAACTATAGCGCTGAGAATCTTATAAACCTGTTGCGAACGTATGATCTTAGCCCTATGTCTAATAATGGAATAGAAAATAGAGTCCAGGGTCTGAATGACACACTGAACCAAGCCATGCAAACGTTAACATATGAAAAGAGAATTCATAAACAATTGAGAAATAAGTGGTATGACCGTGAGCTGACAGTACCTAATAAGAGAAAATTTGAATTCTACAATGCTGCGATAAACACAGGAGTGATTATTATGCTATTAAAAACATATATAAAAAACTAAAATATTTAAAAAGAAGAAATATATGGCAAGTCAAGTACTCAAAAATGAGGGAAACATGAAATTGATGTGGAAATGTTTGAAAGATGCTGCGGAACTGACAGATAGCAGGGA
This sequence comes from Anomoia purmunda, assembly GCA_951828415.1. Classification (NCBI taxonomy): domain Eukaryota; kingdom Metazoa; phylum Arthropoda; class Insecta; order Diptera; family Tephritidae; genus Anomoia; species Anomoia purmunda. The sequence continues at coordinate 49,879,821 of OX639998.1, read as the reverse complement.
TTGTATTACGAAAATAGTATTTAATGGTGAATGCTTTGAGAATCACAACGATATAGCTAATGTATTAAACGTCTTTTTTGTGCAGAGCATAGTTCAAATTAATGATAGTATTGAAGAAAATACTGATGCTGATGAAATAACCCTAAATAGACCGCTAGCAACATTTGAATTCGCCGTTATCGAACTAGAAGATATAATGAACATCCGTAAAGCATTTAAAAACAAATATGGTGGGAAAAAGCGTCTGTCCGAGGGTGTTTTCAAAGACTCGATGACGTATATTGCTCACTTATATAAAGACATTATAAACGAATCTCTTAATAGTACAATGAAGCCTGAAGAACTACGCCGAATTAATACGCTACCTGCAGATGAAAAAATTATGGAAACAGTGGTAAAAAACAACTATTAGCATACTTAGAAAAACAGAATGTAATAATACCAGAACAATCAGGGTTCCGAAGGAGCCATTCATGTGAGACAGCACTGAACATGGTAATCGCGGAATGGAAAGAAGATGTAGCCGACAAAAAGGTGGTGGTATCTGGCTTTTTAGACCTAAAGCGGGCTTTCAAAATAGTTGACAGAGTTGTATTATTGGACGTCATGAATAAGATTGGTATCAGAGGTAAAGCGCTGGAATGGTTCCGAAGTTATTAGAGTAACAGTAAGAGAACGGTAATTGGAGATGCAGTATCATCGGTTGCTGATGTAAATATTAGCCTACCGCAAGGCTCAGTATTGGCTCCGATCTTATTCATAATTTATATTAATGATATTACAACATGCCTGAAAAATTGTAAAATACGTCTGTTTGCGGATGACGCATTGGTAACCATTAGCGGAAACACTGTAAATAGTGCCATTTCTAAAATTCAAGAGGACTTAAATTCTTTTTACAAATGGCTATGTCGTAGAAAGCTGAAACTAAATGTAGATAAAACTAGATATATGATATTCTGCTAGAACCACAACATTATTGATAATAATGAATTATGCAATATACATAAGTCTGAAGATAAAAAACAATGAAATTCAAAAAGTGGATAAAATGAAGTACTTAGGAGTTATAATAGATGAAAGACTGAATTTTGGAGAACATATACATATGTTATTTAGAAACCAAAATTGCAAAGAAAATAGGTTTTATGTATAGAACATGTAAACATATTAATACACATCTAAACCCTTAAATGCATGATTTTTTCTTTTCAATTGTTTTATTGCTACAAAGATGTGAAATTGCGAGTTATTTCCGAAACGAATACTAAAAAAAGTCAGTTGCATTTAGAAAAAAGATATTTATTATAAAAAAGGGTGTGTTGCCATATGGCTACACCATGCTTTTATTAAGTAAGACATGTATAGAATTAATTTATATGAAAGTTTTTAAAACAGTTGTTGGTTTTGTTAAAGCACAGAGCAACGTCACATTTTTCACATTTTACCCTTGAGAAACCTTTGCAGGTAGGGTACTTACATCTAATTTTTGCCTCAATATTTAAAGGCCAATGAGCAAACTGATCCTGCCTTATATCCTGTGGTGGGATATGTTGTGCCGGTCCTTTCTTTTTCTTCAGCTGAATTTCCTGCTCAAGAAAACTTGATTTTCCACGCTTTGTCGATTTTATGTTTTTGCACAAGCATTGAGCTACCTCGGCCCGGAACTTAGCTTGGTTTAAAATGTCACAATCGCAGGTTTCGTTTTGTTTATGTACCCTTTTATAGGCTAACCAAGCATTTACCATAGTCAAGTCGAGCATGTGGTAAAACAGTCTCATATACCATTTTCGACTTTTAAGAAGGATTTTATATCGCCCCATTAGGCTGTCCAATAAATCCACTCCTCCCATATGCCGATTGTATTCTCTGACTACATATGGACACATTACATCTATAGTTCTTTTCTGCTTACGATCATATCTTTTGACTAACGTTTCTGGATAAGTTCCTGCAAATGTTGATATAAGCGTGACATATTTGTCCTCTTTCCAAACCAATGACGACACATCTATTCCATCTATTGTAGATACAAACTCGTAAGAAGTACCGCGCGCTTCCTTTTTCATAGCAGCTTCAGAAGGAAGCTTGCAATTAGGTAGTCTATTTCTGCGGATTGTACCTAATGAAAGAACTCCATTTTTTGCTTGGTAAAACACAAGTGGTAAAGCCGTGTAGTAATTGCCATGTTATAAAAGGTAATTTTGATCTTTAGGTATTATGCGAGATAAGCGAAGAACTACGTTTGATGTAGCACCGAGGTTTAGCTCATCATCAGGCCGGGTTGCCATATTCTCTTGCCCTGAGTATATCTCAAAATTATATGCAAATCCAAAGACTCCGGCAAGTGCAAAAAATGTAAACCCCCACTTATGAGGTTTCATCGGCATGTATTGCTTCATGTAGTGTCGAACTTTCGTCGAACACATTTGCTCATCTATGGAAAGATGTTTTCCAAAGGAAAGCCATTAAATTTCAGCTTTTTAGTTTCTCTATCAGAGGTCTTATTTTATACAGCCTATCGTGACCTTCTTCGTTTACTGCAATAAATTTGGAATTATCATTGAAATGAATATGCCCTCGCAATCTTTCAAAACTGTTTACTGACATTGTGCTTTTGATTGGAGTAAACCCAAGCTCATCACTCCAATAACATCTAACGCTGGGCATATGAACAAGGAACATATACAAAACAATGCCAATATATGTACTGTCTTACATATGTCAGATTCGCTGAAAGTACCTGGTCTCTCCAGATGTTTCTCAGTATAGTATAAATTAGTTTGTTCAACTATCATAGCAATTAAATCTTCTGAAAAAAAGTAATTAAAGAATTTCATTCAGTTGTAAGTTTTTCTTTTTCCAAATAATATTTTTCATATTTTCTTTCTGAGTAACAGGTACTGTTGGTAAAACGGCCCCAACCGACGTGTTTAAAATTGAAGTTGAAGATATTTCGTCGTCGTCATCTCCTCCTTCGTCCGAATGATCACTTTCAAAGCCTGTGAAATACTCTAAAATCTTTTCTATCTCACTGTCTGATAAAAATTTAGACCCCATCTGAAAATGTAGTACGTAAATATACGTATATAAATAAATGTATCATAGTAAACCACAAAGCAATTTCAAAAAATGTAACGGACAATTTCTACGGAGAAATTACGCACAATTTATCTTGTAATTCATAATGTAGCCAAATGGCAACAAAGCGAAATATTCATTTATATCCGCTATTATATTAATTATTGATATAAATAGCTACACTATTTTTCAATGCATACCTCAACCAATAACACAGTAATTTTTATATAATCGAATCTCAGTTTTAAAATAAATAAAATACACACTTGAAATTTCACATTACCGCAGCGCTCGAATTCATTTGACGAACTGATTAACTACGAAATAATTCAACAGTCGGCATAAATTTCAAGTAAAACTTTGCAAAGCCTACTGAGATGTTATATATTCAATCGTTGGCACTTCTCAGAAAATGATTATTATAGCGTAAATCTACTTTTTACGGCACTTGCATGGTTTGTTGCTAATTGGCAACATGATGCATTTAAGGGTTAAAATATTAGTATATCGTTCAATTATAGAGCCTCACTTTATATACTGCCCAACAATAATATTGCTAACAAATGATTCACAAATTAAGAGACTACAAATACAACAAAACAAAGCAATGCGATTAATTTTTAAATGCCCTTCACGAACATCAAAGAGTACCATGTTAAATATGCTAAATTGGCTTAGTATAAAGCAATCAATTAGCTATTATACACTGAATTTTATACATAATATTAAATTAGAAATATTGCCAAATTACTTAAGTGATAGAATACATTGTAATTATGAGATTCATAATTATGGAACTAGAAGTAGTAAAAACATAAGACTGCCTAAAGTAAGAACGGAATTCGCAAAGAAAACTCTAGAATACGTACATAGGTTATAAAATGTATAATGAATTACCTACTGAGATAAAAGACTGTGAAAACATTGTTAAGTTTAAAGGAAAATTATTTTCATACTGTAAAACGTTAAAGATGTAATATTTATGTAACATTTAATTTACTTGAATTAGGTCTGAAAGACCGTAATAATAAAAAAAAAAAAAAAAAAAACTGAATACCGCAATTTGTTATGAAATATATCAGGTGGCAATCAGTTCAGTAAAAACACGTACGCCCGTTAGTGTGCACCAAAATCGAATGAATCTTCTGTATTTTATAAAATGGCTTGTAGCCTCTTTTCACAAACAACGGTTCTTACTCGTTATTATTAAACAGTCGTCTACTCGCTAGTTACAAATGAACCTTAAGGTCTAGTTACAATCAAATTCTAAGGATCTAAAACTTAAGGTCTAATTAGCCATAAGTACGTACAAGCACGTGAACACCCATACACACACGTGGCCTACAGCTCGGCCGTCCTGACTTATAGAATCTCCTGATTCTATGGCGTTAAAGGAACGTTGTCAAACTTTGAAAGTCAAAGCCTTCACAGTTTGTTTTTCGTTTTCCTGTATTCGTACCATGGCTTTAAATTTTCAACCGACCAGGTACCCCTGTAAGGTATTTGAGTCTGCTGAAATCCCTCTACGTCTTCTATTATGTAACGATCGTTTTCTAAAATTTTCGAGACTCTATACGGCCCCTTGAATTTAGGTATCAGTTTGCTAGACGCTCCTACTTGTGAGCTGACGTTGGAAACTACTACGTAGTCGCCTACGTCGAACTTACGAGCATCTCGCCGTTTAGCATCTGAGTATCCTTTGTTGTAAATGTATGCTTTAGGCCCTTATTATGATTCACAACTCAACTGAGTTGAGTTGTCTCAGACACAACTCAACTCAACTTTTAATTTGTATTATGATTGACAACTCGATTTAGTTGTCAATTGTTGAGTTATCGATAAGTTTCAAGACAACTTAAAAACAGCTGATCAACACAACTGATTTGTGCGCCGAATTAAAAGAAAATTCAAATATTTAATATGGAAGCGAGCTTCGAATTTTTTTTTGCAGAATCAGAAGATAATGCAAGCCGTACACAAATTGGACGAATCAGGAGGACAATAAGAGATTCGTCCAACCCGTTTGAATTGCCGGAAGCAAGGTAAAATATTTATTATGTCTATGTAAGTACATATGCAAAGCGTTTTTATTACAGATTTTTGAGTTACTTCCGCATCAACAAAGAGGGAATGAAGTACCTAGTGGATGCCATTACCCCTTTTTTAAAAAAATTGACACGGTCGTCCGCTGTTCCGCCGATTTTTAAAATATGTGCAACGTTGCGATTCCTGGCCACTGGAAGTTACCAGACCTGGAGCAATTGGAGCACTCATTTGGAGGAGAAGATGCTGACGGAACAAGCTCTGAAGCAAATCAAATTCGCAACAATATAATGCGTTCATTAGACATTTAAATTTTTGTATTGTTTTCATGTTATATTTCCAAAAAACAACATATTAAAAATGTATAACCAAAAATTATTTCATTTTTATTCATTACTAATTTAAAATTAGCGACTTAGTAGTGACTAGAGAACATATTTAATTTAATTTTAATTCATTACTAATTAATTAGCGACTTAGCTAGTGACTAGAGGCTTAGACTATTTTACATATCTATATATGACATATTTATTTCAATAGGAATGTCAGTTACTTTATGTTTATAGCTTCTGTACGTCCATTTGCTGTTTGCGTTGCTTGCACTGCACGCTATTTGCTTCGATGAGTTTGCCGCTGTTTCTGCTATTGTTGTTGTTCTGTTGATGATTGTGCGAGTGATTAGTGGAGTTCGCATTGCTGGTTTCGTTATGCGTATTATTCTGAAAATATTTTTTAATTGTTTGGGACAGAAAGTATACATGTACTTTCCTGGTTGACGAACACCCGACCCATTGCTGGATGTGGTGTATGCATCTAAACGCGACATGTGGAGGGGATTCAAGTCTAATATTGACATCCAAAGCAACAACATATATCGCATTATTACATACCTAATTACTTATATTATTTATATTTACCTTATCACATCTTCTGAAGTTGCTGCAGCTGCAATTTTGCTCCTGCCAACTGCACTTGGCGGAGCTCGCTCTTTTCTTCATGCGATTTCTCTGCCAGCTCCAACTTCCTCTTCTGAAGCAGGTAACCCTTGTACTGGGTTTTTTCCATCCGCTCCAATATCTCCACAACCTGGGCCTGCGTTGCTAGCTGCTTGGCGAGCAAATCCACCCGCACTTTATCAGGGGCAGCCGCTTTTTCTCGCGGAGCCGTACGCCTTGATAGTGGCGTAGTGGCATTTGATGTACTGGGTATGCCATCCAGTAACTCAAAATTGCCGGAATCCTCTTCGGCTAAGTCCAGAACCCCGAGAGCACGCCCAACTGGATTAATTGACATTCCAACGTGTGTCAATTCCAACACACGCTCTTCAGTTGGCGATAGGGATAGCTCCTGAAGGGGCCCGCCACCAGTAGCGGACAACGATTCTTTGTTTTTGGCTAACTTCCTCTTTAGGTTGGCCTTGTAGTGTACCCATACCTGTAATTGCACTTATTATTCACTTTACATACATACATTGAGCCCTAATATTATTACATACCCGTTGCCACTCCACACCACTCCTGATTGGGGGTCCAAGCGCATTCAGCTCCGTTGCAAAATTCACCCAAGTGGCAGCCATTTCCTGCCGGCTACATCCAAATTGGCCAATGCCCCTCGCATGTTGTGGGTTTTCCTCCATCAATTTCACAAGGCGCTCAATTTGTGGTTTACTTGATACTTTTCTGAAATAGAAACAATATATATGGTCATGTTATTCAATTTTTAGCTCTAAATTTTAGAATACTTACATTTTACTCTCCATTTTTACATGTGCAGCGGCAAGACAACTAGTTAAAAGTGGTTGTCTTGTTTTGACAACTAATTCATGTAAAATTACAACTAGTTGTCAATCATAATAGCGAAAAAGTTATCGATTATCGAAGTTGTCTTGAGTTGTGAACAGCTGATTAAAAAGTTGAGTTGAGTTGTGAACCATAATGCGGATTTGACAATTACAACTCAACTGACAACTAAGTTGTGAATCATAATAAGGGCCTTAATTTGTACTGACTGTGCCTGTTCTCTAATTTTTCCTAGTGGTACCGGGCTTGACGTTTGAATCGGCTCTAACAAATTTTCTCTAAGCCTGTCTACGACTTTACCTTTTTGTCTTGTCCCGAACAGTAATACACTGGGTAACTCTTTTGTTGCTCTATGTACTGTGTTGTTCATCGCGTGCTCCACAGACTCTAACGCTTTTACCCAGCCACCTTCTTTTTCGGAATCTGTAATTTTTACTATCATGGGTCCTAAACTTTTATTGACAATTTCGGCTTGTCCATTTGCTTGGGGTGAATTTGTGGCGACTTTTATATGCTCAACGTTGTTGTCTACTAGAAATTCCTCAAATTCGTTTGAAGTAAATCATGTTCCTCGATCTGACACTACGAATTTTGGCCTGCTATACGCCCTAAAGTAATCTTTCAATGCCGTGACCGCCTCTTTTGACATCGTAGTCTTTGCCGGGTAAAGGCGAACAAACTTCGTAAACGCATCAATTATTACTAAAATATGTTTCTGTCTTGTGGATGTACTATTAATCGGTCCGTAGTGGTCTATGTGTATCATTTCGAAGGGTACATTTCCTTTTGGTATCATGTGTAAGAAACCTTCTTTTCTGCCACATTTATTAGAAAAAGCGATACACTTAAGACAATTTTCAACGTGAGTGGTGGCTTTTTTTATGACGTTCGGAAACCAGTAACTTTTTTTTTATAGTTTCCGCAACTTTGTCTGCCCCTAAATGTCCCATTTCATCGTGATACTTGTATAAAACGTGTTTTTCCATAGACTCTGGTACGTAAAAAAGTAGGCTTTTGTCTTTCTTTTTGTAAACTATGCCGTTCCTCATCTCGTAGTGACTATCTTCACTGACTTCTAGCTTCTTTTTTATTTTTCCTATCTTTTCGTCTCTACTCTAGCATATTATTAGATTTTCTTCAAAAGTATTTGCATGGATTACTAGAACGTTATTTATTGCAATCAATTTTTCTTTGAGGCTAACTCTGAATCTCCAAACTGAAACTTTCTGTCTTTCTTCGTAAGGTCGTGGAGAGGTTTCGCTATCGTTGAAAAATCTTTAATAAATCTTCGGAAATATGAGCATAAGCCAAGAAAACTTTGAACTTCGTGGACTTTGGTCGGAACGGCAAATGTCTCTATAGCTTTTAATCCTTTTTCTTCGGCCTGAATCCCTTCACCATTGATAGTGTAGCCAAGATATGCTATCTTCGATTGCAAAAACTCACATTTATCTAACCTTAGTTCTAAGTTATTCTGTACGATCTTAAAAAATACTTTTTGTAATATCTCAAAATGCTCTTTCAAACTTTCCGTTGCTATCATAATATCGTCCAGATAAACTATTACCTCTCCATTGCGAATCATGTCTGCAAAAATTTTATTGATGAACTTCTGAAAAGTTGCAGGGGCGTTTTTAAGTCCAAACGGCATTCTTAAGAACTCGTATTGCCCTAACGGTGTAGTAAACGAAGTATACTTTATTGAGTCTTCACTCATAAACACGTGAAAAAACCCGTTCTTGAGATCTAATTTCGTGAATATTTCCACAAGATGTCGTAAATTAGTTACTTATAATAGACCCGCATTCCAGAGAATCAAATAACGCATTCATATTCCGTTATTTGATCACTAATCATAAACTGGCTACATTAAGTTGACCCACATCAATAATCAACTTAAGAAAGTCAATATTGCACACGTTGCCCGAATTATGACCACCCATCACAAATTCGGCCGCATCAACAAACGCATAGCAAGACGACAATGCTAAGTGGCGCACAGCTATGTAGAACGGAAATCAACAAACAATCGACTCAACCGAACTGCACTTGTAAAACCAAGTACATGATTTACTCAACAAACAAACATGTGGGGCACAGACGGAGTCAGCACAAATGTGACCGAAATTAATGTTGTAAACATTACCAGTACAACAACACATGGGAACCACGCTAAATTCAGCGTCAGCACGCGATCGCAGCGAAGCAGCATGAATTTACCACGCAGCAAAATACAGACGCTACGCAGCAGAATGCAGTTGCAGCACAGGCATAGCTAGGTATAAATAGTCAAATTATTGTAACTTAGCTTTAGATTCAATTCTCATATTAATAAACGCGGTTATGCTGTCTTCTATACAGCCCGCAATAAATAAGATTCAATTCTCATATTAATAAACGCGGTTATGCTGTCTTCTATACAGCCCGCAATAAATAAGATTCATTTCTCATTTCCAATAAACGCGGTCTTGCTGTTCTAGTCAGCACCCGCAATTAACAATAAAACTTTCGTTTTATTAACTGGCGCCCCAGCAAAAGTCTCGAGCCACGCGAAATTTTAAATCCTGAAAACGCAAAGTAAGGATTCGCGCGCGCCCGAGTGCAATAAAAAAGCCTGAAAATTAAAAAGTAAGGCAACGCGAAATAAAATCCTGAAACCCTAAAAGTAAGGATACGCGGAATTAAGAAAAGTTAAGTGAAAACGCGAAATAAAATCCTGAAAATCTAAAAGTAAGGATACGCGGAATTAAGAAAACTTAAGTGAAAACGCGAAATAAAATCCTGAAAATCAAAAAGTAAGGATACGCGGTATTAAAAAAGTTAAGCGAAATATCGAAAAAAAACCTGAAAATAAAAAAGTAAGGTATCGCGATAAAAACTCTCGGAAACCTGAAAACGACAAGTAAGGTACGTGTAAAGCGGCAAAAAAATAGTTTCGCAACGAAATAAGTGCGTGTTAAAAAATAATAACAACACGATTATAGTGATAGGCCCCCTAGTAGCCTAGGCAAACCGGCGGTATCGTTCATATACCAGCCTACGCTATAAAAACTGGCAAAATAAATAAACGCTATAAAATTGAAAAAATAAATAAACACTATAAAAACTGGCAAAATAAAGTGCGGAATAGTGAAATGCCGAAAAGCCTTAAGAACAAAAAAAAACACTTTTTAACAAACATTTAAAAAAAAAAAAATAAATAAATACACTCCTTATAAAAGGAAAAAGTGAAAAGTAATAATCGACTCTAATCCTCAACGGTCGAGAGCAGCCAACATCCACTAAACGGACGAAAGCAGAAAATCAACTCAACGACCGCAGCTGCAACGTTCCTATTGACGCAGCTACAACGTTCCTATTGACGCAGCTACAACGTTCGTATTGACGCAGCAAACAAACGCAGCAGTAGAGAAAATTCGAAATAGACAAAATGAAGACAAACATAATTATCCTGTTATCATCATTGTTAACTATTTCTGCACAACAAATCGACATACAAGACCTAACAAACAACAATGGATACATACCTATCAAAACAGGAGAACTAAAGACCATCAGCCACTTCAGTAAAATTCTTCACTTTATAAACCTAACAGTCTACGACGAGACAATTTCATTGATTACGAATAATATCGAAGCCTTAACAGCAACGAACCTAGAAGATAGACAGTTATTAAACACGATGAATACGAAATACTTACAGATGAAAATAATACTTTGTATAAAAAAATTGTAAAGGACAACCTAGAAAAAAATTTAATCAAATTAGATAATACCTGTTTAAAAAATATTATTAAATTTAAAGAAGCTGATTGTAACCTAAAACCATTAGAAGAAACAGAAATTAAAGAAATTTTAACTGGAATATTAATATTCAAAAATTTTTATTCAATTATAACTCACAATTGTAACAAATTGGAAATTAGACAAACAGGCACATTTTTAATAAAATTCGGAAATTGTAAAGTAATAGCTATGAACAAAACATTTGAAAATATCAAAATTAAAATGTATGATTCGTTTATACTACCAAATAAAATCACAAAAATTAAACAAACTAAAAACATTACTCAAACAGAACTCAAACTAGAAAAATTCTACTTAAAGCAAATTAGCCAACAAGAACACATTGAACTATTGGTAAAAGATAATAAAAGTGTTCATTTAATTAGTTTAAGTTCAGATTTATTAATTGTATTATCTATTATTGTAGTAATTTTTATTCTAATATGCATTAATAAATATAAAACAAAATTATATATATCGCCTGAACTGCAATCACCGAAACAAGATACCGCAAAAACAATGGAAGGCCCATTTCTCCAATTAAGAACCATAGCGTAACCTATCCACAACAACAATACCGATTGAGGACAATCGATTTAAGAGGGGAAGAGTTAACTTAGGGTAAGTTAATACCACCCAAGCTGCTTGGCAGATGACTCGCCGTCACATATCAAACACTCCAAGCCGATACGTTAGAACCACCCATGAAGACAACATAAATTAAAACCCGAAACCAACCACTTCCACAAGATGTCGTAAATTAGTTACTTATAATAGACCCGCATTCCAGAGAAACTGGCTACATTAAGTTGACCCACATCAATAATCAACTTAAGAAAGTCAATATTGCACACGTTGCCCGAATTATGGCCACCCATCACAAATTCGGCCGAATCAACAAACGCATAGCAAGACGACAATGCTAAGTGGCGCACAGCTATGTAGAACGGAAATCAACAAACAATCGACTCAGCCGAACTGCACTTGTAAAACCAAGTACACGATTTACTCACCAAACAAACATGTGGGGCACAGACGGAGTCAGCACAAATGTGACCGAAATTAATGTTGTAAACATTACCAGTACAACAACACATTGGAATCACGCTAAATTCAGCGTCAGCACGCGATCGCAGCGAAGCAGCATGAATTTACCACGCAGCAAAATACAGACGCTACGCAGCAGAATGCAGTTGCAGCACAGGCATAGCTAGGTATAAATAGTCAAATTATTGTTGCTTAGCTTTAGATTCAATTCTCATATTAATAAACGCGGTTATGCTGTCTTCTATACAGCCCGCAATAAATAAGATTCAATTATCATATTAATAAACGCGGTTATGCTGTCTTCTATACAGCCCGCAATAAATAAGATTCATTTCTCATTTCCAATAAACGCGGTCTTGCTGTTCTAGTCAGCACCCGCAATTAACAATAAAACTTTCGTTTTATTAACTTCTATAAGTGGCATAGGGTAGCTGTCCTTTGCTGTAACTTTGTTTAGCTTCCTATAATCAACGCATAACCGAAGCTCACCTGTCTTCTTTTTGACTAACACTATAGGTGACACGAACTCCGACTCGCTAGGTCGTATATAACCTTTCTGTAGATATTCGTCTATTATGATCTGTAATTCTAACTTCTCTTTGTATGACAGCCTTCTTGGGGCGCAGGCAAACGCCTTATCATCATCTAGTACAAGTGTCATTTCTTTTCTAACTAAAGGTTTGTCTAACTTCTTGGAACTTAAATACACTTTTGTGAAGATTTCGTTAAAGAGTACCTTATCATCGTATCTAATATCTTCTCCCAGTTTGAGGCTTACATCTGTTCCCTCACATACGTCTATTGCCATAACTTCGCTTACGGCATCGCTAACGTTAACGCTTCCGTTTATATTTTTTTCGATGTCAACATTTCCGCTCGAACCTTTCTTTGTTGCATCAAACTGACCCATTTCTTTAACTTTGTATGTCATCTCAACTTTGTTTCTGTTACTTCCTTTGTTCGCACCGTATGACTTAACAATTCTTCCACTTGCATGGGTTTCCTCGAGTTCGTTTAAACTTCTTACTGTCCCAACTTGCGCTACTTTGTCCATAAACTCAACATTACCAATCTTGAACTTTGCATGACTTGCCTCAATAAAGTCTCTACCTAACAATGCTGTGTAACTAATACTTCCATTCGGTACCACTAGAAATTCGATTAAAATTTCTTTATTCAGGACTTTTATCATACATTTAATTTTTCCAAAAACACACAAAACTGTTTTATTTAACCCGTAGTATTTCTCTTTCACTTCTTCTAACTCTAATCCCGGGGGCACCACGACCTGCTTCAACAGACTAACAGGACTGCCTGAATCAACTAGGCACTCTATAAATATATAAGTGTTCACGTGTGCAAATACATATAATCTAAAATAACTTACAAAATTGTTCCTGTCCTTCTTGTATCGCTTACATTCTGTAGCGTAGTGGCCCTGCTGCCCGCATGCGTAACACGTGCCCGCTTCCCTCTTTGGTTTTTTACAATCCTTGACATAGTGTCCGGAACAGTTACAATTGTAGCATCTTAGCCGCTCTTCGACGAATGGCTTGACCGCTGCACGTCTTGACAATGTTATCGAGCGGAAAGCTCTTACCACCTCATTCGCCGACGTGAAATTTTAGAGTCTTGCTTGGATACGTAGCTGCCTGTCGGGGATGCCTTCAACAAGGTAGTCAGCGAACTCTTCATCGGATATGTTTGAGTCGCTGCTCAGCATAAATTTGTCATTGTAGTAATTTCCAAAACTTTCCTCGGGCGACCAAACTCGTTTTTCAAACCTACGGCGGCGTTCGAGTTTTCTTTCGCCGGAGGTGAAAACGGTATCCATCTCGCACAGCAACTCGTTGAAATCTTTCGGAAAACTTGACTTGGCGTTGTACCACGTGAGCGCGAGGCCCTTCAGCCTCAGGCGTATAGCCACGCACAGCATGGCGCCATCTACCTTAAAAATTTCACGGCAGTGCATTACCTGATTGCGCCACGTAGTGTATCCATCGCCGCCGTCGTACATTGGTATCACTTCTTTTAGTGTATCAAACGAAATATTGTCGCTTCGTTTGCTCGTTCTCGCCATTGCGTCTTCCTTCTCTAGCATAGCCTTTTGTAGCTTAAGCAACTGTACTTCTTTTTGGAGTAGTTTTATTCTAAGGGCTGTTGCTTCATCGTCGTCGTCGATGCGAACGGTATTTAAATGATCAGCCGCGCCGTCAACAGAACTTTCATTGTCTCCCACATCACTTATTGGAGGATCTCCGAAGGTGCCGCTACGCAAACATGCTATACCTCTTTGCATGTACACTGCATTATTGTCGTCGTCCACATCTTTTCCACTCCGTTGTACGTTGCCGCTTCTTAGAACTCTGCCGTTATTTCCACCGTTGTCTTCGTCGTTTTTCTCACCATTGTCTTCGCCGTTATCCTCACCATTGTCTCCGCCGTTGTCCTCACCGTTGTCTTCGTCGCTGTCCTCGCCGTTATTTGTGCCGTTGTTTTCGCCATTGTTGCCACTTTGTTTGCTCACCTTATCCACTGGTGGGCATAATTCTCGAGCTTCGGCTGACAACTCCTTTAATTTTGCAGCCAGAGACGCCTTAGCACCGCTCGCATTGATACCTACTGCAGTACACCAGGCCTTCAACTGCAGTAGAGAATATTTCTCTGCGTTTATGATATCGCCATTCATAGTTCAAAATTTATTAGCGCGTTTTCAAAACTTGGTTTACTTTATTTAGCGATTTAAATTGGTTCAAACGACCACTTCTGATGAAATATATCAGGTGGCAATCAGTTCAGTAAAAACACGTACGCCCGTTAGTGTGCACCAAAATCGAATGAATCTTCTGTATTTTATAAAATGGCTTGTAGCCTCTTTTCACAAACAACGGTTCTTACTCGTTATTATTAAACAGTCGTCTACTCGCTAGTTACAAATGAACCTTAAGGTCTAGTTACAATCAAATTCTTAGGATCTAAAACTTAAGGTCTAATTAGCCATAAGTACGTACAAGCACGTGAACACCCATACACACACGTGGCCTACAGTTAGAAAAATTCCAATTAAAAATTGTACGTAACACTTGTGGAATTTTCGCCGCCAAAATTTGATATTTGGTTCGTCAGGAACAAATATCACCAAAAATGAACGGTAATTTGAAGCCATACAACATTTTAATTTTGTTAAGCAGCGGTAAGCAGGCTAAACAACTGCATACCGAAATTTTTTCTCGAAATTCAAATTAAAAATTGTGTGTAAGATTTGTTGATTTTTTCCGTTATTTTAACAAATTTTTACACCTGGTTCGTCAGAAAAAAATATCACCACAAGAAAACGCCATACAAAATGTGCATTTTATTAAACAGCATTTAAAACGCTAAACAACTGCATACCTCAATTTTTTTAAGAAATTCAAATTAAAAATTGTATTTAAGATTTGTTGAATTTTTGCCGCCGTTTCAACAAATTTTGACACTTGGTTCGTCAGGACAAAATATCAACCAAAAATGTACGGCAATTTCAAGCCACACACAATTTGCACCTTATTAAACAGAAGTTAGATCGCTAAACAACTGCATGCCGCAATTTTTTTAAGAAATTCAAATTAAAAATTGTATGTGAGGTTTATTGAATATTTTTCGCCCTTTGAACAAATTTTTACACCTGTAGTGCGTTTCTGTAACTTTCGTTATGCATTATAACGAACGAAATAACGAATTGAGTGTGGCGGTGTTTCTGTAAGTGTGGTGATAATTATTTTCGTTATAATATTCGTTATTGTTTTCGTTATCATATCACACACAAAAAATTTAGTGATATTTGGCGCAAAAACAGAAATGAGTGAGGTAAGACTAAAAAATACATATTGTTTACAGAAAATCCCGCGCTCATGCGACAAGCACTCAAAGACTTTTTTCAAAACTCCATTAAGCCTTTCCACGCAGTTTCTGGCTTGAATATGGACCTTGTTGTAATTTTCTTGCCTAACTGATTCCGGATTTCGATATGGCGTCATAAGCCATGGCTGTAGTGGATATCCAGAGTCTCCAATGAGCCAATTGGAGTTTGAATTAGCAATAAATTGTGATTCCAAATACTCCTTGCATTTAGAATTTTCCCATATGTTGGCATCATGGGTACTTCCACCAAACCGTGCATTGGCAGACAATATATTGAGGTCGTAGTCGCATATTAGCTGTACATTTTTAGAAAAATACCCTTTTCTATTTATGTAACAGCACTCAACATCTATTGAGGGGTTTTTTATCTTCACGTGCGTACAGTCGATGGCACCAATGCATCCGGGAAACCCAGTGCAAGAAAAAAATCTTCAATTATACATACAATTAAGTATAGAAAGTAAAATTGTATTAACATATGTACATATATAAACTTTGTTTAATTCTATTGGACTCTGCCAAGTTTTTAGGGGAAATTACGTATATATTTGCACATAAGCTTGTTTTGTATATTGTACGAAACTTCTTTGACGGAGCGACACACAATTGTCGTGCTCATTGAGCAAACGAAATCTTGCCCAATATCCCTTAGGTACGATCCTGTCGCATAATAATGCAATGCTGCTGAAATCCTCAATGGTTTTGGAATAAAAGTTAGTATTACTCCATCTTTCATGTGAGGGCGTATTTCATTTAACAATGCTATTGCAGCATCTTTTTTGAATCTAAAAAGATCTTCAAATCGCGCTTCCGGGAAGTGAGAAGGGTCAGTTGAGTCTCTAAGGTAACGTCTATGTAAACGTAGCATATTTCGCTGGTCAACTAATATTGCCAGTGTGGCAGCTGCAAGCATAGTCACAAGCTTCAAAATAATGAAATAAGTTAACACTTCACATTTACACACATACTTTATTTGTCTATACTTACTTTTTTAATAAATAACTAAACAATACAATGCAAAAAGTAAAATTTACAATTAGAATTTATGTAAACAAAACAACTCAGCTGTCAACGACATAATAAACAGTGTTTTGTTTCCACTGTTTCATACACTTTATAACAACTCACCACAGCCATAACGAAAGGTGACTTCTCTGAGTTACAGAAACACTTCAAAATAATTGTTCGTTATAAACCTTTCGTTACGCAAAAGTGATATTTCTTTCGATATCATAACGAAAAGTTACAGAAACGCACTACTGGTTCGTTAGAAAAAATATCACCAAAAAATAACGCCATACAAAATGTGCATTTTATTAAATTGCAGTTAGAATGCTAAACAAATGCATACCGCAATTTTTTTAAGAAATTCAAATTAAAAATTGTGTTTAAGATTTGTTGAATTTTTGCCGCCAACACTTGGTTCGTTAGGAAAATTATCACGAAAAACGAAAGATAGTTTCAAGCTATACAAAATTTGCATTTTATTAAGCAGCAGTTAGAGGGCTAAATAACTGCATACCGCAATTTTTTTGAGAACGTTGAAATTACAGAATGTAGTTACAAGCTTAATATTGTATTTCCTACTGAGAAGATTTTTGTAATGAATGAGAAGTATATCACATATGAGACAAATAGATGTACGATAAACATTTGTATTTTTCCCCTAAACTAAATGTATGAACATGAAGCAAGTTAGTCATAATTAAACGTTTAAACTATATAGATGTGTTTCTCTCAATAATTTGGATAACTGCGCAAGTATTTAAAGGATATTGCAAACAAAGGTTATGAACCCAGTCTACGTAAGAGTTTTGTGAAAGAAACAATCTAGTGTAGCAATTAAAATGAATTCCAATTATCAAATTGAGAAACTGGGGGAAGACAATTATGACGTGTGGTGCATGCAAATGCGCAGCATACTGGTGAATACAGGCCAGTGGCGCATAGTCAGTGAAGACCTTAAACGTACCAGTGAGAATGCGAAAAGTTGGGATCATGACGATCAAAAAGCGCTAGCAAATATAATTTTGTGTGTTAAGCTGACGCAGCTAACTAATATAAAAGCGTGTAAAACTTCGGTAGAAGCGTGGAAGAAGCTTCAAGACGTTCACATGCCTAGTGGTCCATTACAGAAAGTGTTTCTGTACAAAAGGTTGCTGAATTGTGGTGCGTCTGCAAATCAAAGCATGCCCAGTTATTTTATTTCGTTCGTCGAAATAGTAGATGAGCTGGCAGAGGTTCACATTGAGCCGAATGAAGAGCTAAAAGTTATAATACGATATCTAGTTTGCCTGCTGAATACCAAAATTTTGTTGTAGCAATTGAGACTCAATGTGCTGAAAGTGAAACTTCTAGAAGAAGGTGCTAGAAGGGAACAGCAAGACAATCGCGAATCTACGTCACAGGCGGCTTATGCGCGAGTAAATGAAACAACCCCATACAAAAAAGTAAATACGAACTTTAAATGCAAGTGTTTTAACTGTGGGGTACGTGGGCAAACGGCCGCTCAAGTGTAGAAGAAAGTCGAAACAAAGTAATGATCAAAATATGAAACAGAGTGCGAAGAATAACGAACTTTCGTACGCTGTATATGCTGCGACAGTTCGTGCTGAAATAAACAACTATACATGGTGTGTTGGTAGTGGTGCAACGACACATATGAGTTGCGGTAAAAATATGTTTGTCTCGTGCTAGCAGCAGACAATTATATATACATACGCCCTTGGTATAAATAGAATTGGAGACGTTCTATATGTACCATCTCTTAAAATGAACTTCTATTTGGTCAATAGAGCAATGCAATATAAACATACTGTGATTTTCAAAAAGTATGTTGCCGAGGTTAAAAACGCGAACGGGTTTACATTAATTAAAGCTAAATTGGTAAATAACTTGTTTATGTTCAACATGAAAGAGCAAAATACGGCATTTTTATTGAACAATGTAATATGGCATAATCGATATGGACATACATATAAATTTTGAACGTTTAAAAAATATTGCTGAAAATGGTCTAGTTCGTGGTCTAGACATAAAGAATGTAAAAATAAAAACAAACTTGCGATACATGCAATCAAACGAAAATATGTGCGGTGTCATTTCCGAAGAAAACTGAAATTGTATCAAGTCAAATACTCGACCTCATACACACGGATGTCTGTGGTCCGATAAACGTTAAGTCAGTTGGTGGAGCGCGTTATTTTCCAACTTTTATTGACGATTTTTCACGTATGATTTTTATATACCTTATCAAAGAAAAGAGTGAGGTATTTGAAAAATTTAAATTATTTAAAAGTATGTTAGAATTCAAAACGCAAAAGAAAATTAAACAAATCCGAAGTGATAATGGTAAGGAATATACCAGTAACATTTTTAATGATTAGTTAAATCAGTGTGGCATACAAAGACAATTAACTGTGCCTTATACTCCACAACAAAATGGGGTGGCGGAACGACTCAACCGCACGATCGTCGAAATGGCTGGAAGTATGTTGGTGCATGCAGCTGTCGAAGAAGAATTGTGGGGTGAAGCGGTTCACACTGCAGTATATCTACGAAATCGTGCCCCTACAAAAATTTTTAAATCATGTACTCCGTATGAGGTATGGTATAACAAGAAGCCGTCGGTAAAGCATTTACGGGTTTTGGTTCGCGTGCATTTGAATTAGGTAAAACGAATCGTAACAAGTTTACTGCAAAAGGCAAGGAATACGTGTTCGTTGGGTACTCCGAGGTGGCTACAGCCTATCGATTGTATGATCGGAATACTAGAGGATTAATTGTACGACGCGACGTGAATTTTGCAGAAAATGAAAACAGTTCCGGTTTGCGGAATAGCAGTAACGCAGAAGATAGTAACATCGCCACAATTGTTACGAATTTTGAAAATCGAAACGTAATAGAGGCAGACGAAAATGGCGAGTTTTAAAGCTTTACGGAGGATGAAGCAGTAGTTGCGGAGACAGAAATAATCGGCGAAATCCAAAATGACATCACACAGGGTGAAGTAGTGTCATCAAGTGACTCAGATAATGTCGAAGTTACAGGCGACATGGTCGAGGTAGACCACGGCTTATTCGAACTGGGGAAGTTGGTCGTCCCCGAAAGGAATACCAAACGTTGCATTTCTGGCAGCATGGTGAATATGCCGAAATGCCGCAAACGGTCAAAGAAGCATTGGCGAGCGAATACTCTTTTGAGTGGAAGAAATCAATGCAACATGAGTATGAGGCGCTTATAGCAAACAAAACATGGTCAGCGGTCGATCTTCCAAATAATCAAAAGGTGATCGGGTCCAAGTGGGTACTTCGGATGAAAAGAGACACGGATGGCAACATTGGAAAGTTTAAATCAAGACTCGTTGCAAAAGGCTGTAGTCAGCAGAGAGGTGTGAGTTATTGGGAAACATTTTCGCCAGTAATTCGATACGAGTTACATTTACACCAACTTGACATATCGAACGCATATCTTAACAGTAAGCTTAATGAAGAGGTATACATATGACAACCCGAAGGTTTTATTGATCAAAAAATCCAAATAAAGTTCTAAAGTTAAATAAAGCTATTTATGGCTTAAAACAATCAGGTTGGCAGTGGAATAGCACACTAACAGAAGCGTCGAAAGATTTGGCGTTCAATCCCTGCAAAAGTGAACCGTGTTTGTACGTCAAGCATATAAACGGTGTTTATAGTTATATAGCAGTTAACGTCGATGATCTGATTTTAGTATGCCCTAGTGAAAAAGAGGTTGAGTTCATTAAACGTAAATTATCGTCGAAGTTCGAGATACATGATAACGGCATAATGAAGTTTTTTCTTGGATTCGAAATAGAGCGCAAAGGCAAAACAGGCGAAATTTCTGTAAGTCAAAGAAAATACACCAAAGAATTGTTGAGCGTATATGGAGTAAGCTCATGTCGTCCAGTAAGCACACAACTTGATCCAGGTTTCCAAGTAAGTTGCACAAACGAAAATTGTTCTAAAGTAGACGTAACAAGCTATCAATCGTTGATCAGGTCATTGATGTATTTGGCCATATCAACACGTCCCGACATAATGCACGCAGTTTTTGTATTATCGCAAATGAACCAAATGCCTCATTCTGAACATATGACTGGAGCAAAACATATTTTGCATTATTTATCTAAAACAATTGACCTAAAATTACGTTACCGCAAATGCAGTAAATCGGTAGAAGGCTTCGCAGATGCCGACTGGGCCAGCAATAACTTAGACAGAAAGTCATACACCGGTTATTCGTTTTTCTTAGTCGGATGCGTTTTTTCTTGGCAATCCAAAAAGCAGGATTTCATCGCCTTGAGCAGCACTGAGGCAGAATATATTGCTTTGTGCACAGCAGTAAAAGAAGCAGTTTATATTCGTCGATCAGTCGTTGACTAAGCTTCGCACCGAATAGTCGTGTTCAACCTCGCTTCTGTGTCATTTTCGCTTTCACGAGTGTTTTCCACGTGCATATTATATTCAATTTCATATTTTGTTTTCATAACAATACATAACAATATAGTGTGTGCTGAGTGCCCCTCATGGAAAATAACAATTCGTTCCCTTCGGGGAACAGGTTTAGCATACTTTCTGAAAGTATGTTAATGCCACCAAAATCCAAACGTAAAAAAGCAACTAATGCAACGAAAGATTTCTTTCCTCCTCTACCCGAAATTACTTTGTGTAACAATTACAATGATCCAAAGTTCATTGTAATTAAACCCACAGACGATTCCAATAACCTTTCAAAATACAGCGTATTTGCAAAAAAGAAAGCACTTGATGGTATTAGCACGGACTATAATTCAGTGAGTATTCTACGTGACGGCAGTCTATTAGTCCTTACAAAAACTAAGAAAGTGGCAGACAAATTCTTAAAATGTAAAAATTTTGGTGGTTTATGCCCCATCACTGTAACGCTGCACGAATCACTTAATACTTGCAAAGGTACAATATTTGACAAAAACCTCGCCAACACAGATGAACAAGAGATACTTGAAGGCCTTAAATCACAGGGTGTTGTTGGTGTATACAAGTTTTCGAAAAACTTCAATGGAAAAATTATCCCAACAGGTCGAATGGTATTGACATTTAATTTGTACAAAGTCCCTCTCAACATTGATGTTGCATGGTATTCGGTTAAGGTGGAAGAATATTTCCCCACTCCAATGCGCTGTCGCAAATGTCAACTTCTCGGTCATACCATAAAGAACTGTACCAACAACGTAACATGTGAAGTTTGTTATCTTCCTCCTCACACACCCGAACCATGCCAACGCACAATGTGCGCTAACTGCTTGGGATCGCACCCTGCCTCCGCTAGAGACTGCCCACAATTTTTAAAACAAAAAGAAATATTGAAAATCAAAACACAAAACAAGTGCAGCTTTAGCGAAGCCAGGCGAATTTATAAAACTCAAAATCCATTGGCAGTCAATGAAAAGCAAACATTTGCATCAGTAATAAGTTCAACTAATTCTTCTATCCCAGTCTCAACCTCACTCAGCAATGCACAATTGCATTGTGATACTAACAAACCGGTTTCTGACAATAACCACAAAAGCAACAATAACTCTACCTCACAAAATCAACAATCACCCTCCTCACTGAACTCTGCAATAACTTTGCAGTCTTCTCCTTTATCTAATCCCTCATTTCCTACCTCGCATGCCTTCACAAACTACAAAAATAACAAAAACAACACGACATTAAATTTACAAGCACCTTCTTCATCTCTAGCATCCACATTCCACAATCTTAACTCTAACTCTCTTACGTTCCAAACTACATACTCTTACTCTTCTTTAACTGATAGTAATCATAACTCTCAAAATTCCTTAGCAGAAAACTCTCACTACAACTCAAGTCCTACAGCTTCTTCAACAGCTCCCCAATTCGATCAAACTAATAAACATTCTACACCCACCTCCACATCCCCCACAACCGTTCAACCATCTCCTGACTACAATACCTTAATGGAATATGTAAACAAAGAACTCAACAATCCAATATCATCCCAAATGTACACCGACGATGCATCAAGCGATCACTTAGAACCCACACTATAAGCTGTTTACATAAAATAGCTAACATAGTGTACATAATTTTGAAAGTTATTAAATTGTGATACTTAATATTCTGCAATGGAATATGAAAGGATATTATAACAACTATTCAGAATTAGAAATTTTAATTAAAGATCGTAATCCACACATAATCTGCATTCAAGAAACTCATCTAAAATTCAACCTTTCTCCATACTTCCCAAAACAATACTCTGCATACTTTCACAACCACCCCCACATAAACTCCGCCAAGCAAGGCTGTGGAATATTAGTCCACAAAAGCATACCCCACAAATTTATTAACTTTAATTCCAATATTTCTGCAGTTGGAATCGAGGTTAAATTAACTTATCCAATAACCGTTGTTTCTCTTTACATCCCGCCTCTCCAGAAATTTTCCGTTCTCGATCTGTCACAAATTACCTCGAATTTAAATACCCAAATTATTCTCTCTGGAGACTTCAATAGCTGGAGCCCTCTATGGGGGTCACCAAACACCAATCAAAGAGGAACAGTACTGGAGGACTTCATTCTCAACTCAAACCTATGTGTTTTAAACAACAACAGTCCGACACACTTCTCCACACACAACACATTCACACACATAGACGTAACCATTTGTACACCCCAATTACTCCCACTTGCTTCTTGGTACACATTAGATGATTTACACAATAGCGATCACTTTCCAATAATATGCTCGATCACACTTTCACCCATGAACAATCACCCAAAAACCAAACCCATAAAATTTAACACTAAGAAAGCTAATTGGGATAAGTATCAAGACATTCTAACCCGTAAACACTTACCCGACTTCAACCATGTGAATACAAACAAAGAAGCAGCCATACTTCAAAAAGCCATAAGAGAAGCTGCAAACCAATCAATTCCAATAATCTCCCATAACAAATTCTCAAGGAAAGTTTGTTGGTGGACGCCTGAGATAAACGTCCTTCGTAACGAAAAAGTCCTAGCCTGGAGGGAATACCAAAAATCACGTAGTCTAAGCTCCCTAATTAGATTCAAAATAAAAAATTCACGGTTTAATAAAGAAAAGAAAATAGCGAAGCGAGTAAGTCTAGAAGAATTTACAAAGAAACTCAACCCGAGTTCATCAACTGGTGAAATTTGGAGAGGGATCAAAACTCTCACAGGAAACTATAAACCAACGAAGATAACATCCCTAATTACAAATAATTCAACCATTACAAACCCATTTGATATCGCATTTGAATTTTCGCATCATTTTTCCGAATCCTCCAAAACATCCAATTTCCCAATTACATTTATAGCACTATCCAACAACCTAAAAGATATGCTCCCTAACTGCAATATAGACAAGTTAGCAATTCATCTTGAGGAAGCCATTAACCATATGGAGTTGTATTCCGCATTAAAAACTGTTAAAGGTACTACCCCGGGCTTTGACAAAATCAATTATCAAATGTTGCGTAACACCCCACCAGTTATTAAAACCAGATTACTCAATCTTTATAACTCAATCCTCAACACTGGTGTAATACCTCAAACTTTTAAGACCGCTACTATAGTTCCAATAGTTAAGCCTCAAAAGGATCCAAATGTTATAGATAACTACCGACCAATTTCGCATATAACGTGTTTAAGTAAAACCATGGAGAAAATAATCTCAACACGGTTGATGTGGTTGCTACAAAGAAAAAAGCTTCTCTCCCCATTTCAGGTAGGGTTCAAATCTGGGACGAGCACATTAGACGCCCTCTTATTTCTAGACCATCAAATATGCAAAATCTTCTCGACCAAAAACCATATATCAATACTCTCTATAGATTTCGAAAAAGCGTTTGATAAGATCGGCGGTCATGTGGTTTTGAGAAAACTACAAGAATGGCGAATCGGGCCAAAGATATTCAATTACGTTAAATCCTTTCTAAGCAATAGAAAATTCCGCTGTAAAATAAATGACACCTTTTCTACTACATTTCCTCTCCACAACGGAATCCCTCAGGGCTCTCCACTTTCCGTGACACTTTTTTTAATAGCATTCGATGATATAAGCAGACTTTTGACAAAGCAAAGCCATATAAAACACTGTCTCTACGCAGACGACCTCTATCTTATTTGCAACAAAAAAAAAGAATCGGACGTAGAGGAGTCCTTCGCGAATGCTCTTAATATCATTAATAACTGGTCACAGGATTCAGGTGCTCTAATCTCACTAAACAAATGCAAGCATTTGCATGTCTGCAGGAAACATAATTGCAAAGAGATTTTCGTTAAATATAACAACCATACAATCCCTAATGTAAATAATATGAAAATTTTAGGGTTAATATTTGATGATAAGCATAGCTTTAAGTACCATTGTAATAAGCTAAGAAGTGAACTAGCTACCAGGCTAAACATTGTCAAATACTTGGCTTCAAAAAAAAGTTTTGTACACACTAACACTTTATTAAGTCTAACTAAACTAACAATACAAAGTAAGATCGATTACGGACTACAAATATATGGCAAATGCGCGAAAACTACACTCAATAAAATCAAAACACCCTATCACGCCGCTATAAGAAGGAGCTTAAGAGCTTTCAGGACAACTCCAGTAAAAAACCTACTAACCGAAGGAGGATTTCAACCAATCGAATTCCGCATAAAATACCTCAGAGGCCGTATAATTTATAAACTGTTTTGTAGTTCAGCAAACATCCTACACCAAGAAATTCAACTTCTAAAGAAACGGAAGACCAAATTATCAAACAAATCAGCGCTTTGCGAAATCAAAGAATTAGTAGAATTTTTAAATATGGACATATCCCCTGCTAACTTTCCGCAAACTAACTTTCCTCCTTGGGAGTTAAACGCCAACATCTTCATTAACGAGTTGTCCCTTCTACGCAAACAAAACACAAGTAACTCAACTTACCAACAAATATTTACGAGCATAGCAACACCACTAAAACTTGCTGGATGGAACTTTCTTTTCACAGACGGATCCAAGCAAAAAGAAGGCGTTTCATTTGCAGTGACAGATAACAAGGGCACAACACATCAGCACGGGTTATTACCAGAATATGCGAATATATTTGATGCCGAATTACAAGGTGTACTTTCAGCTCTAACATTAGCAAAAGAGTCTAAAGAAAAACACGTTATATGCACTGACAGTCAATCAGTTTTCAATGCTGTACAAAAGCTCCACCTTACGGAAGATACCAGATATTACATTCAACAGACTCTCATAAGTATGTCATCAAAAGTAAAACTGATGTGGACTCCAGCGCATACGGGCATTTTAGGCAATGAACTAGCCGACCAAGCCGCGAAATCCGCCCTAAAATCTTGCCTACACCTTCATATGCCATTTGATATCAAATCATTAAAACACATATTTTCAAACAAGCTAAAATTGCACCTTGCTGACGAATGGTCAACATACCAACATCAGTACAAAGACGTGAACCCTTATGGGGTCTGCATCAGACTCCCAACCAGCACGTCGACATGGGCAAATAGATGCTTCACACGCCTCAGATTAGGCCACACACTCTTAACACATGAATACATCCTGCAACGCGCTTCTCAACCTATTTGCCATTTCTGCAACAACTCCAACCTCACTGTTCATCACATATTAATCGATTGTCCAGCTCTCCAAAATATCCGAGATCAAATCTTTGATGATCACAACCCTTTATACTCTATCTTACCAAATACTTCCGAAGCCAACATAAAACTAATGAAAACATTTTTAAAACATGTTAACATTTACCATTTAATTTAAACATTTAATACAATGACTAAGCCGATAGCCCTGGTAGCTTGTGCTCAAATATTGTTTTATAATTTTAATTATATATAATAATAAATAATAATAATAATAATAATATTCGTCGATTGCTTCGAGAAATCGGGTGTCACCAAGAAGATCCTTTTATTTTGAACGGCGATAGTATGAGTGCCTTGCAGATTTCAACAAATCCAATTTTTCATAAACGTACTAAGCACATAGACATTAAATATCATTATATACGAGAAGTGGTTGAACGAAAAGAAATTCAATTAAAATATGTTTCTACTACTGACAATATATCTGACATTTTTACAAACAACTTACAAAAACAAAAACATTTTAAATTTGTAGGAATGCTTGGTTTTCAATAATAATGTAAAAAAGAAGATATTAAACTTGAGAAAGAGTGTTGAAATTACAAAAGGTAGTTACAAGCTTAATATTGTATTTCCTACTGAGAACATTTTTGTAATGAATAAGAAGTACATACATATATCACATATGAGACAAATAGATGTACGATAAACATTTGTATTTTTCCACTAAACTAAATGTATGAGCATGAAGCAAGTTAGTCATAATTAAACGTTTAAACTATATAGATATATTTCCTCAATAATTTGGATAGCTGCGCAAGTATTTAAAGGATATTGCTAACAGAGAAATTCAAATTAAAAATTTTATGTAAGATTTGTTGAATTTTTCCGAAGTTGAACAAATTTTTACACCTGGTTTGTCAGAAAAAATATCACCAAAAAGAACGGTAATGTCTAGTCACATAGAGTTTGCACTTTGGTAAGCAACCGTTAGCAGGCAACACTGAAAGCAAGTGGGTGGAAAAATCTACGATTGTATATTTAACAGCCAAAATAAATAAAATTATTACACTAAGTACGGTCAAAAAATTCGGAAATTATTGCAAATCAAAGCGAAAACAAAACAAAATTTATTATTATTCAACGGAGCAGGTGTGTGGTTAAATTTGTCGTACAATGGACAAAAGGTGCGACAAATGCAAAAGTGCGATACGAGGAGAAGTGGCGACAATTCGTTGTGAAAGGGTATGTGGAAAATATTACCATTTAACAACAAAATGCTGTGGCTTGGACCGGTATAGCGTGGATAAATTAGAGGAATTGGAAATGCTGAGATTTATGTGTGCTGATTGTGTGCAATATATACATAATGTAGATGACATACTTAAAGACATGCAAGTAGTGTTAAAACAAAACGGTCAACGGTTAGCTGATTATAGAAGCGAATTTGATAACGCACTAAAGAAAAATGAGATTGAAATGAGACAATTATTGCAAGCTGTAGAAGTAGCATTTGGTGAAAGAATTAAAGCAATGCAGAAAGCTCAGGAGACATGTGAAAAAAGTGTGAAGGAAGTAAACAAGATTCGTGAAATTGCTGAGTGTTTTAAACAAAGTAGCGAGCAGGTATGCAGTGAAATAAAGAGCAACAAAGAAGATAATAAGAAAATGATTGAAACAATTAGTAAGCAGAATGAAAAAATGTGTGCTGAAATGAAGAAAAATGTAAACAGTGATGCCAAATGTAACAAAAATGTAACAAAAAGTAGCAAAACCAATAGAGAAGCGTTGACAAAGTTAAGAAAAGTACTTCCTCTAATAGTAAAGCCGAATAGTAAGCAAGATATAGAAAGAACTAAAAATGATTTAAGTTCAAAAGTTGATCCTAAGGAGTTACAAATCATGAATATTGTAGCCAGGCAAAGCGGAGTAGTAATTGTTGAAAGTGCTAATGCACAAGAACGTGATAAAATCAAAAATGCAATTGAAAATAACCTTGGAAATAATTACGAAGTGAAGATTCCTATAAAAGCGAATCCAACGGTTCTTGTAACTGGTATAAATTGCAAATATGGAAATGATGAGCTCGCTCAGAGGATTAAAAGACAAAATAATTGTCTAAGCGAAATAGATGTAAAAATTGTAAAACAATACGAGGTTAAGAAAAATGGAAAAAATTATTACAATGCAGTACTAGCTGAAGAAAGACTCAATGTAGGATGGGAACGTTGTAAAGTGTATGACGCAGTGCAGGTATTGTGCTGTTTTAAATGCAAAGGCTTCAATCATAAAGCGATTGACTGTAAGGGAAAGGAAGTATGCACAAAATGTCATGGTGAGCATAAACCTATAGAATGCAATAAGGTAGAAATAAATAAATGCATTAACTGTATAAGGGCAAATAAAGAGCTAAATTTGGGACTGGATATTAATCATGATTCCATGGATAGAATGTGCTCTGTATATCAGCAGAAGCTAAATGCAAGAAAAAGGATTATAGGTTACTAGCAACCAATAAAAGAGCCTGTGAATACAACAAAAAAATCCAGCACATATATAAAACGAAAAGACAACTTGGAGTGTATATATCTTAATATCAATAGTATAACAGCAAATAAAGAGGAACTAGAACGTCTCATTGAAGTAAAAAAACCTTGCATTGTATTGTGTTCTGAAACGTGTACAACAGATCAAATTATGGATACTGAATTAAACATTTCTATATACAAACTAATCCGTTGCGATTCTCACAGTAGACACACGGGTGGAGTACTAATGTATATACACGATAATGTAGAATTTAACATAGTTTGCAATAAATCTATCAATACCAATATTTGGTGTATCATTATAAAAATTAAAAAATGTGCGCTGAAATGGCGAATTGGAGTGCTGTATCATTCACCAAGTAGCAGTGATGCTGACTTTATCATACATACATTTAAATGAACTCATTGATGAATGCCTCAAAGAATCAGATAATAATCTAATAATTGGAGACTTTAACATAAATATGAATATATCGTCAACATACTCAAACCAGCTAACAAACTTTTTTGCGCAAATGGCTATGATACAAAGAATTAATTTTAATACGAGAATAACAGAATATTCCGTTCCAAAAATTGACTTGTTATTCAGCAATAATGATCAAATCAAAGCAGAATGTGCAAGTGAATATCTTCTTATCATCTCATAGCAGACGGACGTGTTTTAAATCGCTCAGCGTAAAGTATTCATTATAATATATTATCGTGCAAAAGTATATTTGTTCACATTTGGAAAATGTCTGGAATGGTGAACTGAATTTGTATGTAAACATTTTAACTGGTGCGAAGCTGAAATTAAAGAAGGAAAAAAAAACAACATATGTAATTCTTCAAATTAACTGATTGCTGTTTGTTTAAATCAAACGTAGCGGTTGATCGGCAAGTGAGAGAATGTCGGAGTGCGGGAGATGCCGAAAAGGCATCAGAGGAGAGCCAGGTGTGCGATGTGAGGGTGTGTGTGGGAGAATGTACCGCAAAAATATTGCATGCGCAGGCATAGACGACTACTGTCTGCAAGGTTTGGCTACCTGTCGGTTTTTGCGGTTCATGTGCGATGACTGCATGACATACATATATTTCTAATGTTGATGATGCGCTCAAACAAATGATGAGTATAGCTGAGTCCAACAAAATAAATATAAAAGAGCAAAAAAGTGATATAGAGAAGATGTTACAAGAACATAATAGGGAGATTAGAATGTTAATGGATAACATTAAAAAAACAAACCTTGAAAAGTTAGAATTGATAAAGAGAGTAGAGGGTTTATGCAAAACCAACAAAGAGCAAATGGCAAGAGTCGACACCTCTACTAGCGAGCTTTGCAAGCAAAAGAATGAAATAATTAGTGAAGTTAAAAAAGTAGCCGTACAAACAAAAGAGAAAATACAAAGCGGTGTGTATCGTACGCTGCCGCATTGAAGGGTGTTCCTCCTCTCATTATTAAACCAAAAAGCAAACAAGCAGTTGAGAAAACTAGGGTGGACCTAAATAAAGTGGATGCATCAGGTATGAAAATTGATAGAGTGTCCAATAAGCAGAATGGAGCTGTAGTAATTAGCGCCAATAGTGTAACAGACAAAAACAAAATAAAAGGGGCCTTAACTAATAATCTGAATAAAGAGTTATATGGTGTCACTGAGCCAAAAGTGAATAATCCAAAAATCTTGGTGACACATATGAATGCTGAGTACACGGAAACAGAGGTAATCAATAAAAATAAAAGCCCAGAATAGCTTTTTGAACGATGCTAATCGAAAATGCATCAAAATATATAACTCGAAAAGAGGCAAGGGTGAATCCGCATCATTTAATGCTTTAATAGAAGTAGAGCATATATTTTTTTTGCAGATATTAGACGCAAAGAGAACAAAAATTTTGGATGGGATCGGTGTCCAGTTTATGATGGACAGTCAGTGAAAAGGTGCTATAAATGTTTAGGTTTCAACCATAGTGCTAACCAATGCAATAAAAAATTAAGGTGTAGTAAATGTATGGGTGAACACAAATCGGATGAATGCACCGAGAGTAATTCAAATCTAGTATGCGGGAACTGTTGCGATGCCAATAAAGAATTAGGATTAAACTTTAATGTGGAACATAGCATTTTTAGCCGTGATTGTCACGTTTATATTAGAAAATTAAAATTAGTGAAACAAAGAGTAGGATGTTAGCAATTAAAAACGAATAAAAAGCGTCACAACTCGTTGGAATGTGTATATCTCAATATTAACAGTTTATTAGCCAACAAAGCTGAACTCGAAAGACTTGTTGAGACTGTTAATCCAGATATAGTTCTGTGCTCTGAAACATGTGTAACAGATGAAATAAATGACTCAGAAATTAACTTTCCAGCTTATCGGTTAGTTAGGTGTGATTCTCACAGCAGACATACAGGCGGTGTGATCATAATAATACGAGACACAATCGAGTTTAAAATCGAATTAAATAAATCTGTTAACAAAAATATGTGGTGTATAGTCATACAGCTGAAAAATTGCGAAACTAAGTGGCAATTATGTGTGGTTTACCACTCACCAAGCACTAGTGACGCAGAGTTTCTGAACTAGATGGATACCGTTCTATCAGAAATATGCCATAATCTGGTTAATACTATTGTAATTGGGGATTTTAATATAAACTTAAAAGTAGTATCAACATATAGCAAGAAACTCAATGAGATTTTCGAACACCAGGCCATGAAACAACTGGTTGACTTTGATACGCGGGTTACGGAATGTTCTAAGACACTAATTGACTTATTGTACTCTAATAGCAAGGAAGTTATGTGTGAAAAAAGGGAGGATCTGAGAATATCAGACTATGAAACTATAATGTTCCGAGTTAATATAAATAATCTGCCTCCGTTAAAAAAACTGGTGGAAGTAACATCTTGGGATAGGTATTGCCCTGATAACTTGCTAATGCTACTGAGGCAATGTAAATTTGTGAACTTGGATAGCTTTGATATGGATGAGTTATTGGATCATATTAACCAATGCTTATTGTCAGTTATGAATCAATTAACTTGCAAGAAACAAACCCACATTAGGATTAGAAATAAATGGTACGATCGGCAATTAGTGAAAACAAACAAGGAGAAATTTAGGTTATACAGAAAGGCAATCCTTACAGGAGAATGGGCAGAATACAACTTATTAAAAAAGGAGTACAAAAAAATTATTAAAATTAAAAAAATACAATATCTAGAAAAGAAAGTTGAACTAAATAGAGGAGATAGTCGATTATTGTGGAAATATTTGAAAAGAGTGGTCAACAATACAAATCGCAAAGAAGAAGTTACAGAAGTTCTAATTAACGGAAAAATTTTCACACTCAGCGAGGAAATTGCCGAGAATCTTAACGATTTCTTTGTGGACACCATTGTAGAAATAAATAGAAACATAGACAACATCGTATTTGACTTTAACCAGCAGGCGCACCCATTATCTCCATTTAAATTTGAGTTGGTCGATCCTGAAGTTATTACACAAATTGTTAGGAAATTTAAGACAAAAATTGGTGGGAAAAAATTACTATCAGAGGGTGTTATAAAGGATTCAGTAGAATACATGGGATATTTTTATGCGTCCCTAATCAATAAAAGTCTTGAGTTAGGAACAGTTCCGATAGAGTGGAAAACCGCTACTATAGTCCCGATAAAAAAAGTAAAAAACACTATAAAATCAGAGGAGCTAAGACCAATAAATACACTGCCTTGCATGGAAAAAATCTTGGAAACTGTGGTCAAAAATCAGTTACTACACCACATTGAAAGTAATAAAATTTTTATAAGAGAGCAATCAGGCTTCAGAGCTAAGCATTCATGTGAGACTGCAGTAAACTTAGTACTATCCCAGTGGAAGGAAGATCTTAACTCAAAGATGAATGTGGTGGCCGTGTTTATTGATCTTAAAAGAGCCTTCGAGACTATTGATAGGGATATCATGTTGAGAAAACTAGAGCTTATTGGTATAAAAAACAATGAGCTTGAGTGGTTTAGAATCTTTCTTACAAACCGGATGCAAAAAACTTTGATCGAGTCAACTATTTCTAAAAAAGTGGCAGTCAATATTGGGTTACCTCAGGGGTCGGTGTTAGCACCAATACTTTTCAATATATATATAAATGATATAAATACAGTACTGAAATACTCTAAAATAAATGTTTGCGGATGATACACTGTTAACGATCAGCGATAGAAACTTACCGAATGCGATAGCTAAGATGCAAGAGGACCTAGATGTTTTATATAAATGGCTGTGTTTAAATAAACTCAAAGTAAATGTGAAAAAAACACAGTTTATGGTCTTAACTAGGACAATTGATCTTAGATCCACATGCTACTATTTAAAAATCAAAAATGAAATAATTGAGGAAGTCAAACTCATTAAATACTTAGGTACCTATATACATTGATAATAAACTAAAGTTTGATGAGCATGTCGAATATACAGTCAAAAAAATTGCAAAAAAGATTGGTTTAATGAAAAGGTGTTGTAAATATCTGGGAAGGAGATATAAAACCTTAGCCTATAGATCAATAGTGGAACCACATTTTATATATTGTCCTACGATCTTCTTAGTAGCGAGCGACACACATATTGATAAATTGCAAAAAATGCAAAACAGAGCTATGCGTTTTATCTTAAACAAGCGTTACGATACACCCACGCGGGATATGATCGCGGATACGAATTGGCTGAGTATAAAACAGCAAGTGTTTTATCATGCTATGAAATTCGTGTTTAACATTAAAAAGGGTAGACTCCCTGATCATCTGAGTGATAATCTCCGATATATTAACGAGACTCATACATACATACTTCGAGAGAATAATAGGTTTAGACTCCCGTTCTATAGAACAGAAGTAGATAAGAAAAATATATTATATAAAGGTCTAAAATGCTTCAATGAGTTACCATCACAAATAAAAAACTGTGATAACATTGTCATGTTCAAGAGACTGCTATTTGATCACTGTAAATCATTGCATATTCGATAAATACGTATGGAATGGAAACTAGGCCTTTCCATCCGTCCTAATAAAAAAAATAAAAATAAAATAAATAATAATAATATTAAATTAAATAAATACATTAGTATATAACTATATAATTTAGAAATACTTACATTAAAAAAGATATTGAAGTGAGACTATCACTGTCCACTGTTATGAACAAAGCCGAGTACCATGTTATCTAAATTGAGACTAGCACTGTCCACCATAGCGCTTTGACATTAAAAAAGATATTGAAGTGAGACTATCACTGTCCACTGTTATGAACAAAGCCGAGTACCACGTTATCTAAATTGAGACTAGCACTGTCCACTGAAATGAGCTGATCCAAGAGTAACGCGATGTGTACTTTGTCCGTAATGAGACGTCAGTCTCAGCTGGCCCTAAAAGTCGGCGCCAAATGAGCAGTTAAAATTTGTGCAAATATAAATTATGCATTATAAATAATATTTTAAAATTGTACTTTTAATAAATTTTGTATACAGTTAGTTCTTTTAATGTGTACAAATTTAGAAAAAAAGGAAGTAAATTATTGTATAGTTGTAAGTTTTAGGCCTAAATAGCCGTAATAATAAATAAATAAAAAAAAAATAAATCTATGTTTAATGAGCTTGTAATAATTAAATACATATACTTGTAAGATAATGTAAGATAATATATTATACATATGTTTATATATTTATACAAGATGTACCTTTTAAGTCGCAAGACTGTAACAAATAAATAAATAAATAAATATAGAATTTCCGACCATGAGACAATTCATTTTAAAGTCCCAACTACAAAATATTATAAAATGAGAACATATATATCTGTAGTCTGTTGGGAGAACTATAGCGCTGAGAATCTTATAAACCTGTTGCGAACGTACGATTTTAACCCTATGTCTAATAATGGAATAGAAAATAGAGTCCAGGGTCTGAATGACACACTGAATCAAGCCATGCAAACGTTAACATACGAAAAGAGAATCCATAAACAATTGAGAAATAAGTGGTATGACCGTGAGCTGACAGTACTTAATAAGAGAAAATTTGAATTCTACAATGCTGCGATAAACACAGGCCTATGGAGTGATTATTATGCCATTAAAAAAATATATAAAAAAAACTATAATATTTAAAAAGAAGAAATATATGGAAATTCAAGTACCCAAAAATGAGGGAAACATGAAATTGATGTGGAAATGTTTGAAAGATGCTGCGGAACTGACAGACAACAGGGATTGTATTACGAAAATAGTATTTAATGGTGAATGCTTTGAGAATCACAACGATATAGCTAATGTATTAAACGTCTTTTTTGTGCAGAGCATAGTTCAAATTAATGATAGTATTGAAGAAAATACTGATGCTGATGAAATAACCCTAAATAGACCGCTAGCAACATTTGAATTCGCCGTTATCGAACTAGAAGATATAATGAACATCACTAAAGCATTTAAAAACAAATATGGTGGGAAAAAGCGTCTGCCCGAGGGTGTTTTCAAAGACTCGATGACGTATACTGCTCACTTATATAAAGACATTATAAACGAATCTCTTAATAGTGGCATTGTTCCTAATTTCTGGAAGATATCAACGGTGGAAAAAGTTAAAAGTACAATGAAGCCTGAAGAACTACGCCCAATTAATACGCTACCTGCAAAAAATTATGGAAACAGTGGTAAAAAAACAACTATTAGCATACTTAGAAAAACAGAATGTAATAATACTAGAACAATCAGGGTTCCGAAGGAGCCATTCATGTGAGACAGCACTGAACATGGTAATCGCGGAATGGAAAGAAGATGTAGCCGACAAAAAGGTGGTGGTATCTGGCTTTTTAGACCTAAAGCGGGCTTTTAAAATAGTTGACAGAGTTGTATTATTGGACGTCATGTATAAGATTGGTATCAGAGGTAAAGCGCTGGAATGGTTCCGAAGTTATTAGAGTAACAGTAAGCAGAGAACGGTAATTGGAGATGCAGTATCATCGGTTGCTGATGTAAATATTAGCCTACCGCAAGGCTCAGTATTGGCTCCGATCTTAGTCATAATTTATATTAATGATTAGGGCCGCCAGAATTAAGCTCAAAAAAATCCGTTTTAAGCACTAAAAATAGCACGAAAAAAGCCCAAATTAAGCCCGAAAAAAAAGGTTTTAAGCACGAAAAAAAATTCTCCAAAAATTGCGCAACACTTTCAGAATGATAAAAAAGGTCATTAAACAACTTTGTATTTTTTTGCTTCCTTTATTACTAAAATAAAATAGCAAAAGCATACATTCATTAAAAATGGCACCAATTCAATAGAAACAAAAACAAAATAAATCAAATTATGGTAAATGGCTTAGTCTTCTATTGTATCTTCTTTATTGCAATGCACAATCATGTGCATTTTTAAATTATCGAACAAAAGCGAAATACGATTGTTTGACAAAAAAGTACCATATATCGAAAATATGCGCTCTACATCGCACGAGGTTACCGGCATATATTTAAAATATGTAATTTCGATAGGGGAAAGTTTGTTAACAAAAGTACCGCCTGTAATGCAATTTTTATTAAGTATTTCACCAATTTCAACAATATGCGGATACCCGGTATTCCGCAGCAATATTGTTTCCATTTTGTTGGAGTATTTTTTATCATTCAACTTCTCTATTGATTCACGAATAGATTGTAGAATATTTAAGCTTTCCATTAATGTCAACCCACGCCGCTCAAGCTTCGTTATGGCAAGTCGAATGCATCGAAAGCTTGCCTTTATGAATGCCAGATCATTCTTTAAATTTAAATTTGCAAATAATTTTTTTGACGCCTTGATTGCTTCGGAATCATCTTCATCGAGCTCGTCCAGCACAGTTTTTATTTCATTAAAATGTTCGCAATAATATTCCGCGGCTTCTATCCAAGTTCCCCATCGAGTTATTATTGGCGTTGGAGGTAGAGATAGACTTGGGTACATCTCCTTCAATTTTCGTTTACGAGAAGGCGCCTAAGATGCAAATGTTTGTGGGATTAATATTACCATATATTTGGAATAGTTGCAGAAAAGAATAACTACCTTAATAAAAACAGCCTTGCTGGTGGAAATAAGAGAATTCACTAATTTGAATTCTGATCGTATGAACTCAGCCAACCTGTGTAGCCCATGAGCAAAACACGTAAGATGAATCATTTTAGGATAAAGCGTTTGCAAGGCTTTCATAGCTGACTTCATATAAGATGCAGCGTCGGTGACCGTAAGTAGTACCTTAGCGTACTGTATTCCATCAGGCCACAAAATGTGGAGCGAGTCCGTATAAAAGGCTGCAATAGTACTTGCATTCACTTGTTTTAACTCTGCAATATTTAGTAAATAAGACCTTTTTCTTTCCTCATCGCTACCATCAAGAATTCCGAAGACAAAGTTTGCTACGTAGCGTTGATTGGCATCAGTTGTTTCGTCTAATGAAGTCCATATGTATTTATTACACGCTTTTGTCCGGAAATATTTAATTCTATCTTCATACAGCATTGGAATATATTTTCTTAGCGTCGGGTCGCTGGGCACTTTGTTTTTTGTGTATTTCGTTATGAATTGTTTGACGGATGGGTGTCGTATTTTGTTTATGGGGATATTCGCTTCAAGAAAGGTTTTACAAATATCCATATTAAACTGATTTGCAATTTTGCCACAATCCTTGAAGAACGCTTGTTGTGCTGGATTGCTCGTTTCGCGTCTTTTTGCTGCTTCGGTATGTTTTACTGAAGACATATGCTGCTTCACGTTAAAAAGTCTTGAAGTAGTAATTGTCGTATTACAATAATTGCAATACAGAACACTTCCATCCGTCCGCAATACACCACTATACATTTGTGTGATTCTACTTAAAAATCCACTCGCGTTTTCTTTTTGTTTCGGCATTTTGATATACACTTTCAACCACTAAACTGGTTTGCGATGAACAGTTCTTTGGAGTACGAAAATACAATAGCAAAGAAATGAATATTCATTTCCTGGTAGTGTCATTTCTCGATCACGGTATTGCCAAATGAAATTTTTTTAACAATATTGCCAAATAAAAAATGATGAACAGTATTGCCATATGAAAAAGTCAACATAGAATCAGTTTTTTGTACGAATAATAGCACGAAATTTGTACAAAATAGCGTAAACTAGTAAAATATGCAGCATTACCGAAAAAGGCGAAAATATGCAGCATCAGCATTATTCAGCAAATGCTGAAAGTTTGCGGCCCTATTAATGATATTAAAACCTGCCTGAAAAATTGTAAAATACGTCTGTTTGCGGATGACGCATTGGTAACCATTAGCGGAAACACTGTAAATAGTGCCATTTCTAAAATTCAAGAGGACTTAAATTCTTTATACAAATGGCTATGTCGTAGAAAGCTGAAACTAAATGTAGATAAAACTAGATATATGATATTCTGCAAGAACCACAACATTATTGATAATAATGAATTATAAGTCTGAAGATAAAAAACAATGAAATTCAAAGAGTGGATAAAATAAAGTACTTAGGAGTTATAATAGATGAAAGACTGAATTTTGGAGAACATATATGTTATTTAGAAACCAAAATTGCACAGAAAATTTTCTTTGATGGGTACGAATATACATTCGACTGGTCGCGTGACGAAACAGATTATTTTTTCTGTAGCGAGTAAGAACTCAGTTATATGTATATCATGAAATTCGAATGGCTTTTTGACTTCCATGAATATTTTTTAGTAAAAAACAGAAGGTAACAGGCATACATTTACATGCACCAGATGCTAGAAAAGTGGAAGTTTATAGATTGACAAAAAACCTAAAACGAAAGGCTGCTGAAGAGCCTAGCACCTCGAGAGATATTGTGGGACAAATTACATCAAATGCAAATGAAGCGATTAAGCCGATTCTCCCTCCAGTCGAACAAATGATGCGCACCGTCAGGCGAACACGTGCTATAAATTTGGTTCCGAAAAATCCAAATAACCTTAAAGAATTAGTTCTTGAAAATGAATTTACCAAAACAATGGAGGGAAAAGAATTTTTGCTATATGACAGTGGACCAAACGATCAGAGGCTAATCATTTTTTCCACCGAAGAAAATTTGAAATTTTTAGCAAATTGCTCTTCGATTCATATGGACGGCACGTTTTCTGTTGTTCCTTCACTTTTTTCCCAATTATACACTTTACATGGCAAGTACTGCATTTATATAGATTTGATTCCACTTCTCGATTCTATAGAATTTCTTTTATATACAGGTGGTTTAAAAGGTTTAATAGTTCCTTTGGTTTATGTACTAGCGTGTAACAAAAAACAAGAAACATATAACATCATTTTTAAGACCATACTAGAAAAAGAATGTTCCTTTAAACCAAAATATGTTATGCTGGATTTCGAAAAAGCGGCGATCAATTCAGTAAAAAGTTCATTTCCCGAAGCATTCGTTCATGGTTGTTTTTTTCATTTTGCCAAAAATGTTTGGAGGCATATCCAATCTTTAGGGCTTCAAATACAATACCAAACCTGTGCCATTTTTGCGATGAATTTGAAATATTTATTGGCGCTTGCTTTTGTACCTGAAGCGAAAGTAATAGAGGCATTCGGATTGATATCCGAACTGGAATTTTACAAAGATGACGAAGAAAAGGAATATAATTCCGAAATCCAAAAAAAATCGAAAACGCAAAAAGAAGTATAAAGATTTCGACTATCGTTTTAGTAGTATTGTCGCTTCATTTGAAAACGATAAACGGGAAAGCGATTTAATTAGCTTTATGCTTGCCATTGCACATAATTTAAAATTCTAAGTTGTACTATTTTTTATACATACATATGTATATATGTACAATGTATATATCTTGACAAAAAATAAAAGTTTGTGAATTTTTCATTCATTTTTCTGTTAAGTGTTTTCTGAATTTTTTATTCTGATTTTTTGTTTCTGAAAAGTGATTTCTGAATTTTTCATTCTGATTTGTTGTTTCTGAAAAAAGTTTTCTGAATTTTTCATTCTGACTTTTTGTTTCAGAAAAGTTTTTTCTGACTTTTTCATTCTGACTTTTTGTTTCTGAAAAGTGTTTTCTGAATAAATTTTTCTTAAAAACAGAATTTCTGAATTTTTTCTTTCTGAATTTATGGGGGCACCGGAATTGTGTGGTAACGGTTGGCGGCATTTCGTCGGAATCTTTCTTTGCCTACTCTGGGGTTCCCAAGGGAGTATACTAAGCCCGTTACTGTTTGTGTTGTTTATAAATGATATAAGTAACTGCTTTAGATTTGCTAAATTTTTGCTCTACGCTGATGATTCAAAAGTATTTTCAAAAGTTTAGAAGCCGGAAGATGCGTGTAAGTTTCAAAATGACATTCACAGCTTGCATCCATGGTGCGTTAATTCTTGTCATAATTTAAACATCAACAAATGAAAGTCACGTATTCAAAAGCGCTTCATATCTTGCCGACGTCGCATAACATTTCTCATTCTTTGTTAAAAAGTTTGGACGAGATTAAAGATCTTGGCGTAATTTTTTCGAGTAATTTTCTTTTAATAAACATATTAGTCATATTATTTCGAAGTTTTACTCGGTTTTAGGGCTTCTGAGGCGAAATAGTTCAAAATTTTCAAACCCATGTACTCTTAAGTTATTATATACGGCATTTGTTCGTTCCTCTTTGGAATACGCGAACATCTACTGCTACTGCTACTGTTGGTCTGTCGTCTTCACGCTCAACTAGGCCAGCTGTTGATCAAACGTTGTCTGTCTCACCAGGTCCAGTGAATTCGGTGTAGAAGAAAGTTGGGAATACTAAGCGTACGAAAAATTTGAAAATTATTGGACTAAATACGAATACTGAGTTGGAGGCCGTATGAAATGGTTGCATTTATCATCGTTCCTGCCTTCCGGCTCTGCAGACAATAGTTTGACTATGTCCCCGTTTTAATGTAACCGAGTTGCAAAAGAACGCTCCAACTCGGATATCCTTTAGTTGCAAAAGTAGCCCAATTAGGCCACAAAATATATATATATATATATATAGATATATATATATATAAAGGGTGGTTAAATTTTAAGGGCCGATGTTGAATGTGAACCACACCTTAACGTCTATTTTTATTCTGCATTTCATTTGACATTTCTCAATTTCAGACTATCTCAATTTGAACATGGAAAGATACACAATCGAGCAACGTGTTAAAGTTATTCAGGCCTATTATGAAAATGGGCGTTCAAATCAAAATGCATATCGTGCACTTCGTGATTCAGCGATGAGGCACATTTTCACCTCAGTGGATTTGTCAATAAGCAGAATTGCCGTATTTGGGCGAATGATAATCAAAGAGTGATTGTCGAAAAACCAATACACCCACAAAGAGTGACTGTTTGGTGAGGTTTATGGGCTGGCGGCATCATCGGGCCGTATTTTTCCAAAATGAGGCCGGTCAGGCAGTTACTGTGAATGGTGTTCGCTATCATGAATGATAACGAACTTTTTATGGCCCTAATGGGAACATATGGATGTGGACGTGGTGGCGATGTCAATTGGCCACCATGATCATTTGATTTGACACCGTTGGACTACTTTCTTTGGGATTATTTGAAAGAAAAGGTGTACGTCGATAAGCCAGCAACAATTCAAGAGCTAAAGGATGAGATAATTCGGCACATTAACGGCATAGAACCTCAATTATGCCTCAGCGTCATCGAAAATTTGAATCATCGGATGGAAGTGTGCCGCCGAGGTCGCGGCGGAAATTTGGCCGATATTTTGTTCCATACATAATTGAACCACACCATATTATCATAATAAAAAGAAATTACAATAATTTCCAAAATAATTTGTGTTTTATTTAAAATCAACATCGGCCCTTAAAATTTAACCACCCTTTATGTATTAACTTGGTTAAAATTAAGGTGTTTTCTACAGCACCTGAACTAATTTGTTTTGTCCCGAAAGACTTCTTAAGAGAGGAAAATTCCCAAATATGTTTAAAATTTCTCACATTTGAATTTTGTATTTTAAATAACAACATAAAACCCATGATTGGCGCAAAAACCAAGTTAATGCACGTAAAAATACCAGTCACGCATGGTCACGCCATTCACGCGTTTGATTTTCTTGAAATCCCTGGCTCCAGTACTTCCGAGTATATCTTGTCAAAACCTATAACATTACCAAAATAGTTTGTTAAGTTGAAAAAACGGAAAATTTATACACAAAGTTTGAAAGATTGGGAAACTGAAAAGGGATCATCCCATAACGTAACTTTATCCACTCTATTCTTTGCTGTATCTCTCGTTGTTCCTCCTCTTCTGCTACTACTCGAAAAGCAATATAACAATTTTTTTTTGTTGTCACAAATACACAGGAATTAAATTTTACAAAGCTCCCTTGAACGCAAATTTTTTTACATTTACACCATTTTACGCATATAATTTAATGTTATGGCCAAGAATTTAGCTTTGTTATAAAGATAAGGATTTGCCATTATATTTTAAAAATGATTTCGGGCAAGTGACCGCCGCGGCAGCCTCGAATGAATTCGAGCCAAGAGGCCCAATTTTCGGCCACTTTTTGCAGCAAATGGGCCGGTATGTCAGCAATAACGCTCCGAATATGCTCTTCCAATGCGTCAATTACACAGATCAACAAAAAAAAGTTTTGTAGAAGTTATAGTGATTTGAAAATTTTGCATTTTTGCACCAGGCTAATGTAGGTCCTTTCGCGCTATTACGGCCGATAGAGGGCGGCGGGTAGCTACCTGATGCAGCGATGCATCGAAAAAAGATCTACTTAAAGCACAACATACTCATCTTAAAAAAAAAAAAACAAAAAAATGTGGCTGAGAAACAGTAAAAAGGAGATAAAAGATCCCAGATACACATGATTTTAGGTAGATTTGGCAATTCGTTAAGTACATATTAAGAAACTCATCGAAACTTTTACTGACGGATTGGCAGGCCTAGCAATAAAGCATGCCAGCTACCTGATAGCGTTTTTGTAAGTAACATTTTTTTTTAAGAAGCTGTAGTTTCTTGGGTCACTCGTTGTGCGCGACACTATGTTCTTGCATATCACATATGAATGATGTTTTCGAGAAGTTGTAAATGAGCGGCTAATTCGTTTTGCTATATATGTGGCGAATGTATTAAAAGAAGACAAAAAAAGTTTGATTTAACTAAAAACCCAAGGATTTGCGAGACCTACCTAGCCTACTTCGGTCTACCTGTTAAAAACCAGGACAAAAAATGGGCTCCACATGTTGCATGTAACTCTTGCAGAAGCATTCTGGAGCGTAAGTTTATTTTCTCTTTTTTATTGTACTAACTGTTTCATATATATA
Organism: Anomoia purmunda; assembly: GCA_951828415.1. Classification (NCBI taxonomy): domain Eukaryota; kingdom Metazoa; phylum Arthropoda; class Insecta; order Diptera; family Tephritidae; genus Anomoia; species Anomoia purmunda. The sequence goes on along the minus strand of OX639998.1, from coordinate 49,836,618 downwards.
TACATATATCTATATATAATTGCATAATAACTGAAATTGTTTTGAAATGCTTTACGTTTTATTATAGTTTGGTACCAGGGTGAGAAAAGAGCCATGAAGTTCGCAGTGCCGAGGATTTGGAGGGAACCGAGTAATCATGACACTGATTGCTATTTTTGTGTAGTGAAACCACTGAAAGGGAAACGTTTAAGGAAAACAATATATCCGGAACTACCATCGACCTCCGCTCCAGTACCACATTCGGAACAAAATCATGTACCTGATCCACCTGTGTTGGAAAAGCAACTATTCCCTCAAAGCAGGTTTCAAACACCGAGTTCATCTGCATCCGTACATTCCGAATTTGTTCCTCAAATTGAACCAGGAATACCACATCTCATCAACTCTGAAGATCTCAATGACTTAATAAGAGACTTAAATCTATCAAAAGACAAAGCAGAGTTATTAGCATCGCGGCTTAAACAACGAAATTTACTTACTTCTGATGTTCGAATATCTCGGCAAAGAAAGCGTCATGAAGAATTTTCTTGTTTCTACAGTAAGGAAGATGGACTCTGTTTTTGCTATGACGTGAAAAGTTTATTTGAAGCAATTGGTATTCCTTGTAATACAAATGAATGGCGCCTCTTTATCGACAGCTCAACAAAAAGTCTAAAAGCAGTTCTAATACACAATGGGAACAAATTTCTATCTATTCCACTGGCACATTCCATACATCTCAAAGAAAATTATGACAGTATTAAAATGCTATTAACTGCAATCAAATAAACGGAATACAAGTGGGAAGTTATTGGAGACTTCAAGATGGTTTGTTTTTTTACTGGAATGCAAGGTGGATATACCAAACACTCCTGTTATCTTTGCCTATGGGATAGCAGAAATGATGTCGCCCACTATCGCCAAAAACATTGGCCTGAACGTACTGAGTATGGAGTGGGAAGATTTAATATTAAACATGAAGCAATTATCGATCCTAAAAACATATTGATGCTGCCATTGCATATTAAATTGGGCCTTATTAAACAATTTGTGAAGGCCTCTTAATATTGAGTCTAAAGCTTTCAAATATTTGCAGACTTTTTTTCCAAAGCTGTCAGAGGCGAAAATTAAAGCTGGAATCTTTGTTGGCCCTCAAATAAAAAAATTATGAACTGCGATATTTTCCCGGACCTACTTAGCAATGAGGAGAAACTAGCGTGGAACAGTTTTAAGGTAGTAGTTCATGGCTTTCTTGGAAATCATAGGGATGAAAATTATGATGAGCTGATAACTGGCATGATTACGAATTTTTCCGCCATCGGATGTAGAATGTCGCTAAAGATGCACATGTTACATTCACATCTGGATAAATTGAAAGATAATATGGGAGCTTATTCAAAAGAACACGGGGAGCGATTCCATCAATATAATGGAGTTTGAAAAACGCTACCAAGGCCAGTATACGGAAAGCATGATGGGGTCTATATTTGGACGTTAATAAAAGAAAATGTTACCGAATATGGCAGGAAAAGCAGGAAAAAGCATTTTTAAACATTTAAACTGTATTCTAAAACTAAATTTATAAGAATAAATCTTAAATTGATTTTTACTATACTAGAATAAATCAAATCTATGTCAAATTTTGATGAATTTTCATGTTTTTCGTTTTTCTCATTTTTTTCGAACAAACCCAAATCAAAAACTTTTTTATGTTCATATTCTTATTTCTGGGTGCAAAAGCAATAAAAAAAATATACGCACGACCCATGTACAAAAATGTTGTTGACCAGTGTTATTTTTGGCTTATCTGCGTAGACAAGCGACTTCACATTACCCCACAAAAAGTAGTACAGCGCTGTTAAATTTCACCCAAAGTTTCCTTCAATAAATTTATTGTTTCGTTGGCTATATGGTATGTTGCGCCGTCTTGTTAAAACTAAAGGTTGTTCACATAAACATCCTTCAATTCAGGCACGAAAAAGGCATTAATCATGGCTCTATAGCATTCCCCATTGACTGGAACATTATAGCCGGCCTGATTTTCAAAGAAATATGTACCAATGATTTCCTCTGCCCATAGAGCACACAAAACAGTGATTTTTTGAGGATGTAACGGCGTCTCAACAATGACTTGTGGATTATCAACACTCCAAATGCGACAATTTTAATTGTTTTGATTACCTTTTTTTTGGTATATTTAAAAATTAAAAACTTTGGTAATCGAATCACCTTTCTTTTGGTATATATTAGCAATTAAAAACTTTTTAAAGTCGTTCGAAAAAGTAACTTTTCTAAAAACTTTGCAAAATTTCACAACATTTTTCCTACTTACCTTTTGATATTTTGAAAAGTTGCCGCCGACCTGAACTGTTTATTGAATTAACGGTCTGTAAATAACAAAATAAAGAAATTATTAAAAAAAATACGAGTAATAATTACTACAATTAGATCCATTAATATAATAATAGATAGCCACAATACAATGTTGAATATGCAAATCAATGTAATATTCAAATCTCCAAATTATATAAGTATGTATAGTTCAACACAGCATTCCAGAGCATAAATTTGCCAAATATATTCCCATCATTAACTAAGGACACTTTTTGCGAATTTTACTCTGGCTTAATTCACTGTAATGAATCTGGTCACTGGAGCACTGACTAACAGTTGCGGTACTTATTATTTTCGAATTTTCATTTTAGCACTATAAAAAGGCATTACAGCGACTATTATACACTGAAAATCACTAGCAATTGTAGAGTCCCGAGATTTGAACCCCCCTTCTTTTAATTGCATTTTAATATTAAATCATACTTCACTTTCCCTTTTTCATTTGATAACATGCATATACAAATGCAGCACAATTCAACAAATGGTAATAAACTGCAACAAGCATTCTTACCTCAACCAGAGAACTTGTAAGAAATGAGAAGGCGCAAATGTTAAAAGAGCTTTTTCATCAACAAAATTTGTAAGTGCGATGGAGAGAATTCACCTCCGAAAAGTACTGAATTTAATTCTACCATACGAATAAAAACCATTTTCACCATATTTTGCTATATTTAGAGCAGAAGGGCTCTTTTGCGGAGGCGAGCGGCTGCATGTGTACAAAAAGAAGATTAATAATAAATCAAAACAAACACCATAGAAGAAAAATAAGTAAACAAAAAAACCCGTTCCTGGATCGCGAGGAGCAACTTGAAACGGCAGATGAGTTATGCAACAATTGAGGATAAGAGAAGGGTTGAAAGGGAAAGGGGGAATCGTCAAAAGAATATTCTTTCGAGTTTTCGGCAATTTTTGTGTCAATCGCCATCAGCGCGTGCACATGTACGCAAATGAGTGATGAGCGCATGAATTGCTTAATAAATGCATCCATGTATGTATGTATGTACGTATGTAGTTTCAGATATTTTAGAATATTTAGCGCTGGTGCAGGCACAAGTGCAGCAGCGGTTGCGATGCGCTGTGATGTGATTAAGATTTACCGTAGGTCAAGAAGTTATACACATGCACATTGTATGTACATATTTGGATACATACATATGTATATTCACCTATCAACTAATCTTTATTTACTAATTTTCTAAGTCAAAAATAAGTTTAATAAAAGCATGACAAATATGCACTTACATAAGTAGAATCAATAAAAGATTCATTCACACATGCTCAATTTTTCAGCGCAAGTGCACAGCGAAACATTGTATATACATACATACATGCATATCTGCATATTTACATATGTACACACCTACAACAACAAAAAATTCGTTCATAAGCGCTCGCGTGTATTTCCGAAAACAAAATATGTACATATGTTCATTCATAAGCGCAAGCATTTCATCTCCCCGCGCACGCAAATGTTCCCAATAATGCATTTTGGTAACGTAGTCTGACAAAATGCATGCATTTTTCTAGAATATTCTCGAATATTCTAGAACTTTTGTCCAAATGCGCACCAATTCATTTGCATACATGCGCACGCGCTGATGGCGATTGACACAAAAATTGCCGAAAACTCGAAAGAATATTCTTTTGACGATTCCCCCTTTCCCTTTCAACCCTTCTCTTATCCTCAATTGTTGCATAACTCATCTGCCGTTTCAAGTTGCTCCTCGCGACCCAGGAACGGGTTTTTTTGTTTACTTATTTTTCTTCTATGGTGTTTGTTTTGATTTATTATTAATCTTCTTTTTGTACACATGCAGCCGCTCGCCTCCGCAAAAGAGCCCCTCTGCTCTAAATATAGCAAAGTATGGTGAAAATAGTTTTTATTCGTATGGTAGAATTAAATTCAGTACTTTTCGGAGGTGAATTCTCTCCATCGCACTTACAAATTTTGTTGATGAAAAAGCTCTTTTAACATTTGCGCCTTCTCATTTCTTACAAGTTCTCTACCTCAACTATCACGATGCAGCGAAAACAAGGTGAAGACAAAAGCACTTCCGTTACTTAGTACTTGCTTCGTTAGACAAAATAACGTAGCAAGATGTTCTGAGTGTTTGTTTACGAATACAGACTGAGAAACATAGATTGTGCTACGTGTTGGTTATGGTAAACGTTAATTTTGAAATACTTGTGTAAAACTATCTTAAAAATAAAGAGAATGAAGTGCCGCGTTTTAAATTGCGCAAGCAACAGCAAAAACAAAGATTGAAAGTGCAGTTTTTCAAATTTCCCGCTGATAATGCTGTGGCTGTGTGTGTGTGTATGTACGTGCAATGATTTCGCAAATTCTTTGTAATTGCTTTGTTATTGTCAAATTATCACCCTTCTTTATTCATTATTCTTGGCTTAACTATCTACTCTTCTCCCAAATTTTTCATAGGGAAATATTCTTCCGAGGAGTTTATAATTGGACGTTTTTTTTCTCAGGAAAAACAAATTTTCTGGAGAAAGAATTCGCGGCTGACATTATCACATCAATTATCATATTAATTGAGTACGTTTGGTTCTGTAACATTATCAAAGATGTACCGCGCATATAAGTTCGAAAGCTTGCATTATATCAAAACCACGCTGAATGCCATACATATGTATGCTAAATAGATAGAAAGCTTGACTACTAAGTTGAAAACATACCAGCTCTTATCATTTCGCGACGGTTGAGCGTCAGCTGACTTTCATATTTCCTTTATTACAGCCATTCGCTTAGAAACAGACGCTACACTCAATCTTCCACAAATAGACAAGGTAAATGTAAAATTTAACGAAATAAATTTTTTCTTCTTTTTAATCAATCACTATAAACAAGTGAGCGTTGCCAAAGCGTTTTTTATTACTTTACGCGCCATGGAACTCAGGTACCCAAGTAAAACCAATCGGTTTCTAACAGGCACACCCAGTAAAAGTTAAAACCATAGTGGCGGCAGTGTATGACAGGCGCATTTGACGATGCAAACGGCACTGGAATAGCATAAGTAAATGAATGGCATGAGAATTCATAAATTATTAAATCGAGAATGTCGAATCGAAAAAAGAATTCAAAGAGTCTGACAATGCGAATGACGTTGGCATTACTTACTTACTTACTTAATTGGCGCTATAACCTCTTAAGCGATTTCGGCCGAACTTCTCCTACATTTTGTGGTGTGCGTCTTGATGTTGTAACACAAATTGAGGGACCTACAGTTTTAGGCCGAATCCGAACGGCGAACGTTTTTGTGGGAAGTTTTTTCATGGCAGAAATTCACTCGGAGGTTTGCCGTTGCCTGCCGAGGGGCGACCGCTATTAGAAAAAACTTTTTCTATAATTTTTGGATGTTACTTGCCCCGAGCTAGATTCGAACCTATGACCCACCGAATGAAGCGCGCACACCAACATTGACATTAAAGATATGAAAAATGGCGAAACACCGAAGAAACTGATGACAGACCCATATTTAAGGGTTTTACCCTTTTTATCACGGTCAGCACCAGAAATATTAACACATCAGTGTTAAATTTAGACACCACGAAAACCCATTACTTCCCCTGAAACGATAATATTACCTCCAACAATAAAGAAATGAAAACTGCTAGCAAAAATCTGAGAACTATCCTCCTACTTGCATTCTAAGCACAAATCGATATTTTTCTATTTCTCGACTGGGTTCAGAATCGAAAAACAAGCAGTCATAGGATACAATATTCAATATACTGCATAATAGTAACTTGAATGAGCTGAAAATATTAATTAAGGACGTGTTTCCCTCCAACAAGCTCACATGCCCTACAATAAGCATGCACACATCTCTATATCATTCCTTAGTTACTTTCACAGCCTAAGTCATAACATCATATGCAAACAAGGAATATGTGCCATGGTCAAGAACCTAGCAAAAAAACACGATTACCTCATAAACGAAAGTATAATCGTATGGAAATTGGTTAGCTCTTCGTCTTTCCCTTCCAGTTAAAGAAGCGAAAGACAAATCACAAAGTCATTACTTTAGAATGCAAATTCGCATGTCTAATTTGTATTTCGCCGCTCTAACGCTGCCCATTACGCCGATTACAAAGTCGCCTTTTTGGCGTAGAATACGTCTTACCTTACGGTATGGGCACCAATGTCAGGTTTTTATTGTTGTAATCTCTATTTCTTTAATTATAAGGAAACGGCTCGATAAATTTTTTTTTTTTTTTGTAGTCAAATGAAGATGTTAACTTTCGTTTGACATACATTTCATGTTGGTTGATATCTTCCTAATATTTAAATTTCTCAAATGAAAATTGTATAAACACATGCACACAAATATGTGTGTGGTGTTTGGTTGAGTGTTTGCTGTTGGGCGATTTAAATGTACTCGTGCAGCCCTTTCTTTGTATTGCATAATTTTAGGCGGGCAAGTTAAAGTAGAGTAAAAGAAGAGAAAATGCTGCCAAGCACTGCAAAAAAAATAATAAAATTGATTCGCGTATGTTATTTATCATTTATCTTTACTATTGATAACAGCCATTGACTTCGTTTTTGCGAGAAATTTTATTGATAATTTAAAAACATTTTTATCCTATTTTTCCTATCATAAGCTTATGTATATCATCCAAAGTAACTATCAAATAAAGAAATTCATTTGCTTGTATTATTTATCATTTATTGTTACATATGTTTTCTGTCTTATCGGATGGCGTATTCTACGTTAAACTTAATGGCCGTGTCTCTGACACAGCCTGCTTCTTTTTTTTAATTTGTCTTTCACTTCTTTAACCTAAAGGGTGGTTAACTTTTAAGGGCCGATGTTGAATGTGAACCACACCTAAACGTCAAGCGTTTTCTGTATTTCATTTGACAGTTGTCAATTTCAGACTAACTCAATTTGAACATAGAAAGATACACAATCGAGCAACGTGTTAAAGTTATTCAGGCTTATTATGAAAATGGGCGTTCAAATCAAAATGCATATCGTGCACTTCGTGATTCTTTCGGTCAATTTAATCGTCCAAATGTGCGTACATTCGGAAAAATCGTGCATAAATTTGATCAAACCGGGTATGTAGGAGATGTGAAAACACCAGAGCATGCTCGTACTGCTCGTACTGCAGAAAATATTGCTGCTGTTCGCGTTAGTGTGGCTAAAGAGCCGTCCACCTCAACTCGTCGTCGTGCCCACCAATTACTCTCCTCACGCTCGTCGTTGATGAACATTATGCATAAAGGCTTGCATTTACACGCTTACAAGGTGCAATTAACTCAAGAACTAAACCCTCTTGACCATTCCAAACGTCGTCAATTGTGAGAATGTTGGCAAGAAATGGCAACAGTGGATGATCAATTTTCGAAGAAAATCATCCTCAGTGATGAGGCACATTTTCACCTCAGTGGATTTGTCAATAAGCAGAATTGCCTTATTTGGGCGAATGATAATCCAAGAGTGATTGTCGAAAAACCAATACACCCACAAAGAGTGACTGTTTGGTGAGGTTTATGGGCTGGCGGCATCATCGGGCCGTATTTTTTCCAAAATGAGGCCGGTCAGGCAGTTATTGTGAATGGTGTTCGCTATCGTGAGATGATAACGAACTTTTTATGGCCCGAATGGGAACATATGGATGTGGACGATATGTGGTTCCAACAGGATGGTGCCACTTGCCACACAGACAACAAAACAATGGCTCTTTTGCGCCACAAATTCAATGGCCGTGTTATCTCACGTGGGGACGATGTCAATTGGCCACCAAGAGCATGTGATTTGACACCGTTGGACTTCTTTCTTTGGGGTTATTTGAAAGAAAAGGTGTGCGTTGATAAGCCAGCAACAATTCAAGAGCTAAAGGATGAGATAGTTCAGCACATTAACGGCATAGAACCTCAATTACGCCTCAGCGTCTTCGAAAATTTGGACCATTGGATGGAGGTGTGCCGCCGAGGTCGCGGCGGACATTTGGCCGTTTTTTTGTTCCATACATAATTGAACCACACTTTATTATCATAATAAAAAGAAATTACAATAATTTCCAAAATAATTTGTGTTTTATTCAAAATCAACATCGGCCCTTAAAATTTAACCACCCTTTATTACGGGGAATGTGAAGTCGCCTGTTAGCCATTGCCGCCAATGACATCCCGTGTTAATGTTATGAGTTTTAGAAAGAGGAATAGCTTACCAATCTCTTTCGATTCAACATTCGTGTCTGAGGTCAACACGCTATCACAACAAGCGATTCCACATTTTTTGCTGGGAAGGGCATCGCCCACAAACTTAAAGATATTCAATCTCCGTTTTCAGTTATTATGTTTATCATTATTTTGGTTGGAGACCTGAATGCATGGAGCCCGTTTTGGGGCTCAATTTCGAATAACGAGGGAGGAAAACTGATATTAAACTTTATCCTGACCAATAATTTTACGGTGCTAACCGACTAAGCTTCAACGCATTTTACGACACATCAAACGTATGCATATAATAGCATCTTAGGCGTAGAATGTTCCAATGATTCACTATCATAGATAGCCAGAAAAATTGAGTCAGCCATCACGCTATTCGAGTTTGAGGCAACCATAAACGCGATGCTCCGCCGGTTCGATACCGTATCTCATATCGAATCTTAAAACACTTTCCAGGGTAAGTCACTATCTTAATTCAAGGCAAGCTACCTTATATTTGAAAAAGTTCTCTCGTCCTCCCCATCTTAAAAGAAAACCAACGTGATACATTAACTACCGACATCTCTATTGCCATGCCTAATTAAAACGTTAGAGAAAATTATGGCCTTCGCATCGCCTGGTTTGCACTTTCAAACAACTTGCTTGACGCGTATTAGGTAAAATATCTACAATATCGTTAAAAACTTCTTGAACAATCGCTTTTTCGCTGTCAAATTGAAGAATAAGTATTCGAAGACTTTCAAATTATTTAATGGCATTTCTTAGTATCTCCACTTAAGTGGTACCCTTTATGATGGTGTTTGATGAATTCTACAAAATACTATTGAAATGCACGAGAATATTACCTTATTCTAAATTTAAAGATTTATCGGTGGTAAAAGTTTTCATGTATGAAACAAAAAACGTTGTCCACCTATGAATCTAAGTCTGAACAATGTTAACATAAAGAACTTCAATACGTTACAAATCTAATATAGGTATAATATTATACATACATATTTAAGAACTAACTTGCTTACTTAGTTGGCGCTATAACCTCTTAAGAGATTTTGGCCGAGTTCAACAAATTACGCCAGTCACTTCTTCTTTCTGCTAACTGGCGCCAATGGGAAATATGTACCAAGTGACGTCAAGCCCTTTTCCACTTGGTTCTTCCAACGCAGAGGAGGCCGTCCTGTTCTTCTACTACCACCAGCTGGTACCGCGTTGAATACTTTTAAGGTTTGAGCATTTTCGTTCATTCGCATGACATGTCCCAGCCAACGTAGCCGCTGTATTTTAATGTGCTGCGCTATGTCTATGTCGCGGTAAAGCTCATCGTTCCATCGTCTGCGGTATTCGCCGTAGCAAAGACGAAGAGGTCCATACATATTTCGTAGAATCTTTCTCTCGAACACTCCAAGGGCCGTCTCATCCGAAGCTGCCAGGGCCCATTCTTCAGCGCCATACAATAGCACGGGCGTGATGAGCGACTTATAGAGTGTGGTTTTGGTTCGTCGAGAGAGGGCTTTACTGCGCAATTGCCTAATCAGCCCAAAGTAGCACTTGTTGGCAATAGAGATTCTGCGTTGAATTTCCAGGCTGCCATTATGTTGAATGTTATGTTATGTAGGTTTTAATGCTGGTTCCCAGATAAACAAAGTCCTCCCCTTTTTCGAAACTATAATGTCAACAGTGATGAGGGACCCAAGACGCGAGTGCACTGACTGTTTATTTGATGACAGGAGGTACTTAGTTATGCCTTCGTTCACTTCCTTATCCAGTTTGGAAAAGGCAGAAGGAACGGCGTGGTTATTGAGGCCGATGTTATCGATATAAGCAGCATAAGCCAGAAGTTGCACGCTCTTATAAAATATAGTGCCCGAACGGTTCAACTCTGCAGCTCGAATTATATTTTCTAACATAAGGTTAAAGAAGTCGCACGAAAGAGAGTCACCCTGTCTGGAACCTTGTTTGGTTTCAAACGGCTCGGAGAGGTCCTTCCCGAACGGAGCTGCTGGTGTTGCTCAACATCATTTTACATAGCCGTATTTGGAATACCAAATTCAGACATTGTGTCAAATAGGCATTTTCTCCTCGTGCTATTGAAAGCGGATTTAAAGTCGACATAAAGATGGTGTGTGTTTATTCTTCTTTCTCGCGTCTTTTCCAAGATTTGATAAGGTCCAATCAGTTCGTTCACGTTGGGCTCCAGTCGTTCACACAATACGCTCGACAGAATTTTATATGCTATGCTTAGAAGACTGATCCAGCGGTAGTTGGCGCATATTGCAGGATCCCCTTTTTGTGGATTGGGCAGTGTGCACTTAAATTCCAATCAGCAGGCATATATTCGTCTGACCATATTTTGCAAATGAGCTGGTGCATGCACTTTACCAGCCCCTCGCCGCCGCACTTGAAGAGCTCTGCTGGGAGTCTATAAGTAACAGCGGCCTTATTGTTTTTTAGCCGCGCTATTGCCGTTCGAGTTTCGTCCATGTCGGGCAACGGCACTTCGACTCCGTCTTCATTGATTGGGGGTTCGGGTCCATCATGCTCGATGTTTTCCGCGCCACTAAAATTATCCAGCCTGAAGAAGTGCTCCCTCCACAGTTTGAGTGTACTCAGGTCGCCGTTTTCATTCTTGAAACATTCTGTAAGCCGCCGTACCCTTTGATAAAATTTTCGGGCGTTTTCCCCATCGGATAGCATCTCAAGCTCCTCGCACTCGCGAATCTCGGCTTCTCTCCTCTTTTTTCGGAAAATGTGCCTCGCATCCTTCTTCAACTCTCTCAACCGGCGCAGCATTCCTCATCGTACCAGTCATTTTTTCGGGCTCGCTGAAAACCAATGACCTTTTCAGCGGCAGTACGTAATGAGCGAGAAATTCGGTCTCATTGCGCGCAGATATCCGCTTTTTGAACATTGCTCTCAGAGAGTTGACTTGCAAGTCGAGTTGCGGAACGGTTGGCTATCTGTTGTGAATGCTGTTTTGGACGTCGAGCTTTCCTCGTGTCACTGAGCTTGCACGTTTTGCTGCACAGAGGCGCGTGTGAATTTTGACTGCGACAATATAATGATCCGAGACGATGTTAGCTCCTCGAATAGTACGCACGTCTAAGACACTGGAAGCATGCCCTCCGTCTACCCCAACATGATCAATTTGAATTCGTGTTTCTCCATCAGGAGATAGCCATGTAGCTTGATGTATCTTTTTATGCTTGAACCTGGTACTACATACTACCATGTTTCGGGCCCGGCGAAGTCCATCAGCCTCAGTCCGTTAGCGGATGTTTCGTCGTGTAGGCTGAATATACCGACTGTGGCATTAAAATCGCCTATCACAAGATTTATATCGTGACAGGGACAGCGTTGGCATGCGCGGTCAACGCGCTCATAGAAGTTATCTTTGGTCAGATCGTCCTTCCTTTCCGTAGGTTCGTGGACGCAGATCACCGAGATGTTGAAGAATCTCACTTTGATGCGGATCGTGGCGAGACGTTCGTCCACCGGAGTAACGACAGTAATTGGCGACGAAAACTCTCTCGAAGACCGAACTTGCACGCCTTTACGTGGCAGCTATAGTAGACGTCCCAAGGTCCGATTCTATTCATTCTTTGCCCCGTCCATCGCATTTCTTGGACGGCGGTGATGTCAGCCTTTGCTTTTACGAGGACATCTACCAGCCGGCCAGAGGCACCTTCCTAATTAAGGCTCCAGATATTCCAGGTGCATGCTATTAAAAGTACAGAAATATATCCATAGAAATTTGAAATTATTTCAGCAGAAATTAAGCAAATAGTTGGAAGTTATTATATGCCGATTGGTCTAAAACGGTAGTATACTCATATTAGACTCTCATCATATTACTACCCAAGTGTTAACCCTGCTTGAATTTTTCGCTGAATCCTGCGCCGTACTATCCAGTATGCAGTTCTAACGGTTTATAAATACATTGTTTGTGCCGACAACATGCACACAATCTAAGAAATAAGGAGTGCGGCGGCTCCCAACCACATAACAGCATCAATTCGCCGCGCTTTGTAACGATACAATAGTCTAGTTATGTGAGTTCCTAGTCACATGACCTGGGAACACCTGGTAACAAAGCAGCAGATGACAGAGGAAAACTTGCAACAAATCAACCTCTGATCGCGCCGGCAGCTGTCATCAAAACAGCCATCTCGTAAACTAGGCACGATGAATGAAGTCAAGTCCGGCACCATCACTTATAGATCAACAATATTAAAACCAAATTTCCCGAGATCAGTAAAATGCAACGGCCTCAATTCTATCTCCCGTCTGCGAATAGGTCATACGATATTAACGCATAGCCACCTGCTTAAAGGTCTGAGTCCACCAACGAGTCAATTCTGCAACACTACTGGTCCAGAATATGTCTTGCAGTTTCCTTTTCTACTCTGCAGAATCTACAGCATTCATCCGAGTAAATTCCCAGTTTAGTCAGGTGATAGTTCAGCCCACAGGGTCCTGTAAGATTTCCCGTGATAATTCTATGTTATTCTTTGATAAGCCCGTGCAATCTCTGAATCCTTTTAGTTTGTTGGAACCTAAAAGCGCTTTGGAGTGCTCCAGACCTGGTAGATTTTCCCAGTATAGTTTCCTGCGGGCTTCATCTTCTTCTTTGGCCAAAGTGGATATTCCTATGCCGAAAAAGGGCCGACAAGAAAGCGTAAAGGGAGCAGGAGCTTGGATTGAAGAGAGGAGTAGAGAAGGTTGGAGTCTGGAGCTGGGACATAGACATAGATGCCGGAACAGTGATCTCATATAGAGGCCAGAAGCCTAGTACCAGCCTGTCGTTATTGCCAGACTAGTGTAGAGTTCTGGTCTCCATGCTGACCTCTTAGTTCACGGTAGCGTGACGATCGCCGTGACAGCCACCATACTACCATTTAAGCCCCATCCTCATGTAAACCGACAATGATGGATCTATAGGTTAATTTAGTATTAAACATTATATAGTTTCCATTATTGAATTTTTGTTGAGGCTTTCTTTTCAACTTACTTCTTTATCATCTTCCCTTCAAGTACTGGAACTCACCCAAGGGAACAATCCCGAGCTCCCACCCATGATTGGAAGGTAGCAAACATAGGCGACATCGACGCCCACTCAACGAGTCCTCAACGAGGAATCAATAGGCCCACTTGCCAACCAAAATTGGAAGGTGAATTACGGCTTCCAAGAGCTGACTCTCAATGTCTATGGAAAAGATGTGTCAGCTACTCCGGCATGGCTGGCGAATTCTTCGAGAGAGTTACCTTGGAGGAAATGTCGAGAAATTTCTCCGACTTCTCTGACACTATGTTGGATGTGTTGGAGGAGGAAGGGAGGGTGTTCCCCACCTCTCTGATGAGGAGGACGCCAACCAGATCGTTCTAGACTGTTCACCTGAATTCTACAACAGTGATGGTAGGGATTGTGCAGATTGATGTCCTCCACTGTAAGGCGACCTCAGCCGCACTTCTCCTCCACTCTACACAGTCTACACGCTCTAAACAAGTGGTCAAAAATATTTTATGGCCACGACAGGATACTTACGGAGTTCTCAGAGTTTTCTAGGGATTTGGACTACCTACCCTCAAGGGAAGAGTGGAAACGGGGAAAAGGCGAGTCAATCCATATATACACAGATGTCTCAAAGCTCAAGGGTAGGGCTGGAGAGGACGTATACTCTGAACACCTGGAATCCACATTCGCTTCCGTCTACCGGACCACTATAGCATTACGATATCCAAGGTTAATATCTACAATTTCACTGATAGCCAGGCGGCAATAAAATCAATCAAGAAACAGTCGATAACCTCCATGGCAGTCATGGAATGTCCCAAATCTCTCAACGATATGGCTGAGTCATTTCACCCAAAAGTGGGATGGGTTCCAGGCCATTGCGACATAGACTAAAATACCTGCAGAGGATATCACTGATGAAATAGGTACACCCTTAGAAACTTTCAAGATAATCGCTTCCAATAGGCTTCCTAAGGTGGAATATGACAAATGGCGGAACGAGATCACTTGTAAAACTACCAGGCAATTGTGATCGGTACTTAGTGCTAAATGCACGGGCTTACTACTGAAGCTAAATAAGCATAACGTCAACATGATTATATCTGTCAGGGCGTTGTTTTATAGGTAAACACGTCAATCGATTGGGCGTACGATTGCTGTCAGGACGAAGAAGAGGAGGAAACGATTTTGATAATGGCGACGATCCAGTCGAAGATTTTCCATATTAGGTAGATAATTATTTGATAGCTTGGAATGCCTTAGGTGCGTAGAAGTCATAGATTTTCTAAAATGATTGCAGAATTCCAAATGGCTTTAGGGGGAATTGGTAATTGTTGATCCCCATGCGGAATCACAATGGGCCTTAAGCCTAAGTGTGTCTCTGACGACAGCCGCTTTAACCTAACATAACCTTTACTCCACAAATATTTATTTGGTTATTAATCAACAGTTAAGCGCTGAACTTGCCAATTTAAATTTTCAAACAACAATAGTAGTACAAATTGAATTTGTTATAATCAACAACAACCATACATTCATGTTATAGCGGCAGACTGCCGTACTTGAAATTGTGTTTGCATAAATAGGAAGAAGGAAAAAACAATAACAGCATACACAGCTTACTTGGCTTATCTCGTTTAGGCTTTGCCTTAATGAGTATAAACTAGAGGACGTGAGTTCGAATCCCTGCAAGAAGTCTGATGATTAGATGTGGTGATCTCCGAAATAGCTATAACTTCCACCATTGCTGTTTTTTCTATTATTCTTCCTATTAAAAACTGGCCTTGAGCTCATAAAATTATTGTTGGTTGAAAGTTTTTGTTACAGCTTATTTTTGTTTGGAGCGCAATTCATAAAATGCAGACACAAAAAATAAAAAAAATCTCCAGAATTCACAATTTGCTTCTCAAAAGTGTTAATTGCAACCACTTTGGCCGAAGATGCAGCACTAACCTCAAACACACATTCTGAGTACCTTACTAACATATTTACACCATCAACTTTATAAATTGTTTTTAAATTGTTTTGTATTGGCGATCATCTAAACACCTTCAATCAACTGTTTTTCAAATTGGCAAATTGTTGCGAGTAAAAATTTAGCCTGTAAAAACTTGCAACTTCCCCTCAAAGCAATTGAAGCGTCGACGCGAATAACGTTGTAACCCACAATTTTTCAAAACCTGTTTTTTTGCAGATTCCCGTTAGAATTACTCTCTTCTATTGCCAAAAGAAAAATGAGGCAAAATTATGCATGCGTTATCTATTAAAATAGAGTTTAGTTTAGCAGTCAGTGGAACAACGTTATACTCGTACGTACAAGCGAAAATGTTTGAACAAGAAGCGTCGAAAGTTATTTCTAAATGCAATAGAGGCAAAAAAAGAACAATTAATTTGAAACACTGGAAGGATTTAAATAATAAAAATTTGCGAAATAGTGGCAAAGAATATTTTAATAGAAAAAATAAATAAATACATTCCGGAAAAGCTCCTGAAGAGGTAGAGTGGAAGAAAGTTATATGTGTAAAATATGTTGTATTATTAATTAATTTATTTTATATAGCTTTGTGACAGCCGTTGTAATTTTTTTTTGTAGAAATATCAGTGTCGAACAAATAAAAAAGCATTTTGATAATTTTTATTCCAAAATTTATAATGAACAAACGGCACATTTATCGTCGCTCGTTCAATTGGTTGAGCCGGAGAGAAGTACTGTCAAAAAGCGCATTTCACGAAGATTGATCACCGTACATTATTTTTTGTTGTGCCAAAACGGTGAAAGAGAGTGTGCAAAAAAATGATTTGTCACACATATCAGGTAAATATTTTATAAATAACTTGAGTTCTCTTTTTTTCTTCTAATACTTCATAATATTTTCAACACTAAATAACGCAACGCAGAATGCAAATTTTGACTGAAAAACTAAAGAATGTAAAAGATATTGATGATCAGCGTGCCAAGCATGAGAATCGTCCTCACAAAATAATAGACGATGAGAAAAAAAGCGTTAATGAACACATGGTAAGCCTTCCTAGCCAAGAAAGTCACTACGGTCGTTCAACGTCGAAAAATAATTGCTTGAATCCTGGTTTGAGCATTAAGAAAATGTATGGTTTATACAGAAACAAATACCCAGATACTTTGCTATCTTATAACACATATAGACATATTTTTAATACAGAACATAAATTGCGCTTTGGGTTTCCAAGTAAGAAATGGGAGCAGCTGGGGATCCTGAAAAGTTTGACCAAATTGAAGAATCCGCAAGAGTGCATCATGAAAAAGCGGAAAAAGCATATTCGCGACTTAGAGATGATACGAATGCTGGCAGAATTTACCATGATATCGTTGTTATTTGTGTGGATATGCAACAAGTAATTTTAACGCCAAATTTGACTCACTCTGATGTTTTTTATCAGCGTCAATATTCCAACTATAACTTCGCGGTTCATAATTATAATCAAATAACGTGTCAATCGCTACTCGCATCATTGCTTTGCTTAGTGGAAAAACGTGTCATCAAACATTCATTTGTGTATATATAACGTTTTTCCACTGAAGGAATACTGAAATAGTTTTTATTCATACTATTAGATACATTTATAATATTTTTTTTTTAATTAAAATATTTTATATGAAGTCCTTTTACTATAAATAAAAAAACAAAACTTCAAAATTCAATTTGCAAGTTTTTAAACGTTTTTTTTACTTCCTGAACAATTTGAAATTTGTGGGTTACAACGTTATTCGCGTCGACGCTTCAATTGTCAATTTCGCTATTTCAATTTTCCCAACTTTGTTACGTTCTATCATAAACTAGTACGTAAAAAACATAACTATTGACGTTTGTGTTTTTCGAGTGCCTTGTAGGGCTACATTTGAGAAACAGAAATTTCTTATTTCGAATAAATATGAATCAAATATATAACGCAGCTTAAAAGATATTGCGATTACGCATATTTGCTAAGGTCGATCTTTGAGAGAACAAATCTGTGCCAAAAGGTAAATTATTAGTAGTTCCTAAAAATTTTAAAAATAAAGCCACACGGCAATGAAAACAAGATATTTTCAATATTAAACATGACCGTCCGGACAACATCCCTTTTTATTAATAAGTTTTCGATGACATTTCTTTATTATTTACCTTTTTACTCTAAGGCAGAGCTGTTAAATTTGGATTACGATTAGTAATCAATTAGATTAAATTTTAAAAATAATGGTATTGATTACATAATTCTCTTCTTAACAATTCCTGATTATTAATTAATTATGATTACAAATGATCCAAAAATAATTAAGATTAGTTAGGATTACGAGAAAATAATCAAAAATAATCAATAGTAATCAAAAAAATAATTGACTACTTTCAAGGATTATTTTTGATTACTTTCGATTGTTTAAAAAAAAAATTTAGAAAGCGCATCATTTTATACATACATTTTTTTTTGAAAAATTTGCATTTAAAACGTAAAAAAAATTCTGAACAAATAAAACAAAATTAGATAGTTTTTGTGTACAAAATATAGGTATATTCACTTCAATAACAAAACAACCAGTCACCGACTAACCTCTGACGTGTGCAGACGTTTACTCTCTCTCTTGTAAAGCATTCGCCTGTTTATTGTTTTCGGAACGAATCTTTCGTTGCTCTGTGACGCTCTTTCGTGCATTTACTCATCAGTGAATAATCTTTTTTTTCAGTGATTGTGAAAAGTGCACACAATGCCCCCCGGGGCCAACAATCTAGGGGGAAATGGGTTTGCCCATACTCTCCTCTAGCCCCAATTCAAAACGCAAAAAAAGCAATAAATCTCAAGACTCATTTCCTGAGCTTCCACCTATTATCTTTTCAAAAATTGATGACTCAAAATATATAGTGCTTAGATCGCAAGATGAAAAGATTCCGCTTTCCCACTTCTCATGCTTTGCTATCCACAAAGCCATATTAGCCATAAGCAAAGATCTGAACACGATCACCGAATTACGGGATGGAAGTCTTCTATTGCTAGTTAAAAATAAAAAAAACTGCCGAAAAATTTATAAATGCTAAAACCCTCTCAATTATTTGCAAACTTTCAGCAAAATACCACGAGAACCTGAACTGTGTGAAAGATACGATTTTCGCACCATTTCTTAACCACGTGCCAGAATCCAGAATCCAGAAACCAGAGTTAGAATCTTTTGGAGTAACTGCAGTGTACAAACTCCAGAGAAAAGTCGAAGGTACCCTAACTCCAACAGGTGCAATGCTTCTAACATTCGAAGCCTACAAACTTCCGGAAAAAATCGATGTGGCATGGCGAAAAATTTCGGTCCGCCCTTACTTTCCCAACCCGATGCGATGCAAAAATTGCGAAAAGCTCGGGCATACATACAAACACTGCAAAGGCCTTCCACCGTGCGTTACTTGCAACTTCCCTCTGGACAATAACACCGAATGCTCTAGAACCATGAGCGCCAACTGCTCAGGCGAGCACCCTTCCTCTTCTAACATCTGTCCTAAGTTCATACAAACAAAAGAAGTTCTAAAAATTAAAACCACTGAGAAATGCAGCATGCGTGACGCCAATAACAAGTACCGAGCTCAAACCACCACCAACTCAATGTTCACATCTTTCTCAAAAATAATCTCTACACCTCTTCACTCTCCCACAAATAACAACTCCACCACAATATCAACAAAATCAAAACCAGACGAAAATAATGAAACAACAACTCTATCTCAAATATCACCAGAAACTCTTTCCAGTTCATCAACATCTGCTACCTTAGCAAACTCCAACCAATTTCTGGCCTCTCTTCGTGCTTCCAGCACTACCGCAAAAACAACCCAAAATATCTCTATCGCCAACTCATCTCACTCTTCCTACAACTCTAATTCAACTAAAACCTACTCTCTCACTAACCCCTCTATCATCGCCCCCCAATCAAGTAATTCACTTGCCTTCACCTCATCTTGAAGTGATAACTGCAGTAGTCTGCCGCTCTCTAACTTAGTACAAGCTAAGCCAACCGGCACTGACGATCATGACAGTGACTTCGAAATGTAAAAGCCTCTCTCTGCATGTGACTGAAGCCTCTCTGATTTGCAGAGCGCCAAAAGTAGCCACATGCATTTATTCATGCACATATACATATGTACACACATGTACCTAAATATGTATTTCATAATTTTTTAAACTCCTATATTATTTTCATTTTACATTTCCTCTTTATCTCCCCTTATGATGTTATCAATTCTGCAATGGAAAATGAACGGATATTTTAATAACTACCACGAACTTGAAATAGTTATGAAATACTCCTCTCCCTCCATAGTCTTTCTAAATGAAACGCACATCCCACATAATCAAACAGCCCATACTCCCAAAAATTACATAGGTTACTTTTACAACCGCCCCACTACCACAAATAAAAAGCAAGGAATTGCTATATTAGTAAAAAAGAACATACAACACAAATCACTACCGATTCAAACAAATCTTTAAACAGTTGCGATTGAAATTAACACTACAAGTAAGCTAGTAGCTGCTTGCATGTACATATATCCATCCCAAAGAAAATTTTTCTTCCTCTGACATTTCACAGCTTCTAAACCAATCAACTGTCCGTGCATCCTTGGTGGCGACTTGAATGCCTGGAGCACTACCTGGGGATCCGATCACACGAACTCAAGGGGACAAAAAGTGGAAGATGCGTTAACCTCCTCCAACTTTATCTGCTTAAACAATGGCGCGGCCACCCACTTCTCGACCCACTGTACTTTTTCCGCTCTTGATGTTACTCTTTGCTCTGCATGTACATATGTTTATGAAAATACTTACATAAAAATACCTTCTATTAAAGTAAAAAAAGTATGTCAATATAAGTATTCGGCAATAAGATTTTTTTTATTAATAAAAATGAAATGCATTTACTTGCATCTAGTGTTGCAAAATTGAGGAGATCAAAATTTAATTTTGTAATTAATAAATTTGCTAAAGATTTCTTTGAAAGTTTTGTACGAAGTTTGGTCAATATATTTGAAAGTGCACTGAACGCTCTCTCAACAGAAACTTGTGTTGCAGGTATAGCTAGTACAACTTCTATTACTTGTAACATCTCGGAATTATTCCGATAGATTTTTCGACAGTAATCCAAGATATTGATGTCAAATGGTTCCATTTCTCTATCGCAAATTTTAATTAATTGTTCGTTAAAGGATATTTCTTCCCTCTGTGGACTTGGTCCTTGAGCATTTCTCAGTGCGTTTACGTGAACTGTCAGCAAGTCGTAACTTACATACATAAATATATGTAGGTTGTTTCGCAAATAAATTTTGATTTTATACGGATCAACCATACATGTGTATGCACATATCGTTCATTTGCTAAACAAAGATAGAACTCTAAAAATAGAAATATCAAGATTAGTATGGCCGTTGCCCATCATCTACCTAAACAAATACATATGTACATATGTGCTCTTTTACCACTGCTTGCATCTAATATTGCTGCATATTGCCTACTGCACTAACCTTCTGCGAATATTCGACGTAGCATATGCATTCGTTTATG
Organism: Anomoia purmunda; assembly: GCA_951828415.1. Classification (NCBI taxonomy): domain Eukaryota; kingdom Metazoa; phylum Arthropoda; class Insecta; order Diptera; family Tephritidae; genus Anomoia; species Anomoia purmunda. The sequence goes on along the minus strand of OX639998.1, from coordinate 49,815,490 downwards.
AAGATGAACGACAGCGCGAGCATTCGCGAATGCATCGAAGCCACTTGTAGATTCGTTTATAAACGCACGAACTTCGATTCGCGAATGCATTCGCGAACGAACAATAGCACAATTTTTTCTACCTATCATTCTCGAATACGAACGATATGGATTTTTTTCCACGTTCTCGTTCGCGAACGTGAATGCAAAAAAAATGAAGAAGTGTATACGTTCGCGTTCGCGTACGAACGAGAGTGAATGATTCCGAACCCTGGTTATAATACTATATATCGGCCAATTTGACTTAATAGGAGATCGACCAGGATCTGTATAAGTATTTGAGTGATTTGTCCGTTTTCGATGTATGTATCTAATTACGTATCGGTCATTTGGAAGTTTCTTATGTATAATACGGACCCTTCGTATTCTGGCATAAGTTTCATTAACACCCATTGTTGTATCTTTGTTTTTATCACTACAAAATCTCCCTCGTCAAATGTGTTTACTTCCGTCTTCTTCTGCTCACTCCGACTTTGGTTGTATCTTTGTAGTTCTTCAATTTTTTCTTCAGCACTTTTACGCGGTGCACCTAAATTCCACCCCTCGGGCCTGAAATGAATTCGTCTAGCTATTAGGTAAGTTCATTGATTGTTTCTCCTCTTTGCTTTACTCCGCAGAGACCCTGGCTCGGTGATATTCCCATCGATCTATTTATTAAGTTATTTAGTGCGAATTCTATTTTCGTCAGTTGCTTTACCCAGTCAGCATAGGCTATTGGGTGACTAAGCTTTCCTAACATTCCTGCAAGGCTTCGGTTTACCCTTTCCACCTGCCCACTCGCTTGGGGTGAGTGGACTGCTACTTTTACGTGGGTATTATTTTTGTTTGCTATGTTTTGTTCAAACTCTTTTGAAGTAAAGCAAGTACCTCTATCTGTAATGCATCGATACTTCTTTGGTACTTGTTGTTAGAACTGGATATAATTTTACATATTTCGTGAAAGCATCTTTAATAACCAGAATATGCTATATTTTCGATTGTAAAGACGGAAGTGGACCTAGGTGATCTAAGTGATCTTTGGAATATTGTGCAGTTGTCTAGCACCTGAACTGGTAACGGCAGAGTACATAATGCACTTTATGCAGTTTTACTTAAAGTTATGAATTTTATTCTTCATATCTAGAAACCAATAGTTTGCTCTTATTTTTTGAAAACATTTTTAACACATTGATGTTCTAAACGCTCGTGCACGGCTCTAATGCTGTCTTTTTCGACGTAGAGTTGTAGGAAGTCCATTTTCCATTATGTAATCTTTAATTTTTTTCGTTTTCTAACCTATTTCTTCAATTTACTATTTTTGATCACGAGACCGCATTATTTGTATCTGGAAGTCTATATTTTCGCTGTCTATTACGGCAACTACGTTTTCACAAACAGATTCAGTTCTACTAAATGAATCTACATGCATGCGACATTCTTGTACCCGCTCTGTATGCCATGGCGTAGTGGTAGTTTTCTAATTCAAGACCCCATCTTGATATGCGACTATTCAGTAGATTTTTGTTTAACTGTTAATGTACGTGAATTGCAATCGGTTAAGATCATAAATTCAATCCCCTCGAGATGTACACAGAATTGGGGTAATGCATAGATCAGAGCTAAGGCTTCCAGCACGAAGCTGTTGTATCTCGGAAGTTCTTTTGGAAAAATACGCTGATGAAGTTATGTTTCTTTTTTGTGGCTGTATATGGCTAGTACTGGAGCCTTACTCTGTAGTTGGCTTCGAAAGGTTGTTCTATTCGAAAGCCAAATTCAATTCGAAGTTACATTCGTACTCTGTAGTTCGTTCGAATCAACTTTCGGAGATATTTAAAAAAGGTAAGCAACACTATTTGCCAAATGTCCAACAGAAAACAAAATACACAGAGAAAACTAAATCAAAACAACAAACCAGAAATTTATTTTGCTGTGATTGTAAGTTTTGGTATTTTCATTCCGTATTATTGTGTTCAAGCTATTTAGTATACATATGTGCAAGTATTACAAGTAAAGATCGAATAAATAAATTAGCAAATGGATTCAGTGGCGATATGGTTGCATGAAGACAAGTGTGAGATGGCGGACGAGTTCATTTGAAAGCACTCAGGGACAAGACCAATATAATCAGTATCAATGATAAGAGGTCACAAAACTATTTTATTGGTAGACTATTCCCCGAAAATCGACAGCGATTCCGCCGATGTTAAAGCTGGCCGCCGCACTGAAACTATTAGACCAAGCACTAAGTTGGCCAGGACCAACTTGCAGTCAATGTCTTATTGCCTCAATGAAGTGTGCAAAGCCAATGAAAAAGCGCTTTGTACACAGCATATTAAATTTGAAAATTCGGACAGAGAAGAAAGAGAGGCTAAATTACATTTTTACGAAAAATGTGATATCCCGGACGTGCTGTTTGTAATAGATGGAACACACATTCAAAAGATAAGAAATGAGCATTTGTACTATAACCGAAAACTGAAGCACATTATTAACGCAATGGTCGTAAGTATTGCAAGGTGACAAAAGTTTGGTACAAAAAGATGTAAAATTAAAATTTCTTAGATATGTGACCACAAGATGAGAATTAGGATGTTGATGCGCGATTTGGTGGCGCAAGCCACGACTCTCATGCATCTATCCAGTGAAAGAAAGACCTTAAAAGCTCGTTTTGACAATGGCAAAAAGAGGATATGGATTCTTGGTTAGCATCAATAAATGTACTATGTCTTTACTTTTCTATTTTTGTCTCAGGAATGATGAACGTTTGTTGCGCTTTGCACAATATTTGTTTGTCATGCATTTGTTAGAAACTGTCAATATAGTGGAAGCGGACAGTAACACGCTAAGAGATGAAATAAGAAATAGTTTAGTTTCACGATAATATTTTTTTTTACTTCCACAGCTTAAAAATAATGGTGGAGTATGTATTCATAAGGTTTTAAAAAATAAATAAAAACTTAAAATCAATTCATCAGTCTTTTCAATTGCAAAGGAACTATATGTATATAGTAACATCAAAAATTATAGAAAAAGATTTTTCTAATAGCCCTCGCCCCTCGGTCAAAATGGCCCAAGCGGTTATAGCGCCAATTAAGTAAGTAAGTATATATTCTATTATACAGATGGGTCTATGTTTGAAGCAATAATAAAATCTTTCACGCCGAATTAGCAGCAATCAAATTCGCAGTCCACCTCGCTGCAAAACCCAACAGGCGAGCAGTTATTCAATAGCCAATAAAAACAGGCAATCCCGTAAATATATATTATGTGGGACAAAACACGGATACCAGGTCATGTGGGAATACCAGGTAATGAACTTGCCGACAAAGCCGCTAACAAGCACTTGGCATGGCACTTGTTGCCGAAACAAGGAATGTTTACCGTCATAACAAACTTCCATAGATCAAACCACAGATTATGGGAGACATCCAACTGTTTTTTGAGAACACACAGCACCAGATAGTCGCTAGAATGAGAGTAGGTGTTACGAGACTGACATCTGAACACTTCTTCAGCCATACCGATATACGAGAATGTAACCAATGCAATACACCCCTCAGTATCAAACATACATATGTTAAACGACTGCCCTGTATCTGGTTAGTGTAATACCTGACTATAATACTTGACTGCAGCAATGTAAATATAACAAAACCCCTAATCGACGACCTAAGAAACACAATACACTACAGGAAGTGCGAATTATCCTTCGGGCCACAATGGCTTAGTATCCCGGCCTCAAAAATATATTTCAAAAACTAATTTATGCTTATATTTATACAAGGTGGCGCAAAAGTAATCCTCCTATCAGAAAATGCTATAAATTTTGCGATTGGCCCCTAATGTCAGTTGTGTTTTGACATTTGTGTAGTAAACACATGCGAAATACACGTTAATAAACAATGTTACGCTACACTGCTCCAGAACGCGGAATATTGCTGACTATTTATTTGACCAATAATCGGTCGGTGACTTTGGCACAACGTGAATTTCGTCGCAGATTTCCTGGCCGTTCAACGCCTACTGGTGAAACACTGCGACGTTTAGCCGCTCGCCTCGAAGAGACTGGCACAACACGAGATGCTGCCAGGCGTGGCAGACCCCGGAGTAGCCGTTCTGCAGAGAATATTGCTGCTGTAGCCGAGGATGTCATGGAAGCGCCGTCGACATCGACCAGACGACGTGCCACGCAAATGGCTATCAGTCGACGGTCTTTACAGCAAATTTTGGTACAAGATTTGAAGGTGTTTCCGTACAAAGTCCAGACGGTGCATCAGCTGTTAGCTGCTGACCGCCAATCGCGTCTAACATACGCTCAAGCCATCCTTAATCACCACCAAGAGGAAGATGATTTTTCATCAAAAATAACCATGAGTGATGAGGCCCATTTCCATCTTAGCGGGTACGTAAATAAGCAAAATTTACGCTTCTGGGGCACTGAAAATCCGCGTGTAACCCACGAAGAGCCATTACACCCGCTCAAAGTCACTGTATGGTGTGCTGTTTTCGCTGGAGGAGTCATCGGACCTTTTTTCTTCGAAGACGTCGCGGGCCAAACGGTTACTGTGAATGGTGAGCGCTACAGAGCAATGATCAACGAGTTCTTTTTGTCGCAACTTGATGAATTGGGATTGGAAAACATGTGGTTCCAACAGGACGGTGCAACGGCACACACTGCAGAGCCACAACCGATATGCTGAAGGATGCATTTCCCAGGCGCCTAATCTCCCGTTTTGGCGATTTGCACTGGCCAGCAAGATCGCCTGATTTGACCCCTCCAGACTTCTTTTTGTGGGGCTTTTTGAAGTCGCGGGTTTATGCCAACAAGCCTCACACTCTTGCAGCTCTTAAAGAGAATATCCGTCAAGAATGTGAGGACCTATCGCCGGAAGTTTTGGCCAAAGTGATGGAAAATCCCATAAAAAGGGCTCAAATGACAATCAACTGTGGCGGCGGCCATTTACATGACATCATATTCTCGACTTGATGTAAAAAAAATTAAAAGACCAAATAAAAATAATCCACAAGAAGAATCAAAGTTTTTCATTTTTTTTTAAATTACAGCCAAAAAACATCGGAAGTTTACTTTTGCGCCACCTTGTATATATATATATATATATATATTAGCTCACTGCTAATCCACATTAACCATAGATACATCTACCGTAGTGAGTGTGTTCCTTGTGTTGAGGAAAGTTGGTGCACCGTTGTTAAAATTGTAATAGTTGTGTTAAGCATATGTACTACATATGTCTCATTTTAGATATTTGTTATGTGTAAGTCTTTCAACCCATGTATCGTTATGGTTTAATGTAATAGGTGATTTGTAAAGTTTTTGTGATTAGAGGCGCTTACTGTATTTTTCATTAGCATTGCTATCCCAGGTTTTGCATACGTGAAGTTCTTGTTGTGGTGAAATATCTGGTAGTTGGGTAGATGAAGGAAATGTCTATTTTCGTTTATTATATGTGTTTCTTGTAATAACATAATGTCTGGTTTATGCGTAGATATAAGGTATTACAGCGCAAATTTGTTATTGATGAAGCCCTGAATATTCCATTGTAAGATTGAAAAATTCCCAATATCCATCAGTAGCAGTTATCAAAATAAAAAGCTATTTATTTTTTTCAGTGTGATTTGGCAGGGTATTTTTGTAAGTGGTGGGAGTGATGATGAGGTTTAACTCAGGAAAGCTTTTGTAAAGCTTACTACTTGGCGATAACTTCATACTATTGTCTTCTGAAAGCGTGAGTGCATTGTTGGTTTTAGTGAATATTTTGAAGTTGTGTGTTTATTTCTTGGAGTGCCTGGTTTCGTTGCTTTAGCTAGTTCGTTCTGATCAGCTTCTTTTGTTCGGGTTTTGAGGTTTATTGTTGGATTGCTTGTTTTGGTTTGGATTGGTATTTGTTGGTATAGTGTTCTCATTGCCTTTATCTGTGATTTTCGTTGTGTGGGTTTTTGTGCTTTTTACTACTTGGGTATTGTTGTACGCCTTGATACAAGAATGATAGAAAACCAGATTACGACAACGCCCGCAGCGTATACGTCACAGCGGTCCCTGCCACAGGAATAGCTAGAAGAAACTGCACTTGGGCGTTTCATTTTCGCTGCAACTGCTACAATACAAAGTTCGGCCCTTTACATATATTCTGTGTTTAAATTTTCATAAAAATCACTCAAAACTCTGAAAAATCAACTTTTTAAGAGATATTTGTGACTTTAATCCTTCAAACGAGGCATGTACGAAGTAACGGGAGTGCTTTTGTCGTCACTTTCTTTTCTCTGCATCGTGGCTTTGATAAAGGTTCAATTTGATACACAGCTGGATTGCTATTGAAGATTTTTCATGTTTCATTTTCATTTTGTTGACTGCTTTGTGTTTTAAGAAGCTGTCGCACGTTGGATCATACGAGAATGAGTGTCGCTGCCACAATTTTCGTGCGGAGAGGGGTTGGCACATTGTTTACAAACTTCGATGTTTCGGCGTAGATTTTTTGTATGTCCAAGCCTCTGGTAGTTCGTGCATCTCATTGGAATGAGGATATACTCCAGCACACGAACTCTTTCCCAACTAAGTTTGCTTGTTATCGGTATGCGAATCAGGTCGAAGGTAATTATTGCTGTTCCGGTTGGCGTCAATTGATCCCCTGATCGTATCAAAATTTGTTACGCGTCAACAACTTTTTGATCAGCTAAGTCTTCGATTAGTTTTTCTTCCAATATTCCTTGAGTACCTTGAGAAGATTCTTCCTTGCGAGTTGTTGTCCTTTATGGGAGGTATTCTTGACCGGGATTAAGCCAATAAAGGTTGATTTGCAGAGTTTTTCTGCTGCTTTTAGGTCCACAGGTTTAATTAATAGGTCCCCGGACCTTAGTGCTGATACCTCTGTGTAATCGGCGCATTTATACTTAAGTCCTTTTTCATTTTGAAAGACATTATATGGAGAGAGTGTTCGAATTTGCTCGTCGGTTTGTTTGATTTGCGGCAGGGGTTTGAGATCTTCTGTTCGTATGCGTTTTGCGTCCGAATCCAGTGATCGGAATCTGTTTGACCAGGAAGCTCGACCCGTTCATCTTTACTACTACACTGGTTTACAACTGTTTTGCGTTAAGAGTGGTAGATCAAGGTGAATAACTAAATAATAAGCAAGGAGAAAAAGAAACATTAGCTTTATGGCTAATCGCGACAGGAGACGGGGCACGTCTATAAACGGCGATTGCCGGTGCAGAACTGATATCTACTTATATATATATATATATATATATTAGGGTGTTTCATTTTTCCAAAGATGTGATTTTATTATGACTTTGCTTGGATTCTTGGTGTCTGTTATCTAAAAATAGCGTATGCAAATTTTTGCGAATTTGAAAAACGTTTAGAGGTTGCACACATCGACAACTTTTTTCATATAAGCTCTTATTAATTTTGATGTTTTAAAGTCCCGAATTATAATTTTCTTTATTCCACGTTGTTATAAGTAAAGCTTATTCCACATTTTTCTGTTTATTTTAATATCTGTGCTGTGTTTTCACTATCGTAAAATATCTACCGTTATTTTGCTGCTTTAATTTCCCCTACTATTAACCGCAATTGAGGGCACATCACATGCGGTAAATTGTACTAAGTGTAAATCATAGGAACACCTAAGCATGCGCCTCATAAAAGCATTACATTGAATTCGGGGAGTCCCCTTTTTGCATTTGGTATTCTCATATTTTGTCCGTGTACGAGGAGTTCGCGTCCGCCTAAGAGAGGTTTTTGATTGTTTTGTTATGAAAACAGATCTCAATGTCCGTCGATAAGAGCTCGTATTCGCTTAGTGTTTTTTCGTCCAAATTTGTAGCAATAAACTGTCCGCGTAACATTATATTAAAAGTGGTAAATAAATTAAGTTGGAAATAATAAATGCGCCTATAGTAAGCACATTAAAATACAATAAATAAGTGGATTTTGTAGATTTTTACCAGTACACGTGGTATGAAAACTCTTGCATTTTATAACATTGTGCACAGTGCATTGTAATAATAGAGAATTAATCTATTATAGTTGGTTTGAGTCAAAAATGGCAACTAAAAGAGGAGTTTGGCTTCTTACGAAGGTGCCTATTGATGAATTTTTAGGAGCACGCCTCCCTCCAAAGGAACAAGTGCTTTTAGTTTTTATTTACTTTCACAAGGAAATGAAAGAGACCATTTCGAGCGCTGCTAAATCTGTCAGTATTAAACTACAAGAAGTGTGGAGGAAAGCAAATATCCCTGTTAAGACGGAGGAAAATATCCGTGCTGGTATACAGAAGCTATATAAAGAATATCAAAATCTGGGTAAGGAAAAATCGAGAAATACGGACAAGGCAAATATGAAACGGCAGATTTGGAAAAGTCATCTCGTCGACTTATTTGACATTTCCCGGCAGAATGTGATGGAAATGACTAGCGTGTTACCAGAAGATAAAAAATTTCTTATGTCCCAAAGAAAAGATCGTATGAGTTCATCAATGAGTGGCGTAGACAAAGTTACCACTACAAAAATAGAAATTAATAGTATGAAGAAAGACAAATATGATTTATATAAGAGGAAACATTACAAAGCTCTTGCTGAAATTGATGAAACAGTTACACTTGAAGACTCATCTACATCAACAGCTTCTAGTGATGAGGAAACTGAGTTTTTACCTCCAACGAAAAAAAATCGTTCTATACCTAAATTAAAACCGCTTGATCAAACACTTACATCTACTTGGGATCGGGAACAGCTCTCTGTTCGGCAAGCAAGTTCGTCATTCATAGCAACAGCAAAGAGCCTTGGCCACGATGTTTCACAGATTTCCGTATCGTCATCTACTGTGCATCGAGCGCGAGCATCGAATAGAAGTAATATGGCTAAAAAAATCGAAGAGTCACTTTTTGTTAATGCTCCTCTTTTAGTTCTACATGAACATTTACTTGGCGTACCTGTTGCAAGGTACTGGTGAGCAAATGGCTGAAGTAGTTATTCGAGAGGTTGACCGATTTAGTTTACGGGATCGTATAATTGGTTTGTCTTTTGATACTACAGCATCAAATACAGGACTGAGCCAAGGCGCATGTATCAGAATAGAAAAAGAGTTGGGACGAACATTGTTATGGTTGGCTTGCCGTCATCACACGCACGAACTTATATTGAAAGGAGTATTTGAGGAGTGTTGTCGTATACCATGTAATGGACCTGATATCAAGATTTTTTCAAAGTTTCGAAGTATGTGGTTTTCGTTTGATAAGAAGCCATATACGACAATGCTTGATGAAAAAAGTCCCATTCCAGGATTTGTAGAAGAACAACGAATAAAAATGGTGGAATATCTGAAAAATGTTTTAAGGGAAGGAAGTCATCCAAGAGAGGACTACAAGGAACTGTTAAAACTTTCATTATTGTACCTCGGAGGTTGGTATGAAGAAGAATTTAACTTCATGCTTCCAGGTGCTCTTCATCATGCAAGGTGGATGGCAAAGGCCCTATATGCACTAAAAATTGATATGTTCAGAAAACATTTAAATTTTCCTCAAAAAGAAATAAAAGGAATGAAAAAGGTGGCCGATTTTGTCAGCCTTGTATACATTCGATTTTGGCATGAGGCAGTCGTTGGTCGGTGGGCGCCAAAGAATGATTTAGATATGCTGCAATTCCTGAACTCTTACCCAGATGCAGACGTCAGAAAAAGTGCTCTCACAGTGGCTAAGAGACATCCATGGTACTTGTCAGAAATAAACGTAGGATTGGCTTTTTTCGACGAACGTATTTCGCAGGCTGAAAAAGAAAATATGATAAGAAGCTTGGAAACAAATCCCGCAAAGAAAGATGATGAGATGAAACGTTTAACGGGTAAAAATTTCGTTTTTGAAGGAAAAGACTTGAGCTATTTTGTCACCACTAAAACGAAGATCTTCTTTGAATTGTTTGGAATTCATGAAGTGAGCGAATATGGCAATAGCTGTCTAAACTCAGTAAATGCTCTCAAGGTGGTAAATGATACGGCAGAAAGGGGGATTGCTCTTATAAAAAAATTTAATGAGTCGGTCAAGGAGGAACAACAAAAACAATTTTTGTTAAGAGTAGTTGAGCATCACAGAAAAATCGTCCCCAAGCGCACAAAAAAAGAAATTTCAGAGTTAAAAATTTAATAATATAACCTGTTTTCTACCTTATATGTTAATTTTTAATGTTAATGTTTTTGTAAAGTTTCATTTGAAGTTTATTAGATATTAATTTTATGTATAAAATATAATAAAAATTAAAAATTTTTTTTTTTTCAAATTGTTACGAAGTTGATCGAAGTGTGCAACCCCTAAACATTATCTAAAGTTCTAGAAATTTTAAATATATATCTTTTACGTCAATGAGACTCCGCAGAAAAGCAAAGTCTACAAAAAAAATGTGTTTTTTTTTCCCCTCACAAAATGAAACACCCTAATATATATATATATATATATATATTAACTTAACAAATGTTCATCATCTTTCGAAAAATAACTTCATATAAATGCACCACATTTCAATTTCATTGGAGCTATTAACATTTATACACTAAAGAAAAGCTCATTACTTCACTTATAATACGCTAACATAAAAAAAAAGTTTTTGGAAAACTTAAAACTACAAACAATATTATTATCGCTTTAATTTCATTTTTAAACGCTTCACTTTTAGTTTTCGTTCAATGTTTTATTTTTTTTAACTTAAGCTTTTCGCGATCTGGTTGAAGGTTAGCTCTTCTAACTCTACATTTCGGTTTATAATCCGCCCTTACCAACAAAAACTCGCAGCTTCCAATATTTTTCAAAGTATATTTGATGTTTGCCTTGCAGCTAAACCCTTTATTATTATCATTACTTCGCACTGTCTGGGCTTCGTGTTCGGTTGTTTAACTCTAACTTCGAAGGTCGTATACCTTGTTTAGACACGAGGTAACCTACATATGTATTCTATCTCGCATCCGAATCTACACTTGCTTAGTTTTAATTGAAGGCCATTTTGTTACCACTTTCTGATGTAAGTTGCAGTTATCAACCACATATTTGCTACCAATAACAATATCGTCTATATAAACCGTAATTTGCTTTTTTCATAAACTTTTTTACATTTTTTTATCCGCCTTCGGAAAATTGCTGGTCCATTTTTCAGTCCGAACGGCATTCTTAAAAATTCGTATTGCCCATTCGGGATTCCAAATGAGGTGTATTTGATTGGTTCCTTATCTATCTTAATTTAAAAAAATCGTGATTTGGGGTCTAGGCGAGAACACCGCCAATATATTCTTAGCAATCCTCTATTAACGGAATGGATAGTTATCCCTTGCAATGGATCTATTGAGGTTTCTGAAATCTATGTACATCCTTGTTTCACCTGGTTTTTTCTTTTTTTTAGGTGAAGCGAAGGGAGTCACTCTGCCTTGTAATTCTCTTCTTAAGTAGGTCTTCTATAATATACATAATTAACTTCAGTTTTTTTTAGCGAATGATAATCGTCTTGGAGAGCAGAAGCTTGGAATGCTTGACGTAAGTATGATTTTCGCTTTATAATCAACATTCGGAAGGTCATCAGACTGCTTTTCTACGTAGGTGTTTTTATCATAAGCTTGAAATTTTTCGCCAAAACTGAAGGCAACTTAAGGGTTATATTAATCATATCGCTAGCCTTTTCGAAATTTACAGTACTAAATAATTCCTGAATTTTCAACTGATTCTCGGGATTTTTCAATTTATTTTTAACTCCAGCATTTTTTGTCTGATATTCACGACTTGCCCGTTCCATGTTTCTAATTAATTATTTACTTAATTGGCACTATAACTGCTTAAGCGATTTTGGCCGAACTTCTCCTACAATTTGTGGTGTGCGTCTTGAAACGAAATATACTCGGAGGAACACACCTCTATTGGGAATATGGTTGTGTTGACTGTGCTTTCCGGGTCATGCGTCGGGCCAAGTGTGCTAATATGCCCGAGAGGATATGATTGTTTTACCCTGAATCGACTTCGAGTCGACAAGGGTGCCCGTTAATGGCGATTGTAGTTGCCTTCACTAATTCACTAATATGAAGATTTCGTTTAGACACATCTTTATCGGCTTTTTTTTTATTATTATAATTATTATAAAGAGAAACAATTATAAATGCTACACTTAAAAGACTTTTTTTAAACACTGGATGCCAGGGCCGTCGGCTTGATAAAATTAACATATTTAGGTATATTATTGGTACAGAAAGTAGTAATGTTTAATTATATATTCAATTTACATAGAGATACAAATTTTGATATGATATTAACGTTTGTTTCATTGTTAGATTTAAGGTAAAAAGTAGGTTTATTGTTAGGAAATAGTGCTGCTCTTGCATGTCCCGAACAATTATCGAGCAGGTGTGCTGCTGTTAGGTTGCAATCGTCGCAAAAGGGGCATGGATGTGCAGCTTGTCCAGTGAGCAGGTGTGAGTGTGTAGTTATCGTATGCCCAATTCTGAGTCTGATGAAATTTTTAACGTAATTTATTGGCAGGTTTGCAGAAAAGGTCGATCGTGTCCCTTCGGAATTGCAGGTATTATAATAGTGCTGGTAGTTACTCCATTCCGTTCGCCGCTTTTCTTGCAGGTGTTTTTTGCACATTTTACGGTTATCTACATTTGTGTGGTAGTGGAATAGGTGGAGTGGTTCGGTGCCAGCGTCTTTCGCCCTTTTATCCGCAATCTCATTCCCTTTTATACCTGTGTGTCCAGGGATCCACATGATTTTTATGTACCTAGTTTCGCGGATTTTGAAAACCAGGTGGCATTCATTTGATGGATTAAGAATGGCATCTATTGAAGTCGTACTGTCTGTACAACTAATATGCTTGCTATTTTTAGGAGAGGCATACAGTACTGCTTCAAGCAAAGCAACTGCTTCTGCAGTAAATGCTGAGCAGTATGTGGGCAGCGAATCGACGGTAATGGTAACACCGTATGATTGTCACAGCAAACGTTGTACTGGTGTCCGACTTAGATCCATCAGTGTAAATAATTTCCCAGCCTTCGATATATGTTGCAAGGTTTCAGTAAATATTTGTATGTATTCATTGGAGCTGGTTTTGTTCTTATGATGGTTCTGAACAGCGGTGATAATTGAAGATTTTGGCATCATGAAAGGTGGATTGGTGTTGAAGTTATGTTCATTTCCTGCATTAATGATTTATTTATTTATTTATTAAGTTATTAATCTACAGTACAAAGTACCTTACAGACTAAGAAAAGTAATATAGACAGGCCAAATTTGGTTAATATAATACTAGCAATTAATATCAATACCATGCTAAGCAATTAAACTTAGAATTTTTACAAAATTTTGTCTAGATAAAGCGAAATCCAGCAGGCTCGAATTAGATAATGCATTAAATTCCCGAAGTGCACGAGCTATTGGTGCGTTACTTGCAAAGTTAGTCTTAAAGTTCTTTCCATAAAAAGGGAAAAAATTGCGAAGACTTCTCTGTCGAACATTAAAGCTAATCCTCTCAAGTAAAACAGGGCAGTCAGTGATGCCATTAATAATATTGAAAGTGAACGAAAGTGAAAGGACCGTCCTTCTCTTTTCTAGAGACTCCAGGTTAATTAGCATAAGCCGCGAAGCGTAGGAAGGAACAGGAGCCTCAAACCGTAGGGAACGTAAAGCTTGCTTAAGAAAGATTTTTTGAACACGCTCAATTCTGCTTATCGAAAATTGGTCATGAGGTCTCCAAATTATGACTGCATACTCTAAGTGTGACCGGACCAGAGCAGTATATAATAGTTTGAAGGTATATGGATCGGAAAATTCGGATGTATTGCGACGAATGAAACCCAGAACTGAGTATGCTTTTGTAAGAATAAAATTAATAGGATTATGGAAAGAAAATTTTAAGTCAAATATTACTCCGAGATCCTTAAACTCCGTAACATTTTGCAATACATAATTAGCAATGGTGTATGATGTGCTAGAAACGTTATGTCGCCTCGAGAATGATAAATGAAAACATTTTTTAATATTCACGGAGAGACGCGACTTGACGCACCAACGATGAAGATTGTTCAAATCTCCTTGCAGCCTCTGAGCATCCGATGAATCTTGCACAGTTGAAAATATTTTCAAATCATCAGCATAGAGCAAAAACTTTGAAGAAGAAAAGCAACTGCTGATGTCATTGATAAAAAGAACAAAAAGTAGTGGACCCAAGATGCTCCCTTGGGGAACACCTGAAGCAGCAACAAAGTGGTTCGACATAACACCATCGATTGACACCACACAACATCTGTCCGACAGATATGATTTAAGCCATTGCAGAAAGGTGGAGTGAAAGCCCAAGCAAGCTAACTTATTTATAAGAACGCTATGCGATACACTATCAAACGCCTTAGAGAAGTCCGTATATATACAATCGACTTGTAGTCCTTTCGAAAACGATGACATACAGTATTCACTAAAAACAGCAAGATTAGTGGCTGTGGAGCGACCAGTGACAAAACCATTTTGTTCTGGTATGATTAAAGATTTCACCGCAAAATAAATCTTGTCCTTGACAATGCATTCGAAAAGCTTTGAGATGCTAGACAACTTGGCAATTGGCCTATAGTTCCGAACATCATTTTTCTTTCCACTTTTAAAAAATGGTGTAATGGCTGTAAATTTCCATTCATTCAGAAAAATACCTGAAGACAGAGATTTATTAAAAATAATCTGAAGAGGAATTGCTAATGCCGGACAATTTTTGAGCAAACTAGCTGATAGCCCGTCAGAGTCTATTTGAGTCGAAGGCTTCAGAGAAACCAACCCCTTGGTAATATCTTCAGATGAAAAAAGTATCGTGCCAATGTTTAAAATTGAAGAAATCTCCGAAGAAAAGTCCGGGGACTCATCTTCGTCAGAAACGTAATTTGACATAAATAAATCGGCAAATAAATTAGCTGCTTCGGCAGGTGAACTAGCAAATTTCTTATCCAGACACACCGCGGTAGGTACACTAGAGCACGACTTCTTTAACTTTACGAACTTCCAAAACGACTTCGGATTAGCTTTGATGTTCCGCTCAGCGCGACTTATATAATTTTTGTAAAGCAGGTTATCCAATGACTTAAATTCCTTCTGAAAATGTTGGAATTTTACAAAGAGTGCGTGGTTATTAGTTGCTTTGAATTTCTTGAGGTACTTGTTTTTGAGATTCTTTAGTTTTTTTAATTGCTTATTATGCCAAGGAGAATGATAACATCGCTTCTTTTTTAAAGGAATATAGTTAGTGCAAAATTCATGCATCAGTGTCTTAAACGTAGAAAAACAGCTGTGAGTATCCAAGTCAGACAATAATTCATCCCAATTAAATTCTAAAAGAGAAGAATTTAAACTTGGAAAATCACAGGTTGCGTAATTAAAAGCAGTTACGACACTATTCGAAAGAGGTAAAAACTCAAAAAACATTAACTTCATATCTAAGGGCACATGATGTATACCAGCATCTGATAATGGAGAAATACATTTTGAAACGCTGTAGTTAATGTTATCAGTTACGAAGATAAGATCTAATAGTCTGTTTAACTGATTAAAAATTCCATTAACTTGCTTAAGGTTTAAGCTTAGCAAACTATCAATAAAGAGAGATTCAAGCGGAGTAACAATATTATTAGCTGTTAGGGCTGCATTATCAGAGTCTGAAATACTACACCATCTAATGTTATCTAAATTAAAATCCCCTAATACACAAAGATGACTATCGCTTATTTCATCTAACACTAGAGCAGTAATATTATCCACATGCGCCTTATAAAGTTCCAGGTTACTATTAGGCGGGATATATGCGGCAATTAAATATAAGCAGCCATATGACTTGGAGCCAATGATGCAAACACAAAGTTGATCCAGCAGTGAGTCGCAATTTTTGAGGGTGAATAAAAACGCATGGTACTTTCTTCTGACAGCAATTAGAACGCCGCCACCTCTCAAGCAGCCAGTCTTAACAGCATCGCGATCTTTACGGAATACATCGTACTGATTTAAATCAAAGAATTCGCTGTCATAAAAGTCCGAGGTCAGCCACGTCTCAACAATGACAATGGTATCATAAGCCTCTTCGGTGCTAAACTGGTTGACAATATTTGATTTAGTTCTTATGCCTGAAGTGTTGTGACAATAGACCTTCAGCCCAGCATTAGTTACGGTAACTTCACTAAAGTCATTCCGTGTCACGCTTGTTGTACTATAACTGGCTGTTTTTGAAAAACACGAAATGACCTTATTCTGACGTTAGCTGGCCAAAGCGACGCATTTAATATTTTATCGAAGCAGGTTGATGGAGCACCTAGCTTGAAATTCAGCCGTTTATATTTGTCTACTGGGTTGTCTTTCTTGATCAGTGGAAAGCAAGAGAGAGAGTTTTTCTCAATACTAGCATGATTAGCTACGAAGTTTATTATGCCATCTGCAGTAACAGACGGCTCAAACGAGAATAGATGCACCCACTTCTTGCGGACAGAGACGCTCAGTTCGGTGCTATCGCTTACACCAACAAGAACCTTTGCCTTTGCCTTCTTCCGTCCTTTATTCCTCACCTCCGTCCATACAGCGTTGTCCAACAAACCTCCGTTTACATTAAGCGATGATGATTGAGAAGCAGTCGTATCAGTAGAGGGAACGTTACCAACAACATTACCAACAACAGAAACAGAATTATTTGAGCGCACAGCATTAGAAGCATTAATAACATTTGTAGCATTAGGTAAGGCAGTGAGATCGACAGTGTCGTATACCCGAAGCGTACCAGCAGCAACATCAGCAAACGAAACAGCATTAGCAGACGTAACTGAGTTCCGACGAGACGTTGACTTAACATTATTGGCATTAAATGCTTTCGATTGTTGTACGGAGCCAACAGTGAACGAGGGAGAACAGCCGTTATCACTAGTCACACTGGGGGATAGCGCTGACATGCAAAAAGGTCTCAACATGTTGAGCGAAGGTGAGACCTGAGCAGCAGCAGTAAATTCTTGCGCGAAAGACTCACGATTGCCCTTGCTGTTATTATTCATACATTAGACGAGCTGACAATACTTTTAATAGCATCAACATTAGCAGCTAACGCTTCCATGCACTTGTCTTTGTTGTTGGCGCAATCGATTTTAGATTTATTACCAACAGTGATTTCACATTTAATTTCAGCTATTTGGGAGACCAAGTCTTTAAATTTTAATTCAAAAGTACTAATAATGGATTCGAAGACAAGTTTTTGAGTAAGAATCACTTTATCATAAGCTTTACGCAAACTTTCAGGCAAATTTACACAGTCTGAACACATGTAGCCAATATGGCGATTCGATTTAATTAGCTTCACATCGTATTCTGATATTGTTCCCTCACAACAGGCGCGATGATATACTTTCTTACAGAAACCACTGCAAGGAACAATAAGAAAATCATTTCTAGAAAACAGTTTATCGCACTTTGCACAAAAATCGTCCATAATGACCGAGAAAAGATTAAAAATAGCAGGAGCAAAACACAACACGTCTGCACTCTCTCAACATAAGTTGATTTGCATCGTGATAATGTGGATTATTTTTTAGTTTCGCGCTCAGGGAGCAGAACTAAGTTAAATTGAGTAAATAAATGCTTATTCCGGCAATGAAGGAGTTTTGTTATTAGAATAATTGTGTTGTGCTCAGTCCTGTTCGAGATGTCAGGTAGCCCAGCTTTAGTGAGGATTGCTCTGATTGGTGATGTAGGGAACGCGCGTATGTTTCCGGCATTTGTGGAACGATGAGCATTTATTAATCGAAATGTTGGCACCTGAGATTTAAGACCAGTTGTTAATGCTTTTAAGTACATATATTTATGAAGGTTATTTCAACTTGCTTCAAATCTTGATCTTGGAGAAAATAAGGACATCGTCAGCATAAATTACATGCTCCACATAGGAAAAAGAGGCGATTATTGAGCTTAGTGCATTAAAGGCAATTCTGAACAGAGCGACAGAGAGTGGAGATCCTTGTGGTAGTCCGTTATGGAGCATGTGAATACTAGAGTTGTGTTTGTTGACTCTCGCGACGAATTTACGATTTTTTAGGAAAGCTTTAATAAAATTGTAAGTTTTTTTTCCGATCTTCCAACGCTTTAGCTCTCTAAGAAACAAGGTGTTCGCCGCCTTTGTCGAAAGCCTTCACAAAATCCAAGTTCAATATAGATAGATGATCTCTAGTTGCCAAAGTTGTGGATGCAACGTGTTCGGAGTATATTAAAGATTCTATAACGCCTATTCCTTTTTGAAACCCAAATTGGTGGGGAGATAAAAATTTTTTTGTTTTGGCGAACCACATAATGCGCGTTGAAATTATTTTCTTCAAGATTTTTGACATGCCATTAAGAAAGTATATCGGTCTGTAGCTAGTTATAAGGGAAGTTGGTTTGTTGGGCTTCAGGATAGGGAAGGTAGAGGAGATTTTCCAATCCTGGGGGTATATACCGCTGTTAAAAATTTCGTTATATAGATTAACGAGTCGTGTTTTTAAGGAGTTGGGAAGGTTTTTGAGGATGGGGTAGGAAATTTTCTCTTCACCAGGAGCTTTTCCAGACATTTTGAATACTGAGAGATGGGGGATTTTATTGCTATGGCGCTGGGAGAGGGGGAAGGGTTGTCATACATTTCTGTAGCAATTTGGGCTTTCAGAGTGTTGAAGTTTTTATGAAAGTTCGAGGCGTGTGAGTATTTAGACCAAGTGGAAGCGAATTCTTCAGCTATATCACTAGCAGGATATATGGGACCGTGGGAGGAGTGAATGAAAGGGATAATGAAAGATGGGGAAGAACCAGTAAGGATTTGTATGTCCGTCCATATCTGTTTTGGGCAGAGACCTAACTGTTATGAGGAATATCGAAAAAAGTTGGTCCATAACTTTTAAATTGAAGAAATAAGATTTTGTCATTTTTCTTAACAGTTATTTTTGAACTAAAAAAATTTTTGCTCCTCCATAAGTGTTATTGATAATATAATATTTTTTTCGTCGCTCATAATTTCTATCTTTGACTTTTTTGATTTTGCATTGCCTGGTAAGAGTTATTCTCAAGGCAAAATATTTTCCGTTGCTCATAACTTTTATTTTGAACTTTAATTTTTTTCCGTTGCCTCGTAAGTGTTATCGGTAACGCAAATTTTTTTTCGTTGCTCATAACTTTTTTTTCCGATTTTTTTGTTTTTACGTTGCCTTGTAAGAGTTATTCTCAACCCAAGTTTTATTTTCGTTGCGGGTAATTATTATTTTCAAATTTATGTTTTTTACGTTACATAGTTGATTTCTTGAAGGATAATTTTTTTCCTTGGTGAAAGCAAAAGATAAAAAGATTTTTTTTTAAACAAGAATCATTTGGATGTCTTTTCACACTGTTTAGGGATTGAAGTCTATGTTATCAGCATACCTGAGTTATTTGATGTTGCGTTGCCTAACCAACAGAAGTTATTTTCAACTTTCGTTTTTAATTTCTTGCTCTTGATATTTTTTTAACACGCTATGTACAAACCATTACGATGAACTCAGAGAAATTGTTGAAAATGTTAACTTAACATTAGTCATTATGGTATATATTTGCACCATAACATCACTTCTGGCAATTACTCTGTCGTCAACCTCAGGTGTTCAATGCCTCCGCTTAGTTTAATATTACTGCTGTGTTCAAAAAGCAATAACCGCCTAAGTAGAGAACCTCGAATTCAGGAAGAAACGCTTTAAACATTTGGATTGTAAAACTTATCTTATGGGGAAGCCAAAATTTGTTTGTGTATGCTTTTATTAGCATTGTATTTCACTTATGCATTGAACATTAAATCTAAAGAGCTGAAGGCGGCTTTAGCTGAAATAGATAGCTTTAAACCCACTCGGCTGGACGTAGATGCAGATTTATTGCAATATTGGGAAGAAAAGAGGTACACTTTTCCATTTTTACGTAAGATGGCTCACATTGTCCATGCAGTGCCGGCTACACAGGTTTCTGTAGAGAGAACATTTTCTGCACTGCGGCTTTTATTATCAGATAAAAGGTAACTACAACTTGGCGGATGAAGTACTGGCCAAAACATTATTTGTCAAACTCAATACATAATAATTTTGTAAATAAATATTTTTCAATGCGTACAACAGAAGCAAACTTTTGGAACCTGTAATTTATTATTTGTTATTTTAATTCACACTGAATCGAATTTGACCAGGTTTGGTTGTTATAAGAATCTAATTCTATCTAACTGGTTTTAACGAGCTAAGAATTATTGCCAAAGTGAACGAAAGGAAAGGATACTTCTTTGAAATGTACGTTCTTTGGTAATGGTTTTAAACCTCCAGCATCCTGAATCTCAGAAATGGAAAATCTTTAGAACAGAAGTACATAAACAACATTCATGGCAAATTTCACGATCTCTAATGTTTATGAGATATATTTTTTGATAAAACTTATCGTTTGGCAGAAAAATAGAAAAAAATCATAAATGTTGCTTTTAACCTCGTATACATACATTTTTTGTAGATGTAGGATGGAGACTTTTCAAATTTCATTTATAATGGTGCTCCTATGATCAATCTTCATTTATATGCGAATTAAGCTAACAAAAAAATTCGAAAACAAAAGTTCAGACCAACGAAAAAAAAAAAATTGGGAATAACTCTTACCAGGCAACGTAAAAATAAAAAAATTGAAAAAAAAGTTAAGATCAACGAAAAAAAAAATGGGAATAACTCTTACCAGGCAACGTAAAAATAAAAAAATTGAAAATAAAAGTTAAGATCAACGAAAAAAAAAAAAATTGGGAATAACTCTTACCAGGCAACGTAAAAATAAAAAAATTGAAAATAAAAGTTAAGATCAACGAAAAAAAAAAAAATTGGGAATAACTCTTACCAGGCAACGTAAAAATAAAAAAATTGAAAATAAAAGTTATGACCAACGAAAAATAAAAAATGTTGTTAATAACTATTATAAAGTAACACAAACGATTATTTGTTAACCTACAGCCAACTTTTTCTTCCTCAAAAAATAAAATAACAGTTATTTAGGGTCTCTGGTTTTGGGCTTGATTGGGGATTAATGTTTGAGGTGATCTTTTCCAGCGAGTTATATTTCGCAATTTTCAGTTCTTTTCTGAATGCCGCGTTAGATTTTTTGTAGTTAATTAGGTTTATGTCAGTCCTATTCTTTTTATATTTAGTCCGTCTAATCACAACCCCATAATTGAAGTAATCAGAGATGCACTCATTTGTGCTCCTCGGAAAATAAAAGTACTGTGGATTCCTGGCCATACTGGCATTAGGCAACCACTATGCAGATTTTGCAGCCAATAATGTAGCAAGGACACCTGCCTTAATATATATGGTTTCAACCAAACAAGACATTTCCACACTTATTAAACACAGCAGGCATCAAAAATGGAAAACATACAAACATCATTACACGGACATAAACCCAGGCAGATATCGGATCACCCATCTACAGTGCCAATAAGCGCCATGAAGTCCTATACCCCATTAAGGATTAGACAAATCACCCAAACGCACGCTCACTTACTATTGGGCAAAACCCCTCCGTTCTGCGATGCCACCGTTTCCATCAACCACATTTTGGTACTCTGCCCGCGTCTTCATGCAACAGGCCATAACTCCGACAGCACTGACCTTATAAAATTACTAAGCGAACCGTCGGAGAAAAACATTATGATTGTATACAGATTCTTAAAAACCAATAATTTGTTGAAATATATCTAAGCTACTTACACCTTAACTAAGCCATAGCACATAGATTCTTTACCTAGTTCTAATCACAAGGCGGCTGAAGGCCTCGTAGCCAGTGCTGTGTTCATGTATTTGTATAATAAAATGCTTTTGTTATATAAATTATTATAAATAAATAAAT
This sequence comes from Anomoia purmunda, assembly GCA_951828415.1. Taxonomy (NCBI): domain Eukaryota; kingdom Metazoa; phylum Arthropoda; class Insecta; order Diptera; family Tephritidae; genus Anomoia; species Anomoia purmunda. Next base: position 49,793,563 of record OX639998.1, on the reverse strand, counting down.
AAATAAATTATATTTAGTCCACAAGATTTTTTTATTGTTTCTAAGACTAGTTAGAAGGTTGGACCAGTATGGCAATTTGTATCGAAATTGTTTCGTGCTGTTTTGCGGAATAGCTGCGTGAGCTGCTGATCGGATAATGGTTTTTATAGCCGCGGCTTCAGCGTTAATTTTTTTTGAGCTAAGCTTTTTGCTTGAAAAAAATGTGGAGATCGATCGAAATTCGCGCCAGTCAGCCTTATCAGTGAGGGATTTTGATTTACGATTGACTTGTGACCAACCAGGACAGGAAAGTGTGGTGATGAGCGGAAAATGGTCGCTGTTATGAAGATCGTCTAGCGTGCGAGATAAAAGTTTGGGGGGGGATAGTAGGGGAGGATAGGATGATGTCGGGGTGGGAGAAAGTCTGGTGGGTTGAGAAGTGGGTAGGTGAACAGTCATTAAGGACTATTAGATTATGGGAAAGGATTAAGTCTTCTATAATCTGGCCTCTTCTGTTTGAAGATGGAGAACCCCATAGTGGGCTCCAGGCGTTAAAGTCTCCAAGCAGGATGACCGGCGTGTTGAAAGTGTTCAAAATGTTTGTAAGTTCACTGCATGTGAAATTTTGATGGGGTGGAATATAACAATTTATTAATGTTAGTTTGTATCCGATATCCACTTCGATCGCTAGACAGCATATAAGTTAAAACGTTAGATGTTTATTGAGTTAAAAAAATATATGTTTAAGGGAGACGTGCTCCTTTATTCACTTCAAAATTCTAACTAACTATTACAATGTGAATTTCTTATAACTAAACCTATGTTTGCCTTGCTGCAGCGTGGAAGGAATTTGCTTACGCTGCGCTTCCCACAGGTGAAGTTCTTTGTTCCGTTGATCGTTCTCACGGTTCGTTCCACACGTATCGCAAGCTCAGCAAATTGTTGTCTGGAGTTGTGTGCATTGCTGATATTGTTTTCTTATGTTACATAAGTATGTGTCGTGCTAACAAACCCCCCCCTAGGACTCAAACGTCCTCGTTTGAAGTTTTGTTGGAAATTTGGTTAAGTCCTTCTATTGCATGTTCCGTTAGCTCAATGGACTGCTTTTGTTTGCTTTCCTTGGTTGATAAGGCTGATTTGGTTAGGAATGCAATAATGATTATCAGTATAATGATAAGGCTGATATTTGCGTAATATTTTAATTGATTTTCAGATTGGGTGAGGCTTATTTCCTTTATATTATTAACATTTAACTGTTTTAGCATCTGTAGGGAAAGTGTTTCTTCGCTTCTGTTTGGCATTGAGATTGGCTGAAGTATAGCAGGTAGGGGTTTATTTGATGATTTTTCTGCGTTAAAAAATTTTTTCCCATTGATCTGTATTGTAGCGTTGTTGTAGTGGATCATAAAAGTACCGTTAAGGGTTGTAAGTCCTTGATTTATTAGGATATCACTTCTAAAATCATTTAGAAATAGGATTCCGGGTGACAGTTCTTCGAAGTCTGGGATGTGCTGGCTATTGGTCACTGTGCAGTTTGGCAAACGGCTCTTAAGGAGATTATTGATACAATAGTCATTACTTAAATCTAATAAATTATTTCTTAAACATATCTGCAGTGAATTATATTGTTTACAATTGGTTATTATTCCGTAAAGAGTCTTTTCGCATCTAAGGATTGAGTTAAAATTTATTTTGTTGATACGGCCATTTCTTTTCACTGCTCTAATATCTATTGTTTTACAAATTTGGTTTTCTACAGTAGGCAAACTTACAATGTAAAGTATTATTTTGCCGTTGGTTGCTACTTTTATTTCTGCAAATTCGAGAGCTTCGTCCAAATTTATAAATGGAATATTATCCTTACTGAAAATTCCTTTAGCAATGTCTATTTCTTCACTTGACATAATAAATGAATTGATAATATTGGCTTTCGCCCAATGTATTGCGTAAGCGATATTTACGACTTCTTCTTTCATGACTTCTAATTTATATTTTAATTTCAAAAATGATTCTTTTTCTTTACCTTTATCGTTCTGTAAATCTTTTATAATATGATTTGTAATATTTGTAATTTCATTAATTTTCTCTATTGTAAGCTTGTTAATAAGGACTTGATTATTGTTATTTTCTAGAGCGTTATTTAATTTGTTTACTACGATTTCGTGATCTTCATGGTCTGGACTTCCTGCAATCCATTTCCATGCACTGCCTAGGAAATTAAGTGATCTTTCGGATTTCTTTTCAATTCTTAGATTATTTATGTGAGCCTTTATTTGGGATATTAGAAGGGATATGAAAAGATAATTCGAATTTTTGTAGGATATTTCCGTCCTCGTTGTCATTTCGATATGTTCCAAGATTTCTGTATATTTGTCAATATCGATTTCATGGATTATTCTAAATGTTCCTGTCTGCAGTTTGGTCGTTCCTTTTTCTATAGTGACTAATTGGGAATTCGAGTAGTCTAGGATTTTTACCTCTGCGAGGCATAGTGGTAGAAGAATTTGCTTTAGTTAGTTATGTATAGTTTTTCGGTAATTACAGTACTATTTCTGTCTTTCTTGACTATTTCTTTACTAAATAATTTGCTTAGCTTAGTTCCTTATCTTCTATTTCTTCTTACATAAATAATCTGTCCTGGTAAATAGGATTTAGGCGTTTTTTATTCTTGTTATGGTATTTGATGTCCTTATTTTGTTTTTGTGTTAGCTTTTGTAAATTTTCGTGTCTAGTTTTTTCTATGTCTTCAGGTGTAAATGTCACATTTCGTCCAAAAAATATGTCAACTGGTCTTTTCTTTGTAACTGAGTGAATGGTATGGTTATATTCAGATACCGCTCTTTCTAACAATTCCTCGAAATTTCGATGACCACCATTTTCTTTGATACAGCGCATAATTTCGCTTAAGGTGGAATGGAACCTTTCCACCTGGCCGTTGGCCTGGCTTTTGTATGGAGGAGTAGTGTACACTTCTATACCTAGCTCGTCCTTCACCATGAATTTCATTGAGATAGAGTTTAGCGATGGCTCGTTATCGATTACTACTATTTTAGGAACACCAAAGAAAAATAGTATGTCCCTTAAGGGCCTTCTAACGTCTTCTATGGCCCTACTGTTCAACATTTTTGTTACTGCATTTTTCGTGAGCTTGTCCAATGCAGTCATAACTCTCTTTCCTTCGGTCAAATATATGTCTATGTGTACTGTATGCCCTGGAAATTTTGGAAGTGGAGTGGCTGCCAACTTTGGTTCATTAGGGTGCCTTTCATATTTACTTTCCTTACAGACCGTGCAATTGGTTATTATTCGTTTAATTGTGTCAGTCATACCGGGGAAATAACTCTTTTCGATAATTTGTGCTTTATTTTCAATTGCATTCCTATGTGCCCTTAAATGTTCTTTCAATATAATATTTGCTTGCTCCTGCTCGTTAGTTATATCCTGCACAAGTTTTTGCGTATACCTGCATTTGTAATTGCTAAAATGCTGCGGATAAACATTTTGAATTATACCCATGGTCCTTTCATCGGTGTGGATTCCATTAATCACGGACGGATTTAAGTATCTTTTGAAAAACGTTGTAATATTTTGCTCATCGAAAGATGGTTCGTTTATTATGTGACGGTGCATAGTTGGAAAAATTATTTTAAATTGGTAGGATGGTGTTTCGGCTTGCTCGAGAAAAATTTGGTTTTTAAAAACGTTAATTGGTACTTCTGCGCAGGGTATTAAATTATGACCTGAGCTATCATCACTGTGGGTAGTGGATGTAAGCGAGTTTATTTGAGCTGGTATACGTGATAGTGCATCTGCAACTACGTTCGATTTTCCGGGTTTATAACTAAGTTCGTAGTTATATTCCTCCAAGCCTTCCATCGTTTCATTTTACTGTTTGTATTTTTATGACTTAACGCATAGGTAAGGGGTTGATGGTCTGTAACTATTTTTCCTTTTTTAGAGCCGTAAAGGTAACTACGCAAAGAATTAAGGGACCAGATTACTGAAAGCAGCTCTTTTTCATTGGTCGCGTAGTGTTCCTCTGCTTTGCTTAAAGTTCTTGAAATAAATGTAATAGGTCTGCCATCCTGTGATAGCACAGCTCCTAGAGCAAAATTTGAGGCGTCAGTGGTTAATTCGAAGTCCTTTTCGAAGTTGGGATGAGCGAGAATTATGTCTTTCAATACTAATGTATTTTTAATTTTGTTAAATGCATTTAAAGCTTCTTCGTCTAATTTTATATTTATTTTCCTAGATTGATTCTTTGAAATGTTTCCCGCTTCGCCTCGAAGGATTGTGGTCAGCGGTTTGGCTAATTTTGAATAATCTCTAATAAAGCGACGGCAGTACCCAGATATACCTAGAAATGATCTTAATTCCTTCAGATTCTGCGGTACTGGAAACTGAGCTACAGCTTCTACTTTCTTGGGGTTGGTTTTTATACCTTCGGGGGTAACAATGTAACCTAGGAATTCTACTTCATTTTTTGCAAATTCGCATTTGTCTAACTGGATCTTCATATTTGCGTATTCTAAAGTTTTAAATACTAGTTCAATGTTTTTCAGATGTTCCGCTTCATTTTTCCCAAATATTATGACATCATCAATGTAAACATATCATCTTGTTCTGATATGTTGACGTAGGATGTCGTCTAAGGCCCTTTGAAAGGTAGAGGGAGCGTTTTTAAGCCCAAAGGGCAATCGGAGAAATTCATATTTTCCGTTGTTTATTTGGTGAAAACCACTCTTTAGATCAATGACAGTAAATAGTTTCCGAGATTTGCTAGTACCTCGTTAATCTCGGGTATGGGGTATTTATCTGGAATTGTAACGGAATTGAGTTTGCGGTAATCGATGACCATGCGATACTTCTTTTCTCCAGAAGCATCCATTTTTTTATCGACGATCCAGACCGGGGAGTTATAGGGAGACTTCGATCTTCTTATTATGCCGTTAGCGAGAAGATCTTCGACCTGGCGTTCGATCTCTTCTTTAAGAGCCATTGGGTATGGGTAAGATTTAGAGTAAACAGGAGTTTCGGTGACTGTCTGGATCTCACCTTTTACAATGGTAGTATATGTGAGCTTTTCATCGGGATCGGCGAAAAGGTTTGGGCATTTTCTAATAATATCGCTCACTTTATTTTTCTGTACTAAGGAAAGGTGTGAAATATTGATTCCGACATTATTGACTTCCTGTGATATCCTTTGCTTTAGAGGGATAGTTATGTTTTGGCAAATCGTCATTAAATTTCTATCTGTATGAATGGTTGTCCTTAATAGTCTGAGAGTGTCATTACCTACTATGCCGTGGAATGCCTTTAGAGTTGGTAAGATGAAGAATTTTATTTTTCCGACTTCTGGTCCGAAAATATCCACAAAAGTGTGGTGCGTAATTTCTATCGTACCGGCAACTGATTTTACCGTAAAGGGTTTTTCATTTAAAATTGGGTTCCTAATCCTAGTTGACTGGATATAATTTTTATTAGATCCAGTATCAATTAAAAAATCTATAACGTCTCCGCTTCTTGTTCGGAACTCGTAATAAGGCAGCGAAGACGGAGCTAATCTAAAAAATGGATAGTGTCTGGTTCGGTTTGTCCTTGTTCACTGTTAATGTAATTAACTTCACCTTCGGGAGGTGGTTTCGCTGTATTATAATTGTTATGGTAGGAATCATTGTCGTAGATTCCGTTTGGGTCTGGTTCTTCTTGATAATCAGTATAGTTTACTGATCCTGTGTTTGCATAGAAATTTCGTTGCACCTTATTGGGAGGGTGCATTGTCTGAGTGGAGAGAGGACGTTTCTGTGGTTGCCTATTCTGATTCATATTAGGTCGATTTTGATAATTGACCTGCCTTGAGTGAAGTGAATTGTCCACTTCCATCGGGATTGGTGGCTTTGGGGGCAAATTTGATCTGTTATTAAAGGGAGTGCTTAATGTATTTCTAAATCCTGGTGCGTATCCTTGAAAATTATGTGGGTAGTTATAATTGTTGCGTGGAACAGAAGTTTGTTGAACTCGGTAGGCTGGTGGAGCATACGAATATTGGGGGTAGCGGCTCGATTGACGGCCAAATGTTTGTTGACCGGGGTTTTGTCTAGGTGAATAAGAATAGGTAAGCTCGGGATAAAATTGTCTGTTATTATTAAATGTCGTATTTTGACGAACAAGTCGTGGTGGTGGTTGGTTCATTGACTTATGCACGTTATGTGCATGGTTAATGCGGAAGGACATATTGTCCAATTTTTGGCATAGATGCAAAGCTTGAGGCAAGGTCGTAGGTTCACGCATGCTGAGGAGGCGAGGTAGATCACCATTCAGTCCTCTGATAAACGTATCTAGGGCTTTGTCCCTATAGGAGTTCGTCATTGTCCTTATGGACTCGTCGCTTAGATCAAGGCACGCTATTTTATCCAAAATGAGAGAGAGGTGTTGATACACCTTTTGGTAAAAAATTGTGATATCGTCGTGGCGTTGAGCCAACGTTGTCATTTGGTATTCTAGGGTACCAATGTCTCTTTTGTCAGAATAATGCATCATAAGGCATTTTCTGATTTGCGTCCAGTCAATTGGAGTACTATAAGACTCCAGAGCCGTGTCGGCATCCCCGACTATTTTGTGCCTTACAGTATGCAAAATTGCAAAATATTTTGGGGTGTCCTTAAGCCCTTCATATGCTTTAAGAATCCTATCTACACTTTTCCTCCAGGAGCTGAATTCTCCTGGACGTTCCGAGAACTCCCTAAGACATTTTACCATGTCTGGGATCCTATCTAGTTCGTTTATATCCCGTGCGTTCAGCGCCACAGCATGGTCGATCTCTCCAGAACCGTTTAGATTAGGTGCACTCATTCTTCCGAGTACGTGAGGGAAGTATTGTTTCTACTGACGTGGGATTTGGGATAGTAGGGTTTTCGGAATGGATGGCCCCATATTATATTCTAAGTTGATTTAATTGCTCAACTAATTCTTTGGCAGTGTCTGGCATTTTGCTATGCAATTAATTTTTTTACGTATATTTTTTTTCTAAAACTGTTTTTGAACTAGTTACTTATCGCTTGATTTTGGAATTTAGATTATATTACTTTGACGCAGCTCCGTAATCGAATCGCAATTTTTTATGACAAATCTAAGTTTTAGTTAGTTAATTCGCTTAGTTGTTTATCTTTTATAAAAATTTGGTAGTACTAGTTTGTCACAATTTCTTCACAATTTCTAAATCTTGTAGTAATAATTTGGCACGGCTTAATTTTCGTTAATTATTTATCCTTTAATTTTCGAATTCAAGTAGTACTACTTTGGCACAACTTCTTCCGTAATTTAATTAATTAAGATTTCTTCATCTTGTAATATTCGTATGACACAAATTAATTTTAATTAGTTCTTTAATATTTAATGTAAAAATTCAAGTAATATTGCTTTTTCAATAATTCAATAACAATTTCTTTTAATATTAATTTGACACAACTTGATTTCAATTCAATTTAAAAATTTTAGGTAGTATTATTTTTGCACAATTTTTCCGTAACTAATCACAATTTCTTAATATAAGTTTCAATTCAATTCAATTTAAAAATTTATTTTTGCACAAATTTTCACAATTTCTTAATAAAAGTTTCAATTCAATTCGATTTGAAAATTTATTTTTGCACAATTTTTTCGTAAACTAATCACAATTTCTTAATATAAGTTTCTTACGTTAGTGTCCAGCGTGACATTGACGGGAATTTTATGGGCGCTCTGGGATGGTCCTTTTCCTTCAGTACTGGGGTCCCTCGGCGTTACTGGTTTTCCTCCTGTCCTGCTAAGGTAGCCGCTTCTTGATGCGTTTTTTATTTATCACATTCACTAATCGCGTAGCCGTACTTTTTGTTGTTCGGGCTTTCACTACTTTCGCGCGTTGTCCCTGCTCGGGCGCCAGTTAAAACGTTAGATGTTTATTGAGTTAAAAAAATATATGTTTAAGGGAGACGTGCTCCTTTATTCACTTCAAAATTCTAACTAACTATTACAATGGGAATTTCTTATAACTAAACCTATGCTTGCCTTGCTGCAGCGTGGAAGGAATTTGCTTACGCTGCGCTTCCCACAGGTGAAGTTCTTTGTTCCGTTGATCGTTCTCACGGTTCGTTCCACACGTGTCGCAAGCTCAGCAAATTGTTGTCTGGAGTTGTGTGCATTGCTGATATTGTTTTCTTATGTTACATATATTGGAGGCTATGGGGATTTTTTTTTTGGTTCACGGACTTTTTGATAAAGACAGCGATACCTTGCTTGTGCGTGACGATTTGGCTGCGGTGGTGATAGAAATGTACTTATAGGCGGATGGGCCGTATTGTTATGTGGAAGATGGGTTTCCTGTAAGGCGATGAAATCTGGGTTTAGTTAATTTATCAAAATATTAAGGTCTGCATAGTTGTTGAACAGACCGTTTAAATTCCACTGAAGGATGCGAAACATTTACTCTGTCACATCGTCTTGCAAGGGCAAGGGGTTGGGTGGTTGAATAAGATTGAGAGGTGAAGTAAGGTGCGAAAGCAATGATGAGATCATAACGCTTGTTGTTTGGACATCGACTGATATGATTGGCATTGTATTGTTATCGGATTCTATGTTTTCTTTTAGTTCTATGTTTGTAGTTTTTCTGTGTGCAACATTTGTTTGAGCAGTGGTTGTGTTTATTTGCGAAGTGCTGACGTGGTTACTGTGTTGTTGTATGTTGGTATTAGAATATTGTTTTTGGGAATTGTTTTCATTAATGTTGTGAAAACCGGTTTGGTTGAAGGTGTGAGTCGTTTGGTGACTTATGTTTGAGATTTTGGGTGCTTGATTTGCTTGAATGTTGTTTTGAGTTTGGAGAGGGATTTTTTGTTGTTGGTTGATGAGATCTTTTGTGACATTAGCGAAAGTGAGAGAGTTGGAGTTGAAAATTGGGGGATTTTGGGTCTGATGTAGCATTATGGCTTCGCGCAAAGAACATTTTTGGTCTATTTTTATTTGAATAACTTCTTTCATTTGCGTACACTTAGGGCATGATCGGTTTGAAGCGGGGTGAGGACCAGAGCAGTTGACACAGCACAATCGAGTGCAAGGCTGGGGTGAATGAGGGAAAGTGCACACGAGTCGCAAACTGGAAGTTTGTTACACCTTTTTGCTGTATGGCCAAGAATTTGACAATTCTTGCATCTCATGGGATTCGGGTAGTATCTCATGGGATTCGGGTAGTATGGCTTAACTTTAGTGGTATACCAAGAGATGTAGACTATTTCTGGTAAATGATACATATCAAATGTCAGTAAGACAACACCACTAGGAATTGGCTTCCCGTCAATATATTTCGGGAACTTGAACACAGAAACAACACCCTGTTCACTTAGATTTTCAATTATTTCGCTTTCCTTCACTTCGTTAAGGCAAGGCGCATAAATAGTGCCTTTAGTGCAATTAAGGTTGTTGTGCAGTTCTATTTTCACATTACAGACTCCGACAAGGTTCGTAGTGGAGATAAATTTTTTTGCAATATTACTGTTTTTTACCAACAGCAATAAGTTACCATCTTTCAATTCCAAAATATTTACAATTTCTGTACTTACATATGTTTTTGAAAGCTTTGTGGACTACAAAGCATGAATATTTATTGAGTGGTCGGTTGGTGTTTGTGGCGCTTGCCACCAAGTATTTGGGGGTATCTTTTTTTGTTGAGGGCAAGGTAGGAAAGCTGTCACTTATTGGGTTTAGAGTCTTTTTTCTCTTTGCTTTTGGGCTTGTAGATAACAGGGCGAACCTGTTTTCCCCAAATGGGTGTCCCCCAGGGGCATGGTGTCTACACTCTACCGTACACTATTCACAACGATATTCTCGGCTGATCGGGGAGCGGCAGACACGTTGTAGATGACCCCACATGTTCCACACGTTGCCTGATAAGGACACTGAATGCGAAAGTGAATAGCACCACACCCGTTACATGCTTGCAATGAAGCGTTATGGGGATGTGTCTTCTTCCTTCTTTTAGACTTGGTGAACCTACCCATTTCGACGTAACTCCAAAGCGTTTTTTAAATCTGTAGCTGTATAAAATTCGCAGTCTGCTGGTAATTTACGCAACGCAGAAAATAATCAGAAAAACTCTCGTTTAATTATTGGTTGCGTTCATGAAATTTCTAGTTTGCAGTGATTTCATGCGTGCTCATCAGTGCTTGCCTTGTATTTCTAGGACGAAACCACAGTTTCGAAAATCATATAAGTCAGACGAAAGCCATTCAACCTCGCATATAACGGTCTTACTTAGTTCTTACTTAATTGGCGCTATAACCGTTTAAGCGATTTTGGCCGAACTTCTCCTACAATTTGTGGTGTGCGTCTCGATGTTGTAACACAAATTGAGGGACCTACAGTTTTATGCCGTTTCCGAATGGCGAATGTTTTTTTGTGAGAAGTTTTTTCATGGCAGAAATACACTCGGAGGTTTGCCATTGCCTGCCGAGGGCGACAGCTATTAGAAAAAACTTTATCTATAATTTTTGATGTTACTTGCCCCGGGCAGCATTCGAACCCAGGAGCTACCGAATGATACGCGCACACGCTACATACTCGCCTGCGGCGGTCGCCATTTCATGTTTCTACTAATAAGACTAAAAACAGTTTATAAAATTCATTTTCTTTATTATTTTGTTTTTTATCAGCAAATTTATTTTAAACGACTGTAGGAAGTCTCTTCCTAGGAGTAAATGGCATTTCATCGTGTTGTAATATGAAAAGTGTTAATGGTGTTATGATTTCACGGAACTTAGGCACAGCTGGAATTTTTCCCTTCAAGTTATATCTTCGATTATCAGATACTTTTAAACTGCAGAGTATTCTCATTCATTGTATTATGATTTTTGACTATTTTTGCTACCAATGACAGATTAATGAAGCTATTCGGGCTACCCGTATTAAATAGAGAAAAAATTAATATTTGCTAAGAAGGCGACACTTACTATATAATATATGGAAATATAATCTGCTTCATCGCCGCTACTGCCTTTACCGGACAGTGTTTGTAGTCGTAGTCTTTCTTGTCGCATTTGAAGCAGGGACCTCTGGGATGTCGTCTACGATAAATTCGACTCTCTCATCTCATCGATGGGTACAGATTGCACTATTTCCTGCATCAACAAAACGTTGTGCGTCAAGCTTTAGGTCCGACACCATACGCGTGGTTCAATTTTTCTGTGCTTCACGCTTGTGTCTACTTACTTACTTAGTTTGCGCCATAACCGTTTAAGCGATTTTGGCCGAGCTCAAGAAATTGGGCCTTCTTCCTGCTATTTGGCGTCAAGTCATTTTCCGCTTGGTTCTTCCAACCCAGAGGAGGCCGTCCTCTTCCTCTACCACCACCAGCTGGTACCGCTTTGAATACTATGGAGCTGGGGCATTTTCATCCATTCGCACGACATGTCCCACCCAAAGTAGCCGCTGTCTTTTAATTCTCTGGACTATGTCTATTTCGCGGTAAAGCTCATACAGCTCATCGTTCCATCGTCTGGGGTATTCGCCGTCGCAAAGATGCTCATAAATATTTCGTCTTCCACGCGAACACTACAAGGGCCGTAGCATCCGATGCTGATAGTGTCCATGCTTCAGCGCCATACAATAGAACGGCATGATGAGAGACTTATAGAGTGTGGTTTTGGTTCGTCGAGAGGTCTTTACTGCGCTGCTGCCTATTCAGCCTACGTTGGATTTCCAGGCTGACATTATTGTAGGTGTTGACGCTGGTTCCCAGATAAAAAAAGTCCTCCACTTTCTCGAAATTGTAATTGTCAAAAGTGATGCAGGAGCCAAGACGCAAGTGCGGTGAGTGTTTATTTGATGACAGGAGGTACTTAGTTTTGCCTTCGTTTACCTCCAGACCCACACGTTACGCTTCTTTATCCAGTTTGGAAAAGGCAGAAGTAACGGCGCGGTTGTTGAGGCCGATGATATCGATATCAGCAGCAAATGCCAAAAGTTGCATGCTCTTATAAAATATGGTACTTGAACGGTTCAATTCTGTAACTCGAATTATCGTTTCTAATAATAATAAGGTTAAAGAAGTCCTACGAAAGAGAGTTACCCTGTCTGAAACCTCGTTTGGTTTCAAAGGATTCTGATGGAGCTGGTTGTGTTGCTCAACGTCATTTTACATATTAGTACTAGTTCTGTTGGGATACCAAATTTAGACATTTCAGCAAATAGGCAGCTTCTTCTGGTGCTATCGAAAACGGATTTGAAGCCGTCGTCAAAAAGATGGTGTGCGTCTATTCATTTTTCTATTTTTCCACGGTAGTTGCCCCATATTGCAGTATCGCCCTTTTTGTGGATTGGGCAGAGTACACTTAAATTCCAATGACCTGGCATGCGTTCGTCTGACAATTTTTTGCAAATGAGCTCATGCATGCGCTTTACCAATCTCTCTCCCAGCACAAATGGAAGCTGTTTTTACGGGGCGGGTACCCAGCCAGTGCACAACCATATTCTGGGGCGTTTTTAATTTAGGACACATTCATATAGCGAGCCGCTTGCTCCACGTCAGACGCCCGCTCGCAGCCGCACCCCTGGTGAGCCTTTAACCCGAAAACATCGGAGTCATTCCACCAGGATCGCCTTTTCACTTTAGCCAACTTCCAAACGGACTTTCAGGAGCTTCCCAGATGACACTTGGGTGAAATCACCAGAAAATTGTGAGCTGCTTGTACCACATGCAGAAAAATTGTTCTGGCCACTCCCAGGTGAATGGCAATCAGAGACATTCCCACTTGCGTGGACTTCTACACACAGCTCCTTTCGGCCCTTTGAATTCTATGTAGAGCAACTGCTTGGATTTTCCCATGATTTGACGTCGGTTACCTTAATGCACAATTGTGCACTGCTTGCGAGCATGCGGAGTGTGAGTAACAATTTTGTTTTGGCGTCGCAACGATAAAATCAAAGTCATCTATCCACTTTTTATTTCTCCGCCATCGTCCCCGTCAAATTTGGTGATGGCTTTTTCGATGACGTTAAAGTTAATTGAAAATGTTTGCGATGTGGCGCTACTTCCCGCCTCTAGTTCCTCTATTTCCTTTTGGTAGCTGCAAAATGCGCAGTTTCGTTTGAAGCTGGGCCTCAAGTTACGCTAGCTTGTCACTTTACTGTTGTTGTCCTCTGCTGCGGCTCTGCTGAATTATTGACTGAAGTGGCTTTGCTGCCTGCAGTGGTTGCTGGTTCTGTAACACAAGTTGCAGCGTCGGTTGTTGCTGTACCTGAAGTCCCGTTTTCCGTTTCTCTAACCGAAAATGTGTAGCTAACGGTGTGGCCTGACAAAGCCTTAAGTTGTGTCAGGCTTGCTGTTTCTGGGAACGGTACTCTTATGTCCCGTAGGGCTTTAGCAATTTGTTGCTTTTCTGCCATTGCTGGTCGCGATCACTTAAAATTTATTATTTGCGCTTTAACTAATTTTCCGCGTACAGGCTTTTTCCACACCTGATGCCGTAGCACGCTTACGATAGATTTTTTCATTGCCAGTATTGCCATGCTTACGCTATTGATACATTGGTTTTATTCAAGAATGATAGAAAACCAGATTACGACAACGCGGCATCGTACACGTCACAGCGGTATCTGCTACAGGAATACCGAGACGAAAAGGAAGGTGATAACTGCACTTGGGCGTTTTATTTGCGCTGCGACTGCTAAACCACAAAGCTCGGCACTTCACATTTATTATTCTGTGTTTAACTTTTTGTAAAAATCACTTAAAACTCTGAAAATTCAACTTTTTAAGAGCTAGTAACGGATGTGCTTATGTCGCCACCTTCTTTTCTCTGCATCGTGGGTTTTATTCCATGGCGGTGTTGACGCAAGTCTATTATATGTACTACGTATCTTATTCTATTACACTGTGGTTATACTACTACACGTGTAAAATAAATAAACTTTCATACCAATCAGGCTAAGCGGTCCAATTTCTACAAAAGTAAACAAAGTAGTTTTTAACTAAGCAAACCCTACATGGAAGCATTTATTTATGTTTATTGACAAACGATTTGAACAACACCAGTTATGAAGCAACTTTTCAGAGTCATGAGAGATATTAACAATCGCAAGAATCATAAGGTCATCCACATACAATAAATATTCTGCAAATGAAAAGTACGAGCCAATATCATTAATGAATAGAATAAAAAAGAGGGGTCCAAAAATGCTTCCCTGCGGAACACTAGAGAACGCAGTAAATGCACGAGATGTGACACAATCAAAAACTACCACGCCGAGTCTATTGGATAAATATGACTTAATCCACGATAAAAGCGTAGAATGAAAACCCAGTCACCTAAATTTCAGCCAGAGCTTACGGTGGGATAATTTGCAGGAAGCAGAATTGCTGAATTTTTACAAATTTGTGACTGTAGATTGATGGAAATTAGGCCTTTGACCACGAAATATAATTTTTCATTGACAATTATCGCAAAAAGTTTTGAGACAGACGAGAGGTACGAAATCGGTCTATAATTACGAGCGTCCTTTTTTGTTTTAAATCTTAAAGATAGGCGTAACCGATGTGGGCTTCCAGTCATCGATAAAATTACCAGCCTCCATGGACTTTTTAAAAATTATTGCTAGAGGCTCAGCGGAATGGATAGTTATCCCTTGCAAAGGATCTATTGAGGTTTCTGAAATCTATGTAGATCCTTGTTTCACCTGGCTTTTTCTTCGTAAGCACTATAAATGAAGCGAAGGGAGTCACTCTGCCTTATAATTCTCTTCTTAAGTCGGTCTCTATATTATACATAATTAACTTCAGTTTTTTTTAGCGAATGATAATCGTCTTGGTGAGCAGAAGCTTGGAATGCTTGACGTAAGTATGATTTTCGCTTTATAATCAACATTCGGAAGGTCATCAGACTGCTTTTCTACGTAGGAGTTTTTTTATCATAAGCTTGAAATTTTTCGCCAAAACTGAAGGCAACTTAAGGTTCATATTAATCATATCGCTAGCCTTTTCGAAATTTACAGTCCTAAATTATTCCTGAATTTTCAACTGATTCTCGGGATTTTTCAGTTTATTTTTAACTCCAGCATTTTTTGTCTGATATTCACTACTTGCCCGTTCCATGTTTCTAATTACTTATTTACTTAATTGGCGCTATAACCGCTTGAGCGATTTTGGCCGAACTTCTCCTACAATTTGTGGTGTGCGTCTTGAAACGAAATATACTCGGAGGAACACACCTCTATTGGGAATATGGTTGTGTTGACTGTGCTTTCCGGGTCATGCGTCGGGCCAAATGTGCTAATATGCCCGAGAGGATATGATTGTTTTACCCTGAATCGACTTCGAGTCGACAAGGGTGCCCATTAATGGCGGTTGTAGTTGCCTTCACTAGTTCACTAATATGAAGATTTCGTTTAGACACAGCTTTATCGGCTTTTTTTTTTATTATTATTATTATTATAAAGAGAAACAATTATAAATAATTGCTACACTTAAAAGATTTTTTTTTAAACACTGGCTGCCAGTGCCGTCGGCTTGATAAAATTAACATATTTAGGTATGTTATTGGTACAGAAAGTAGTAATGTTTAATTATATATCCAATTTACATAGGGATACAAATTTTGATATGATATTAACGTTAGTTTCATTGTTAGATTTAAGGTAAAAAGTATGTTTATTGTTAGGAAATAGTGCTGCTCTTACATGTTGAAGTCCCGAACAATTATCGAGCAGGTGTGGTACTGTTAGATTGCAATCGTCGCAAAAGGGGCATGGATGTGCAGCTTGTCCAGTGAGCAGGTGTGAGTGTGTACTTATCGTATGCTCAATTCTGAGTCTGATGAAATTTTTAACGTAATTTATTGGCAGGTTTGCAGAAAAGGTCGATCGTGTCCCTTCGGAATTGCAGGTTTTATAATAGTGCTGGTAGTTACTCCATTCCGTTCGCCGCTTTTCTTACAGGTGTTTTTTGCGCATTTTACGGATATCTACATTTGTGGGGTAGTGGAATAGGTGGAGTGGTTCGGTGCCAGCGTCTTTCGCCCTTTTATCCGCAATCTCATTCCCTTTTATACCTGTGTGTCCTGGGATCCACATGATTTTTATGTACCTATCCTTAAGAAGAGTTTCGCGGATTTTGAAAACCAGGTGGCATTCATTTAATGGATTAAGAATGTCATCTATTGAAGTCTTACTGTCTGTACAAATAATATGCTTGCTATTTTTGGGAGAGGCATACAGTACTGCTTCAAGCAAAGCAACTGCTTCTGCAGTAAATGCTGAGCAGTATGTGGGCAGCGAACCGACGGTAATGGTGGCACCATGTATGTTTGTCACAGCAAACGTTGTACTGGAGTCCGATTTGGATCCATCAGTGTAAATAATTTCCCAGCCGCCGATATATGGTTGCAAGGTTTCATTAAATATTTGTATGTATTCATTGGAGCTGGTTTTGTTCTTATGATGGTTCTGAACAGCGGTGATAATTAAAGATTTTGGCATCATGAAAGGTGGATTGGTGTTGAAGTTATGTTCATTTCCTGCATTAATGATTTGCATCGTAATAATGTGGATTCTTTTTTAGTTTCGCGCTCAGGGAGCAGAACTGAGTTAAATAGTGTAAATAAAAGCTTATGCCGGCAATGAAGCAGTTTTGTTACTAGAATAATTGTGTTGTGCTCAGTCCTGTTCGAGATGTCAGGTAGCCCAGCTTCAGTGACGATTGCTCTGATGGGTGATGTAGGGAACGCGCTTATGTTTCCGGCATATGTGGAACGATGAGCATTTATTAATTAAATGTTGGCACCTGAGATTTGGGACCAGTTATTAATGCTTTTAAGTATATTTATGAAGGTTACTTCAACTTGCTTCAAATCTTGATCTTGGAGAAAATAAGGACATCGTCAGCATAAATGACATGCTCCACATAGGAAAAAGAGGCGATTATTGAGCTTAGTGCATTAAAGGCAATTCTGAACAGAGCGACAGAGAGTGGAGATCCTTTTGGTAGTCCGTTATGGAGCATGTGAATACTAGAGTTGTGTTTGTTGACACTCGCGACGAATTTACGATTTTTTAGGAAAGCTTTAATAAAATTGTAAGTTTTTTTTCCGATCTTCCAACGCTTTAGCTCTCTAAGACCAAGGTGTTCGCCGACTTTGTCGAAAGCCTTCTCAAAATCCAAGCTCAATATAGATAGATGATCTCTAGTTGCCAAAGTTGTGGATGCAACGTGTTCGGAGTATATTAAAGGGGAGATAAAAATTTTTTTGTTTTGGCGAACCACATAATGCGCGTTGAAATTATTTTCTTCAAGATTTTTGACATGCAATTAAGAAAGTATATCGGTCTATAGCTTGTTATAAGGGAAGTGGGTTTGTTGGGCTTCAGGATAGGGATGATCGAGGCGTGTGAGTATTTAGACCAAGTGGAAGCGAATTCTTCAGCTATATCACTAGCAGGATATATGGGGCCGTGGGAGGAGTGAATGAAAGGGATAATGAAAGATGGGGAAGAACCAGTAAGGATTTGTATGTCCGTCCATATATGTTTTGGGCTTGATTGGGGATTAATGTTTGAGGTGATCTTTTCCAGCGAGTTATATTTCGCAATTTTCAGTTCTTTTCTGAATGCCGCGTTAGCTTTTTGTAGTTTATTAGGTTTATGTCAGTCCTATTCTTTTTATATTTAGTCCGTCTAATCACAACCCAATAATTGAAGTAATCAGAGATGCACTCATTTGTGCTCCTTGGAAAATAAAAGTACTGTGGATTCCTGGCCATACTGGCATTAGGCAACCACTATGCAGATTTTGCAGCCAAAAATGTAGCAAGGACACCTTCCTTAGCGTATATGGTTTCAACCGAACAAGACATTTCCACACTTATTAAACACAACAGGCATCAAAAATGGAGAACATACAAACATCATTACACGGACATAAACCCAGGCAGATATCGGATCATGTACCCATCTACACTGCCAATAAGCGCCATGAAGTCCTATACCCCATTAAGGATTAGACAAATCACCCAAACGCATGCTCACTTACTATTGGGCAAAAACCCCTCCGTTCTGCGATGCCACCGTTTCCATCAACCCCATTTTGGTACTCTGCCCGCGTCTTCATTCAACAGGCCATAACTCCGACAGCATTGACCATATAAAATTACTAAGCGAACCGTCAGAGGAAAACATTATGATTGTATACAGATTCTTAAAAACCAATAATTTGTTGAAATATATCTAAGCTACTTACACCTTAACTAAGCCATAGCACCTAGATTCTTTACCTAGTTCTAATCACAAGGCGGCTGAAGGCCTCATAGCCAGTGCTGCGTTTATGTATTTGTATAATAAAATGTTTTTGATATATAAATTATTATAAATAAATAAATAAATAAATTATATTTAGTCCACAAGATATGTTTAATGTTTCTAAGACCAGTTAGAAGGTTTGACCAGTATGGCAATATGCATCGAAATTGTTTCGTGCTGTTTTGCGGAATAGCTGCTTGAGCTGCTGATCGGATAATGGTTTTTATAGCCGCGGCTTCAGCGTTAATGTTTTTGAGCTAAGCTTTTTGCTTGAGAAAAATGTGGAGATCGATCGAAATTCGCGCCAATCAGCCTTATCAGTGAGGAATTTTGATTTACGTTTGCCTTGTGACCAACCAGGGCAGGAAAGTGTGGTGATGAGCGGAAAATGGTCGATTTTATGAAGATCGTCTAGCGTGCGAGATGAAAGTTTGGGGGCGATAGTTGGGGAGGATAGGATGATGTCGGGGTGGGAGAAGGTCTGGTGGATTGAGAAGTGGGCAGGTGAACAGTCATTAAGGACTATTAGATTATGGGAAAGGACTAAGTCTTCTATAATCTGGCCTTTTCTGTTTGAAGATGGGGAACCCCATAGTTAAAGTCTCCAAGTAGGATAACCAGCGTTTCGAAAGCATAGCTGGGGAACTTCGATTAGAATTAGAAATCATTACGATTAGAAAAATAAAATAGTGTAATCATTAGATTTTTTGATTCTTTAATATTTTAGCGACGATTAGCAGATCTAATCAAAACTATTCAAAAGTAATCAAAAAAGAAATCGATTAGATTTTTTGATTAGTTTTGATTAGATTTGATTATATCAACTATTTTGAAATATTTTTGTTGTTTTTTTTTCGTTTAATTCATAAAGTAACAAACTTAAAAGGACTTTTATTCAAAATTTCATTGTAAACATAAATCTTATTAAAAAAAGAACAGTAAATACTAGTTATAGTATAAAAATTAAAGGCACGTTCTGAAAAAAAAAAAATATGAGATTGTCGACGCTTTGAATGTATGCTGATTTATATTACATATGTATCACAAAAAGTTTATATTCGACTTCATTACTACCAACTTTTCAAAAGAAAGGTTAGACAATGAATTCCGTCTTGAGTTATTGACTATTCCAGCAAACGGAAACAGCCTTTCGACGGGCGCTGATGACGTAAACGGAGTATTGAACGCTAGACACGCTTCCTTCAGTGCACCATATTTATTCCAAATTTCAGGACCTGGCGTCGGGTCATTCAAATATGCGTATAGCTGATTGCTAACCACTTCTTTGAAACCGTTTGACGCGTTTGGTGAAATTGGTGTTCTGGGAATTAACGCCTCCTCATCATCTTCTGGAACCAAAATAATATTTAGTTTGAAAAATCATAAAATATTGATAAAATTATCTTCATCATTGAAATCATTAAAAGAGCTTTCATAGTCCAACTGAGGCACGACCGTTTCAAAACATGTGGAATCATTTTGGAAGAAAGTGCTTATTACTTTTCAATCACCCTTTTACTGATATGCTCCTGAGTACAGTCAGGCGAAGTTTTTTGGATAACATGCAACCATTTCATTTTCACATTTGGTGTCAATACAGCTGCCGCTAATGCCATATTTACCTCTGGAGCCAATGTGAAATATAGTTTAAACCTTTCTCTCAATTGATGTTCTAATTGTACTGCTGTTGAGCTAACATTGCTCAAAACTTTGGGGTTTCTGGATAATTTTAGCAGTTTATTACTCAAAGAAAGTAACGCAGGTATAATATAATACAACCATATTTCACATTGGCTTCACCTTGGAGAAAGTCCAAAGTTTGGGAAATAGGCTCCATTAGCAGCTTGTACGACTCCAAATATTGAAAATCACTTGATGTAAAAGGAGACAGATTCAGCTCATCGGAAAGCTCATTCAATTTGTCCTTGTACTGTAGTAACTTCAGGATTGCATCATATAGTGAGTTCCACCTAGTTACTACTGGTACAACAAGAGCTGAACCTAAAATGCTCTGAATGATTTCGGAGGATTTTGGCCATTTGGACTTTTTCCAAAGGTGATTGCACTTTTTGATCGTCTGTAAGAAATGAATTTTAGTTGCATTTAAAAAAAAAAATATCTATAGATATTACCATTGAGTGCTGAATTTCCATTGTTGATTGATTTTTCAAAATCCTGGTATAGTCAGTTCTGGCTAATAAATTTAACGTGTGACTGGCACACCTTTCGTGTTTCGGCAAATATTTGGTATTTTCGAAAATCGGCATTTCGTATTCACTATTTTCCTCTTCCTCATCACTATATATTTTCGCAAACCATAATCACGAAATGCCTTGACAAAGTTTGACCCGTTGTCCGTGATGGTGGTAATTATGTTTTTGTTGTTCAGGTCAAAGGAAGAATTCATTTCTCCAACCATTTGCGCGATTTTCTCCGCAGAATGGATACCAATTATTCGACTACACGCCAACGCAGCTGATTTCCTCTCGAAATTTTGATCAAACCAATGACATTTGTAACCCAAAAAGCTCCTGTGATTACCCGACCATATATCCGCTGTGGTGCAAAAATACGTTGATGACGACATGTCATTCCGTACTGAAGACACCAGTTATTGTAGCTTTTGTAAGTCATTGTGGCGAACTTTCAAATGGGATATGAAGTTTGACGTTACTTCACTGGTGCCTCGTATGATTTTATTACAGACGGCACATTTAGCCGTTGTTCTTCCATTTGACTTCTTCTTCTTCTTAATTGGCGCTATAACCGCCTAGGCGATTTTGGCCGATTTCAATATTGCACGCCAGCCGCTCCTCTGCTTTGCTGCCTGGCGCCAGTTAGATATCCCAAGTGTAGTCAAGTCCTTCTCCACCTGGTCTTTCCAACGTAGAGGAGGCCTTCCTCTTCCTCTGCTACCACCAGCGGGTACCGCGTCGAATACTTTCAGGGCTGGAGCATTTTCTTCCATACGTACCACATGACCTAGCCAGCGTAGCCGCTGAATCTTAATTCGCTGAACTATGTCTATGTCGCGGTACAGCTCATACAACTCATCGTTCCATCGTCTGCGGTATTCGCCATCGCAAAGACGTAAAGGACCAAAAATCTTTCGGAGAATCTTTCTCTCGAACACTCCAAGCGCCATCTCATCCGATGTTGATAGGGTCCATGCTTCTGCGCCGTACATTAGCACGGGCATGATGAGGGACTTATAGAGCGTGGTTTTCGTTCGTCGAGAGAGGGCTTTACTGTTCATTTGCCTACTCAGCCCAAAGTAGCACTTGTTGGCAAGAGAGATTCTTCGTTGGATTTCAAGGCTGACATTATTGTTGGTGTTGATGCTGGTTCCAAGATAAACAAAGTCCTCTAGTTTGTCAAAATTGTAACTGTCAACAGTGATGCGGGAGCCAAGGCGCGAATGCGCTGACTGTTTATTTGATGACAGGAGGTACTTCGTTTTGTCCTCGTTCACCTCCAGACCCATTCGCTTCGCTTCCTTGTCCAGCTTTGAAAAGGCAGAACTAACGGCGCGGTTGTTGAGGCCAATGATATCGATGTCATCGGCATACGCCAGCAGTTGCACACTCTTATAAAAGATGGTACCTGACCGGTTTAATTCTGCAGCTCGAATTATCTTTTCTAGCATAATGTTAAAGAAGTCACACGATAGGGAGTCACCCTGTCTGAAACCTCGTTTGGTATCAAACGGCTCGGAGAGGTCCTTCCCAACTCTGACTGAGCTGGTGGTGTTGCTCAGTGTCATTTTACATAGCCGTATTAGTTTTGCAGGGATACCAAAGTCAGACATCGCGGCATATAGGCAACTTCTTCTCGTGCTGTCGAAAGCTGATTTAAAGTCGACAAATAGATGGTGTGTGTCGATCCTCTTCTCACGGGTCTTTTCCAATATTTGGCGTATCGTGAATATCTGGTCGATGGTAGATTTACCAGGTCTAAAGCCACACTGATAAGGTCCAATCAGTTCGTTGACGGTTGGCTTTAGTCTTTCACACAATACACTCGATAGAACCTTATACGAAATGTTAAGAAGGCTGATCCCGCGGTAGTTGGCGCATATTGCAGGATCACCCTTCTTGTGGATTGGGCAGAGTACACTTAAATTCCAATCGGCGGGCATGCATTCGTCCGACCATATTCTGCAAATAAGCTGGTGCATGCACCTTTCCAGCTCCTCGCCACCATACTTGAATAGCTCAGCTGGTAACCCATCAGCTCCAGCGGCTTTGTTGTTCCGTAGGCGCATAATTGCTATTCGAACTTCATCGAGGTCGGGTGACGGGATGTTAATGCCGTCATCAGCGATTTGGGGTTCGGGATCTTCATCTTCTCCGGCGACGCTTTCGCTGTCACCATTTAGCAGAGTGGAGAAGTGTTCCCTCCACAATCTAAGTGCGCTTTGGACATCAGTCACCAGATCGCCGTTCTTGTTCTTACAGGAATTCGCCCCGGTCTTAAAACCTTCCGTAAGTCGCCGCACCTTTTGGTAAAATTTTCGGGCGCTTTTCATGTCGGCTAGCATCTCAAGCTCTTCACACTCACGTATTTCGGCCTCTCTCTTCTTTCTACGGACGATACGTCTCTCTTCCTTTCTCAACTCCCGGTAGCGTTCCCATACAGCTCGCGTTGCGCCCGATCGCAGCGTGGCCCTGTAGGCAGCATCTTTATTTTCCGAAGCGGCGCGGCATTCCTCATCATACCAGTCATTTTTTCGGGTTCGCTGAAAGCCAACGACTTCTTCAGCGGCCGTACGCAGTGATCGAGAAATGTGCTCCCAGTGCTCGCAAATTCCGGTTTCTTGAGAAGTGCTCTCAGTGAGCAGGTGTGAGAGTCGAGTGGTGAAGTTTGCAGCTGTCTGTTGCGATTGCAGCTTTCCGACGTCAAGCTTTCGCTGTGTATTTACACGCACGTTTTTTGATGCACAGAGGCGTATGCGCATCTTGGCTGCGACAAGATAATGATCCGAGTCGATGTTCGGTCCTCGGAGTGTACGTACGTCTAATATACTGGAAGCATGCCTTCCGTCTATCGCAATATGATCGATTTGGTTTCGCGTTTTTCGATCTGGAGACAGCCACGTAGCCAAGTGTATTTTTTTATGCTGAAACCTGGTGCTGCAGACCACCATGTTTCGGGCCCCGGCAAAGTCGATCAGTCTCAGTCCGTTGGCGGAGGTTTCATCGTGGAGACTGAATTTTCCGACAGTGTGACCAAAGATCCCTTCCTTTCCCACCCTGGCATTGAAGTCACCAAGCACGATTTTGATATCGTGACGGGGGCAGCGCTCGTAAGTGCGTTCTAAGCGCTCGTAGAAGTGATCCTTGATCACATCGTCCTTCTCTTCTGTCGGTGCGTGGGCACAAATCAGCGAGATGTTGAAAAATCTCGCTTTGATGCGAATCGTGGCGAGACGCTCGTCCACTGGAGTGAACGACAGTACTTGGCGACGAAGCCTCTCTCCCACCACAAATCCAACACCGAACTTGCGCTCCTTTACATGGCAGCTGTAGTTGATGTCGCAAGGCCCAACGGTTTTCTTGCCTTGCCCCGTCCATTTCATTTCTTGGATGGCGGTGATGTCAGCCCTTACTCTTACGAGGACATCAGCCAGCCGGGCAGCGGCGCCTTCCCCATTAAGGGTTCGGACATTCCAGGTGCATGCCCTTAAATCGTAGTCCTTAAAACATTGCTTGTGGTCGTCATCAAAAAAGGGAGATCTCATCCGAGGCACATTGAAATTTTTCATTGGGTATAGTTTTTTACGTGGCGGGTCCCAAGCCCAGCGCACAACCAACTACCGGAGGGTTTTTTGTTTTTGAAGACACATTTATATAGCGAGCCGCTTGCTCCAAGTCAGACGCCCGCTTGCAGCCGCACCTCCTGGTGAACAGACGCTGCTGACTTCAGTGAGCCCTTAAACCGAATATGTCGGAGTGGCCCCACTGAAGCTCCCTCTCTTTCTGCCGTGACCCAAGGCTCCACACGGGTTGGTTACCATATCTCACACAAGGGTTGCTCACGTTGCCCAGAGTGCGCGACGAGGACGCAAGAGTAGGGATTGAGTGTAGCCACTCATCTGTAACTGCAGGCCCAGAAGAGTTACCACACCCCATTGCACTCTTCCATTTGACTGCCATAACAAAAAAAAACCATTACTACAATAATTTAATATAAATATTCATGAATAAAAAAAATTCCTATTGATCGGAGTCATAGCTGGGGAATAATGATTAGTAATCCTAATGATTAGTAATCGGATTAGAAACTTTTATTTTGCAGAATAATTGATTAATTAGGATTAGTTGGCTATATTAATCGATTATTTATTGATTAGATTAGAACTAATCAACAATCTAATCGCGATAATCGTCACTAGCATATCGAATCAAAACTAATCAAAAAAAAAGAATCGATTAGATTTCTCGATTAGTTTTGATTAGATTTGATTAGATCAACTATTTTGAAATATTTTTGTAAAAAAAAAAATTATTTATTTTTGTATACTATATTTATTTACTTGATATAAATATTTTTGAATATTTCATAATATTGCATCAAGGTCACCCTGTTGTGCAGACTCTTCACTCAGCTGATTCATACTGTTTTTGTATTTAAGTATTGACATTTTTCAACGTGTTTTGCTCAAGTTCCACTTTTTTGTCTTTTTTAGTTTTTGTATAAAATTAACAAGAGTGCCGTATGATTCTTTATTATCACTTTATTAATCAGATCGTGCTGTCTGATGAGTTCTCTGTCACAAACTGAAACTTACATTCTAAATCTAATGTTTTAAATAGGTCCCTGCACCTTGTTGTAGTTGTTGTGTTCCACAATTCGATGTTAGTAGTAGTTGTTGAGTTATTGCAGCGGATACGACGCCGACGCTTACGTTGGCAGTTTACCACTAACGCTGTGCCTTACTCGTCAGCGTGGGAATGTGATATGTAAACTGTCAACTTGTTTGGTGAAAGTGCAATTTGTGTTTGGTTTTGTTTCTTTTTCAATCTATAAAGTGTTGTAAGTGAAGTGGTGATAACTTTATTTGTAAATATAACATTTTCAAATTATAAATGGATCAAGATCTGTTTGAAGACCAAGACTTCTCGGCAGATGATAATGTTGTTGACCCAAATTTTATCCCGGAGAAGGTGATCCGCAAGAGGAATATTGTTGCGGATTGTGAACCGGCAGGGAGTGGTAAAAGAATGCGTAGCGTCGGAAGGAGGTCGCCTAAATTAATTTTCAAATCAGAATTTTACGTGGCAATGGAAAAAGTTTGTTAAACTAAGTGTTGGTGAAGTTCAAACTATGTTGTGATGTTGTAGGTTTTCTTGTGGTGATTTTGTATTTAAAAGATAAGTTTTTTTATATATCGTTTTGTTTTTGTTTACTCCGATCAATAGGAATTTTTTTTATTCATGAATATTTATATTAAATTATTGTAGTAATGGTTTTTTTTGTTATGGCAGATGTTGATAAACCTAAAGCCGTTGGAAAGTCGTAGATCCGTTTTGTCATTGACCTTTACATTTAACGTTATTCAAGGATTAATTGATTGCCTCTATCTTTTGGAGAGGATTAGTTTTAATGTTCCTAAACGCCCTCCTCGCATTTCTCACCCTTTCTATTGTGCAAATGTTAAAACTCAGCTTGCTATAAATGCACCTTTAGCCAGATCTATGCGTGAATTTAATGAATTGTCTGAAAATGTAGCAATCGACTTCGCGTTATCGAAGCAATCTTTTATAAATATTTTAAACACTATTTTTTAATGTTAATTTTATAAGTGATTTTAATGCCTTTTATCAATAGTCTGTAAGAAATTGTTTCATTGACTAAATTGTTAAATAAATAAATAAATAAAGTTCCCGAAATATCTTGACGGGAAGTCAATTCCTAGTGGTGTAGTCTTACTGACATTTGATATGTATCATTTACCAGAAAAAGTCGACATCTCTTGGTATACCACCACAGTTAAGCCATACTACCCAAATCCCATGAGATGCGTGAATTGTCAAATTCTTGGCCATACAGCAAAAAGGTGTAACAAACTTCCAGTTTGCGACTCGTGTGCACTTCCCCTCATTCATCCCAGCCTTGCACTCGATTGTGCTGTGTCAACTGCTCTGGTCCTCACCCCGCTTCAAACCGATCATGCCCTAAGAGTACGCAAATGAAAGAAGTTATTCAAATAAAAACAGATCAAAAATGTTCTTTGCGCGAAGCCATAAAGCTGCATCAGACCAAAATCCCCCAATTTTCAACTCCAACTCTCTCACTTTCGCTAATGTCACAAAAGATCTCATCAACCAACAACAAAAAATCCCTCTCCAAACTCAAAACAACATTCAAGCAAATCAAGCACCCAAAATCTCAAACATAAGTCACCAAACGACTCACACCTTCAACCAAACCGGTTTTCACAACATTAATGAAAACAATTCCCAAAAACAATATTCTAATACTAACATACAACAACACAATAACCATGTCAGCACTTCGCAAATAAACACAAGCACTGCTCAAACAAATTTTGCACACAGAAAAACTACAAACATAGAACTAAAGGAAAACATAGAATCCGATAACAATACAATGCCAATCATATCAGTCGATGACCCAACAACAAGCGTTATGATCTCATCATTGCTTTCGCACCTTACTTCCCCCCTCAATCTTATTCTACCACCCAACCCCTTGCCCTTGCAAGACGATATAACAGAGTAAATGTTTCGCTTCTTTCAGTGGAATTTAAACGGTCTGTTCAACAACTATGGAGACCTTAATATTTTGATAAATGAACTAAACCCAGATTTCATCGCCTTACAGGAAACCCATCTTCCACATAACAATACGGCCCATCCGCCTAACAAGTACATTTCTTACTATCACCACCGCAGCCAAATCGTCGCGCACAAGCACTGGTATCGCTGTCTTTATCAAAAAGTCCGTGAGCCAAAAACAAATCCCCATAGCCTCCAATATATGCTGTCTAGCGATCGAAGTAGATATCGGATACAAACTGACATTAATAAATTGTTATATTCCACCCCATCAAAATTTCACATAACGTGAACTTACAAACATTTTAAACACTTTCGATGGTGAAAGCTAGTCTCGCACGATTGATGCCTAATGTCGGCGGCCCAAAGCAGAGCAGAAGGCTATTATTGTCGTCAGTAGTCACATCAGTGCTCACATATGCAATATCTATCTGGGCAGACGCGCTGGAGTTACAAGAAGCATGGAGAAAGGCCGGACCAGTTTACCGTCTGAGCGCTCTGAGAGTATCCTGCACCTTCCGCACAATATCAGAAGAAGCAGTGTGCGTCATTTCCGGAACTCTACCCCTTAGAGTTCTCGCCGAGGAAAGACGGAACCTCTACCATCAAATAAGGTTAACTACACTGAGCGCTGAAGTACTCAGAACAGAAGAACGACTACACAGTATCTCACGATGGCAATCACAGTGGGATGCTTCAACAAAAGGAAGATGGGCACATCGTCTCATACCGGAAATCGACATCTGGATCAAGCCACGGGGAAGTCAACTACTACCTCACACAAATGCTGTCAGGACACGGCTGCTTTCGGGCGTATCTTCATCGCTTTAAGCATGACGACTCCCCAGAGTGCCCGTCCTGCCCAGGAGTCGCAGAAGATGCAGAGCACGTTTTCTTTGAGTGTCCTCGCTTTTGCCATCAGCGAGAACGATTGGAGGGTGCCCTCAACATCAAAGTTCAACCAGAGACCATAGTCGAACAAATGCTTTCATCAGAAGCCGCCTGGAATGCCACAAGTACATATGCCACAGAGGTTCTAATATACCTGCGTTCCATCGAGAGAAGAAGAGTAAATGACAGAAGATAGAAGAAAGGAAGTTAACACCTTAGCCATCAGAAGGAAGAGCAATAGCTAGATCCTCCCCTCACGAAGTAATGCGTGACGGCTGTTTCCATGAGGATCAGAGGCAAGAGAAACGAAGGGAAGGTTTTAGTCGGTATTAGCATTGACATGTCACCAGTCGATGTTCGAGTCCGACATATCCAAGTGAAACACCTAAGCTTGTTGAATACGTAAAAGTATTTCCCCCCTTCGAAAAAAAAAAAAAAAAAAACACAGTCCACCTGCAAAGCAGCTGAGAAAGAAGATATGCAAAACTCAGTAAAAACAGCCAAATTCGACAACGTGGACCTCGAGGATATAAACCCATGTTGATCAAGACAGATATAAGACTTTACAGCAAAGTACAATTTATCATAGACTATGCATTCAAAAAGCTTAGCGACTGTTGAAAGCTTAGAAATAGGTCTATAGTTGCGCACATCATTTTTCTTACCACTTTTCAGAATCGGAGTTATGAAAGTTATTTTCCAATCGTCAATAAACTTTCCGGTCACTAAAGATTTATTAAAAATTATTTTCAGGGGCAGAACCAGACCAGGACAGTTTTTTAACAACACAGCAGAAAACCCATAGATGTCAGTGTGCCAGGATGGCTTAAGTGCAGTTAATCCCTTTGCAACATCTTCAGAAGATAATGTGAGGGAGCCAAAATTAAGGCATGAATCAATGTCAGACGAGAAATTTGGTAAGGGTTCATTGCCATCTGAAACAAAATTCGACTTGAAAAAGTCAGCAAACAAATTCGCCACGTCTAGCGAAGACTCAGCCACTTTATCATCCAAAAAAAACTGGGGTTGGTATATTCGAGCCGGACCGCTTCGACTTGATATACTTCCAAAAATATTTAGGATTAGATTTAATGTTTGACTCTGCATTTCGAATGAAGTTATTATAGAGAAATTTATCGAATTAATCGAATTCCCTTACATAATATTGATACTTGACAAAAAAGTTGTAATTTTTAGTTAACTTAAACTTTTTACAAAATTTATTCCTTAAGTTTTTTAGCTTTTTTAGGTCGGCGTGCCACGGTATTTTATAACGCAAATTTTTCTTAACCGGAATGTATGAAGAACATATAACCAACAATTTTGATTTAAAACCGGAATAACACTCAGAAGTATTAGCACCACACAGCAAGTCCCCCCAGTTAACGTCAGCCAAAGAGTTGTTTAACTGGGAAAAATCGCATTGTGCGTAATTAAAGACAGGTTTATTGTCAATCTTTCTAGAGGCGAAATCGTAAAACTCAACCGTTAGCACCAACGGAACGTGATGTTTGTCTGACGGCGAGAATGGCGAATAACATTGGGAGATAACTGAATTTATGTTATCAGTAGCAAATACAAGATCTTGGAGTCTATTGAGCTGATTTCTAAAACAGTTAATTTGAAGAAAACTAAGACTTAAGATATTGTCTATTGCGTAAGATTCAACCACAGTAGTTACATTGGTTGGTATAAGATAAAATTTCGAAAAGTTATTAGACCAATTAATATTCGGAAGATTAAAATCGCCAAAGCCACATATATGATTACTATCTGATTGATTATGAGCTAATAATACAATATTATCTATATGCGCTTTGTACAATTCATAGCTACTACTAGGCGGGATATACGACGCCATTAAATATAAGGAGCCATATCCTTGAGAGCCTTTTATGCAAATACACAGTTGATCTAGCACAGTGTCGTCATTGTTTAGCGAGACTGGGTGTGCATGTAAGTTACGCCGTACCGCAATAAGAACACCGCCACCCATCGTACAGCCCGTACCATTTGCATCACGATCCTTACGAAATACATGGAACAAATTCCTATCAAAATATTCATTGTCATAGAAATTGTCATTCAGCCATGTCTCCACAAAAATTATTATGTCAAAATCTGAATTTCCACTCCTCATGAGAATGATTTCAGACTTCGTTCTAATGCCACCCATATTTTGAAAGTAGATCTTCAAATTTTTTGTTTGTGCAGTTGACTCATTGACTGAGGCTATTGCTGATTGTTGGGAGGAAGTCCCCGTTGGAAAAATTGAAAGGGGCGAACTTTAACATTTGTTGGCCAGAGTGCTGGATCCAAAACTGTATCAAGTAATGAAGGAGAAACACCCAGTTTAAAATTAATGCTCTTTAAAGAAGAAGAATCCGTATCTTTTTTAACAAGCTTAAAACATGTCAGATGTTTCCTATCAATATTTGCATTATTCACAACGAAAGATAAAATATCCTCTTCATCCACGCTTGGCTTAAATGACGAAATATGGATCCATTTCTTTATAGGAACAACATCCAGTACAGTGCTCGTATTGGTGCCCATCACCAGGTCACGGGACATATTTCGCATTTTGGCCTTCCTATTTTGCACAGTTACCCACTGTGGCTTGGGCTGAGAGCGAGCAGCAGCAGCAGGCGGTGGGATTGTGTTAGAAGAGGAGGAAACAACAATAGGCATAGGCAGAGAAAGAGAGCTATCACTTGCATTTGGTACATCAACACTGCGTGAACCAGCATTCACATTGAGCAAGCCTTTAGCAATGCTAGCGTTAGCAGCGGAAGCAGCAGCAGCACCAGCATACGTGCGAGAGACATCAGATGAATATGAAGATTTACGATTGTGAGGCGTAGTAGCAGAAGGCATTACTGGTGAAGCAGCAGGCGAACAATTTCCCAAGTTGATGGTGCGAGGAGACAATTCGGAGATTATGTCACTGTTGTTGTTCATGCAACTTTTAACACGAAGTTCTTTAATAACAGCAGAGAGCAGAGAAATCGCTGGAATTAACTCATCAGTGCGGAAACTGTTCCGCAGCGAGTGAAGCTCAGATTTAAGGGACTCAGTTTCGG
Source organism: Anomoia purmunda (assembly GCA_951828415.1). Classification (NCBI taxonomy): domain Eukaryota; kingdom Metazoa; phylum Arthropoda; class Insecta; order Diptera; family Tephritidae; genus Anomoia; species Anomoia purmunda. The sequence continues at coordinate 49,762,494 of OX639998.1, read as the reverse complement.
TTATTAGACCTTTGTTATCCACATGAAGTGCATTAACCATAGCAACAATGCGAAGATTCTCTGTTCTAAGGGCAATCCCCTCATTTAGCACGGACTGCAGAGTTAATTGTTGATTGCTATCAATTGAATTCTCCATGCTTACACTGTCTTTGTCAAAATCGATGGATGCAGGAACTGATATCGGCAGTTTTACATGTTGATGGTTGTTGGCAATATGTTCAAGAGTGATTTCAGCACTAATTGCAGGCGGAGTAGCAGCAATACTATCACTCAAAACGACGGTAGGCGGCGGCGAACGGATAGAGTTGCGCCGAACCACAGTACACACCTCGCACAGAAATGCAGCATCAGAGTTTAAGAAAAACTCAGCATCATTTGGCAAAATATTAACACAGGCATTTTTTCACCGTAACGATCCACTTTCTGGCCATAAACACATGGCATTTTAATTCGAAATAAATAAGAATTAGGATAAGATTACAGACACTTTTTTTTGTTTTTGTTTTTTGCGGGAATTAGCAGGAGCGCGATGAAAACACGTCCGTTCCGTTCGACTACTAAAACTTTGAACACAGAAACAATACACTGTTCACTTAGATTTTCAATTATTTCGCTTTCCTCAACTTCGTTAAGGCAAGGCGCGTAAATAGTGCCTTTAGCGCAATTAAGGTATTTGGGCAGTTCTATTTTCACATTACAGACTCCGACAAGGTTCGTAGTGGAGATAAATTTTTTTTGCAATATTACTGTTTTTTACCAACAGCAATAAGTTACCATCTTTCAATTCCGTAATATTTACAATTTCTGTACTTAACTGTAGGCACTGTAGGCACGACCTTCCGCGTTGAGTATCAGTCGATGATTGTATCGGCTTTTCTTATCACGAGTTTGTTGACTTCTGTAAGGTTGCGTACTTGGAGCGGCAGACAAGTTGTATATGACATGTTCCACACGTTGCCGCACTGACTGCGAAAGTGATTAGCACCACACCCGTTACATGCTTTCAATGAAGCTTTATGGGGATGTGTCTTCTTTCTTCTTTAAGACTTGGTGTACCTGCCCATTTCGACGTAACTCCAAAGCGTTTTTTAAATCTGTAGATGTATCAAATTCGCAGTCTACTGGTAATTTACGCAACGTAGAACATAATCCGAAAAACTCTCGTTTAAATATTGGTTGCGTTTATGAAATTTCTAGTTTGCAGTGATTTCATGCGTGCTCATCAGTGCTTGCTTTGTATTTCTAGGACGAAACCACAGTTTCGAAAATTATAGAAGTCAGACGAAAGCCATTCAACCTCGCATATAAGGGTCTTACTTAGTTCTTACTTAATTGGCGCTATAACCGTTTAAGCGATTTTGGCCGAACTTCTCCTACAATTTGTGGTGTGCGTCTCTATGTTGTAACACACATTGAGGGACCTACAGTTTTACGCCGTTTCCGAACGGCGAATGTTTTTTTGTGAGAAGTTTTTTCATGGCGGAAATACACTCGGAGGTTTGCCATTGCCTGCCGAGGGCGACAGCTATTAGAAAAAACTTTATCTATATTTTTTGATGTTACTTGCCCCGGGCAGCATTCGAACCCAGGAGCTACCGAATGATACGCGCACACGCTACATACTCGCCTGCGGCGGTCGCCATTTCATGTTTCTACTAATAAGACTAAAAACAGGTTATAAAATTCATTTTCTTTATTATTTTGTTTTTTATCAGCAAATTTATTTTAAACAGCTGTAGGAAGTCTCTTCCTAGGAGTAAATGGCATTTCATCGTGTTGTAATATGAAAAGTGTTAATGGTGTTATGACTTCACGGAACTTAAGCACAGCTGGAATTTTTCCCTTCGAGTTATATCTTCGATTATCAGATACTTTTAAACTGCAGAGTATTCTCATTCATTGTATTATGACTTTTGACTATTTTTGCTACCAATGACAGATTAATGAAGCTATTTGGGCTGCCCGTATTAAATAGAGAAAAAATTACTATTTGCTAAGAAGGCGACACTTACTATATAATATATGGAAATATAATCTGCTTCATCGCCTTCCATCGCCGCTACTGCCTTTACCGGACAGTGTTTGTAGTCGTAGTCTATCTTGTCGCATTTAAAGCAGGGACCTCTGGGATGTCGTCTACGATAAATTCGACTCTCTCATCTCATCGATGGGTACAGATTGCACTATTTCCTGCATCAACAAAACGTTGTGCGTCTAGCTTTAGGTCCGACGCCATACGCGTGGTTCAATTTTTCTGTGCTTCACGCTTGTGTCTACTTACTTACTTAGTTTGCGCCATAACCGTTTAAGCGATTTTGGCCGAGCTCAAGAAATTGCGCCTTCCTCCTGCTATTTGGCGTCAGGTCATTTTCCGCTTGGTTCTTCTAACCCAGAGGAGGCCGTCCTCTTCCTCTTCCACCACCAGCTGGTACCGCTAGGAATACTATAGAGCTGGGGCATTTTCATCCATTCGCACGACATGTCCCACCCAAAGTAGCCGCTGTCTTTTAATTCTCTGGACTATGTCTATTTCGCGGTAAAGCTCATACAGCTCATCGTTCCATCGTCTGGGGTATTCGCCGTCGCAAAGATGTATAAGCTCATAAATATTTCGTCTTCCACGCGAACACTACAAGGGCCGTAGCATCCGATGCTGATAGTGTCCATGCTTCAGCGCCATACAATAGAACGGCATGATGAGAGACTTATGGAGTGTGGTTTTGGTTCGTCGAGAGGTCTTTACTGCGCTGCTGCCTATTCAGCCTACGTTGGATTTCCAGGCTGACATTATTGTAGGTGTTGACGCTGGTTCCCAGATAAAAAAGTCCTCCACTTTCTCGAAATTGTAATTGTCAAAAGTGATGTAGGAGCCAAGACGCAAGTGCGGTGAGTGTTTATTTGATGACAGGAGGTACTTAGTTTTGCCTTCGTTTACCTCCAGACCCACACGTTACGCTTCTTTATCCAGTTTGGAAAAGGCAGAAGTAACGGCGCGGTTGTTGAGGCCGATGATATCGATATCAGCAGCAAATGCCAAAAGTTGCATGCTCTTATAAAATATGGTACTTGAACGGTTCAATTCTGTAACTCGAATTATTGTTTCTAATAATAATATGGTTAAAGAAGTCCTACGAAAGAGAGTTACCCTGTCTGAAACCTCGTCTGGTTTCAAAGGATTCTGATGGAGCTGGTTGTGTTGCTCAACGTCATTTTACATATTAGTACTAGTTTTGTTGGGATACCAAATTTAGACATTTCAGCAAATAGGCAGCTTCTTCTGGTGCTATCGAAAACGGATTTGAAGCCGTCGTCAAAAAGATGGTGTGCGTTTATTCATTTTTTTTCGGGTCTTATCCAAGACTTGGCGTCTCGTGAATATTTTGTCGATGTTAGATTTGCCAGGTCTCAAGCCATACTGATAAGGTCCAATCAGTTCATTCACAGTGGGCTGTAGTGGTTCACACAATACGCTCGACAGAATCTTATAGCATAGCATATACTGATCCCACGGTAGTTGCCCTATATTGCAGTATCGCCCTTTTTGTATATTGGGCAGAGTACACTTAAATTCCAATCACCTCGCATGCGTTCGTCTGACAATTTTTTTGCAAATGAGCTCATGCATGCGCTTTGCCAATCTCTCTCCCAGCACAAATGGAAGCTGTTTTTACGGGGCGGGTACCCAGCCAGCGCACAACCATATTCTGTGGCGTTTTTAATTTAGGACACATTCATATAGCGAGCCGCTTGCTCCACGTCAGACGCCCGCTCGCAGCCGCACCCCTGGTGAGCCTTTAACCCGAAAACATCGGAGTAATTCCACCAGGATCGCCTTTTCACTTTAGCCAACTTCCAAACGGACTTTCAGGAGCTTCCCAGAGGACACTTGGGTGAAATCACCAGAAAATTGTGAGCTGCTTGTACCACATGCAGAAAAATTGTTCTGGCCACTCCCAGGTGAATGGCAATCAGAGACTTTCCACTTGCGTGGACTTCTACACACAGCTCCTTTCGGCCCTTTGAATTCTATGTAGAGCAACTGCTTGGATTTTCCCATGATTTAACGTCGGTTACCTTCATGCACAATTGTGCACTGCTTGCGAGCATGTGGAGTGTGAGTAACAATTTTGTTTTGGCGTCGCAACGATAAAATCAAAGTCATCTATCCACTTTTTATTTCTCCGCCATCGTCCCCGTCGAATTTGGTGATGGCTTTTTCGATGACGTTAAAGTTAATTGAAAAGGTTTGCGATGTGGCGCTACTTCCCGCCTCTAGTTCCTCTATTTCCTTTTGGTAGCTGCAAAATGCGCAGTTTCGTTTGAAGCTGGGCCTCAAGTTACGCTAGCTTGTCACTTTACTGTTGTTGTCCTCTGCTGCGGCTCTGCTGAAGTATTGACTGAAGTGGCTTTGCTGCCTGCAGTGGTTGCTGGTTCTGTAACACAAGTTGCAGCGTCGGTTGTTGCTGTACCTGAAGTCCAGTTTTCCGTTACTCTAACCGAAGATGTGTAGCTAACGGTGCGGCCTGACAAAGCCTTAAGTTGTGTCAGGTTTGCTGTTTCTGGGAACGGTACTCTTATGTCCCGTAGGGCTTTAGCAATTTGTTGCTTTTCTGCCATTGCTGGTCGCGATCACTTAAAATTTATTATTTGCGCTTTAACTAATTTTCCGCGTACAGGCTTTTTCCACACCTGATGCCGTATCACGCTTACGATAGATTTTTTCATTGCCAGTATTGCCATGCTTACCCTATTGATACATTGGTTTTATTCAAGAATGATAGAAAACCAGATTACGACAACGGCGGCATCGTACACGTCAAAGCGGTATCTGCTATAGGAGACGAAAAGGAAGGTGATAAAATATATAAATATATAAAATATTTTATATTCTACTACTACACACGTAAAAAAACGCGTAAAAATAAATAAACTTTCATACCAATCAGGCTATGCGGTCCAATTTCTACAAAAGTAAGCAAAGTAGTTTTTAACTAAGCAAACCTTACATGGAAGCATTTATTTATGTTTAATGACAAATGATTTGAACAACACCAGTTATGAAGCTTATCTAGAGCTTGCAACTTTTCAGAGTCATGAGAGATATTAACAATTGCAAGAATCTTAAGGTCATCAACATACAATAAGTATTCTGCAAATGAAAAGTACGAGCCAATATCATTAATGAATAGATTAAAAAATAGGGGTCCAAAAATGCTTCCCTGCGGAACACCAGAGAACGCAGTAAATGCACGAGATGTGACACAATCAACAACTACCACGCCGAGTCTATTGGATAAATATGACTTAATCCACGATAAAAGCGTAGAATGAAAACCCAGTCACCTAAATTTCAGGAAGAGCTTACGGTGGGTTAATTTATCAAATGCTTTTGAGAAATTTGTATGGACTGTATCTGAGCTACGAAATCGGTCTATAATTACGAGCGTCCCTTTTTGCTTTAAATCTTAAAGATAGGCGTAACCGATGTGGGCTTCCAGTTATCGATAAAAGTACCAGTCTTCAAAGGCTTTTTAAAAATTATTGCTAGAGGCTCAGCAAAACATACAAAAATTTTTCAGCGAGATAGCCAAAAGACCGTTCGACTCGACTTTAGACGAAGGCTTGAGCTTACTAACAGCATCAATGGCATCAGTAACAGATAAAAGCAAAGACCCAAAATTTAACGACGAGACACTACAAGAAGGAGGAGAAGTAGTGACAAAATCCAAGTCGGTTCCAAAATTAGAGCAGAAAAAATCAACGAATAGATCGGCAAAATCATTAGCACAACTTGCGAAGTTTCCATTATAGAACACATTGACTGCCACGCTGAGTCTATTGGATAAATATGACTTAATCCACGATAAAAACGTATAATGAAAACCCAGTGACCTAAGTTTCAGCTAGAGCGTACGGTGGGATAATTTATCAAATGCTTTCGGGAATTTGAATTTGTATAGACTGTATCTACTTGACATTTCTTTTGGAAAGCAGAATTCCAGAATTCACTGAAAATATACAAATTTGTGACTGTAGAACCTTTAGCAACGAAACCATGCTGATTGATGGAAATTAGGCTTTTGACCACGAAATATAATTTTTCATTGACAATTATCTCAATGATGATAGATGAAGGCTGAGCTTACTAATAGCATCACTGGCGTCAGTAACTGATAAACGCAAAGACCCAACATTTAAGGACGAGTCACTCCAAGAAGCAGGATAAGTAGTGACCAAATCTAAGTCGGTTCCAAAATTAGAGCAGAAAAAATCAACGAATAGATCGGCAAAATCATTAGCATAACTTGCGAAATTTCCATTATAGAACACATTGACTGCCCCGCTGAGTCTATTGGATAAATATTACTTAATCCACGATAAAAACGTAGAATGAAAACCCAGTGACCTAAGTTTCAGCAAGATCGTACGATGGGATAATATGTCAAATGCTTTTGAGAAATTTGTATAAACTGTATCTACTTAACATTTCTTTTGGAAAGCAATATTGCAGAATTCACTAAAAATGGACAAATTTGTGGCTGTAGAACGCAATGAAACCATGCTGATTGATGGAAATTAAGCCTTTGACCACGAAATATAATTTTTCACTGACAATTATCTCAAAAAGTTTTGAGCCAGACGAGAGCTACGAAATCGGTCTAAAATTACGAGCGTAATTTTTATTTCCAATCTTCAATATAGGTGTAACCGATGTGAGCATCCAGTCATCTAAAGGCTTTTTTAAAAATTATTGCTAGAGGCTCAGCAAGACATAAACAATTTTTCAGCGAGATAGCCAAAAGGCCATTTGAGTCGACTTTAGATGAGTCGGTTTCAAAATTAGAGCAGAAAAAATCAACGAATAAATCGGCAAAATCAATAGCACAACTTGCGAAGTTTCCATTATAGAACACATTGACTGGGACTGGCGAGCAAGACTTTTTTGACTTGATGAAACTCCAAAACGCTTTAGAGTTTGAGATTATGTTGGTTTCAAAGTTCAAAATATAATTGCCATATAAGAATATTGGCTAAGGCCTAATACAAGTTCCAACCCTTTAAAAATGGGAGGTTCAGCCCTTAGGTAAAAATTAGAGTATCGATTACAAATTCAAGGTAATTTTGTCTACGTGACTAGACTTCCGACTCGTCCGAACCATAAAAACATCTATTTAATTTATTTCAATTTCGCTTCACTATGTACTACGTAATAACTTATATGTATATCATATTAATAGTGTTGCCGTCAACACCAGACCTAAGTCTGCAATCGTAAATGAAACCTTGCGTATGCACTTAAGTTTGGCTTTCACTTTTTTTCTTTTCGGAGCAAAGAAAGAGGACAAAGTTTTTTAAAGTGCTTCGCTGTAATATATTTTATATTTAATATTTCTAATTGAAGTTGTTAAATAAACGTTATAGCTGCTATTAAAACAAAATCGCTTCTCTTTCTCGCCATTAACAAAGCTTTAACAACTTTTTTTGATTATTCTGGATAGTCACTTGGAGTCGCCAGGAATATTCTGCATGTGCACGGGTCAAAGGTTCTTGCATAAAAGGCGACAGTGACGAAGGCGTTCGCAAGGTTGTATTCAGCGGTTGCCAATATTCAGTGGCGACCCAGAAGAATGGCCGATGTTTATCAGCACGTTTGAGCACAGTACATCTGTAGCTGGATTTTTGTTATGGAGAATATGTTCACAACGGTGTACTAAGGGTAATCCACGTGTGTATCGTTGTCAAACGATGTGTTTAATTCTCTGTGAAGTTTTGATAATATTTAACTTTATTGCAAATATTATTATGATTAATATCACAATAACATTATAACAGCACCATAAATTGTGAAAAATTTACAAAGTGGAATTACTAAGCAAACAAAAGAATAATAAATAGAAATAATAAAATAAACGAAAGAAAACCTTTCATATTAGTTGTTGGTGTGTTCAGCCCAAATATAGCGGCTAATTAGTGAAGGCGAAGATGTCAGAATGTGGAAAATGCCGCAAAGGCATCAGAGGAGAGTCGGGAGTAAGATGTGAAGGTGTATGTGGAAAAGTGTATCACAGCACAAAGGCTTGCGCATCGGCTGACGAATACAGCCTACAAGCACTAGACAATTGCCCGTTTTTGCGCTTCATGTGCGACGACTGCGTGATGTACATATGCAATGTCGATGAAGCTCTCAAATAAATGATGAGAATAGCTGAGACAAATAAAATAAATATTAAAGAACAAAAAATGGACATTGAGAAAATGCTGACTAGCCACAGCAAAGAGGTTAGCGTATTAGTGGATAGCATAAAAAAGAATAATAAAGAAAAGCTAGAAATAATAAAAAGAGTAGAGGGTATATGCATAGCAAATAAAGAGAAAATAAGCATAGTTGATTCGTCTACTAGTGAGCTATGTAAGCAAAAGCAAGAAATAATAAATGAAGTGAAGAAAGTAGCAACCCAAAAGCAAGATAAAATGCAGAGTTCAGGGGTGTATCGTATGCCAGCGCACTAAAGGGTATTCCTCCCATAATTGTTAAACCGAAAAATAAACAAACGGTTGAGAAAACTAGGGTGGACCTAAATAAGATCGATGCTTCGAACATGAAAATTGATAGGGTATCTAATAAGAACAATGGGGCAATTGTAATAAGTGCTAATAGTGTCACAGAAAAAGAAAAAATAAAATCTGCTCTTACAAGTAATTTAAATAAAGACGATTATGAGGTCACCGAACCGAAAGTAAATAAGCCGAAAATATTATTAGCACATATAAACGCTGAGTATAATGAGACGGAACTCATAAAAAAGATTAAGGCACAAAATAGCTTTTTAACCGAGGCAGATATGAGATGCGTAAAAATATTTAAATCGAAGCGGAGCACTGAGGCATCTCCAACGTTTAGTGCAATAATAGAGATAGAACATAAATTCTTTCTACAAACTTTGGACTCAAAGAAAATAAATATAGGTTGGGATCGCTGCCACGTCTACGATGGACAATATGTAAAGAGATGCTATAAGTGTTTGGGCTTCAACCACACCTCTAAGTATTGTAACAAACAACTGAGGTGTAGTAAATGCATGGGAGAACATAAATCCGAGAGTTGCAACAAGATTAACCAAAAACCCATCTGTGGTAACTGCTATGATGCAAATAAAGATTTAGAACTTAACCTAGACATTGAACACAACACATTTAGTCACGAGTGTCCTGTTTATATCAGGAAACTGAAAATTGAAAAACAAAGAGTAGGATGTTAGCAATTAGGCTTAAATAAAAAGCGAAGCAAATATTTAAAATGCGTTTATCTTAATATAAATAGTATAATATCTAATAAAGCTGAGCTTGAACGGTTAATTGAGAGTGTAGACCCGGATATTGTTCTATGTTCCGAAACATGCACAACAGAGGAAATAGCAGACATAGAAATAAAGTTCCCAGAATATCAAATAGTAAGGTGTGACTCGCACAGTAGACATACGGGCGGTGTAATCGTTATCCTACGAAGTACAATAGACTTTAAAACAATATTAAGCAAAGCTTTTGATAAAAATGTTTGGTGTGTAGTTATCCAGCAAAAAAAATGCGAAACCAGATGGAAAATTGGTGTAATCTATCACTCACCGAGTTCTAGTGACGCCGACTTTGTTACATATGTATATGGAGACCCTTTTAGCTGAAATATGTGAAAACCTAGTAAATACTATTCTTATTGGCGACTACAACATAAACATGAACATAGTATCTACATATAGTAAGAAGCTAGATGAGATTTTTGCTCAACAAGCAATGAAACAGATAGTCAATTTTAATACTCGTGTTACGGAATACTCCGAAACCATGATTGACTTGTTGTACTCAAACACCAGAGATGTTATATGTGAAAAAATGGAGGAACATAGAATATCGGACCACGAAACTATTATGTTCAGATGCAACATTCAGAAACAAATACCAATTAAAAAGCTGCTGGAAGTCACTTCCTGGGATAGATATAGTCTAGAAAACCTGTTACATCTCTTAAGGCAATGTAATTTTACTGACCTGAATAGTCTCAGTGTAGATGGTATGTTTGATCGTATCAATAATGGTCTGATGTCAAGCATGAATCAGTTAACATCCCGGGTACAAACTCGAGTTAAAATTAGGAATAAATGGTATGATAGGCAACTAATGGGCATCAATAAGAAGAAGTTTAAGATGCACCAAAGAGCCATAAGGGTAGGAGACTGGGGGGAGTACAATGAAATAAGGAAAGTAAATAAAAAAATGGTTAAAATTAAAAAAATTAAATATATGGAAAGCAAGGTAGAATCAAATAGAAGTAATAGCCACTTAATGTGGAAGTATCTGAAAAGCATTGCTACCACTACGGATGATAAAGATAACATCAAAGAGGTGATTGTCAATTGCATAGTATACAGGAATAGTAAAGAAATAGCTGATAAATTAAATAATTTCTTTGTGGATAGTATAATCAATATAAATAGAAGTATAGAACACATACAAAACTTTAATTTGGATGTGATTCAACCGGAAAATCGACGAATTGCATTTAGATTTAAAGAAATTAATGTAGATGATATTATGGGCATTGCTAAGAGATTTAAAAGAAAAATTGGCGGAAATAATTTATTATCTGAAGGTGTTATAAAAGACTCAGTAGAATATATGGGCCACTACTATGCCTTGTTGGTAAATAATAGTCCCCGGACAGGAATAGTACCCACTGAATTGAAAGTTTCCACCATAGTACCAGTGAAAAGGGTTAAAAATACCATAAAAGCTGAGGAATTTAGACCAATAAATACATTACCTAACTTAGAAAAAATATTGGAAACGGTGGTTAAAAACCAATTAATATACCATATTGAGTCGAATAAGTTATTCATACAAGAGCAATCAGGTTTCAGAGCTAAGCACTCTTGCGAGACTGCGCTAAACTTGGTATTATCGCAATGGAAGGAGGATCTGAACTCCAAGATAAATATCGTGGCAGTCTTTATTGACCTTAAAAGAGCCTTCGAAACGATTGATAGGGATATGATGTTGGGAAAGCTGTCAAATATTGTAATAGAAAACAATGAGCATACCTGGTTCCGCAGTTATCTCTCAGATCGCAAACAACAAACGCTGATCGGTGATTCCCTCTCAACGAAGGTAGCAGTTGATGTTGGCTTACCACAAGGGTCAGTCTTATCTCCAATACTGTTTAATGTATATATCAATGACATAAAATCTGTTCTGAAACATTGTAAGGTAAAACTGTTCGCTGATGATACCCTGTTAACGATCAGCTACAGGAATCTTCCTAATGCAATAACAAAGATGCAAGAAGATCTTGATGGCCTATACAAATGGTTATGCATAAATAAACTTCAACTGAATGTGACTAAGACACAATTTATGATCATATCTAGATAAGTTAGGGATACCTCCAATAGTTACAACTTACGAATTAAGGATGCAGAAATCAAAGAAGTAACAACTATTAAGTATCTAGGTATATATATCGATAACAAATTAAAATTTGAGGATCATATTGAATATACAGTAAATAAGATTGCGAAAAAATTGGTATCATGAAAAGATCATGTAAATACCTAGGAAGGAGGTATAAAACAATGGTATACAGGTCTTTGGTAGAACCCCATTTCATATATTGCCCAACAGTATTTTTCATTGCTAGCGACACACAAATTTGTAAACTGCAAAAAATGCAAAACAAAGCTTTGCGATTTATTCTGAAAAAGCGGTAGGATACACTCATACAGGAAATGCTAACAAAGTTAAATTGGTTAAGTGTAAAACAACAAATATACTTTCATGCTATGAAATTCATCTATAATATAAAACATGGTATCCTACCAGATTACCTGAGTGATAATCTAAGGTATATTAATGAAACCCACTCATATTTGCTTAGAGAAACTAGTAGCTTTAGGCTACCGCTATATAAAACTGAAGTAGACAAGAAAAATATATTTTACAAAGGATTAAAATGTTTTAACGAACTACCAACTCAAATAAAAACTAGCGAGAATTTCGGAAGTTTCAAGAGGCTACTATCTAATTACTGCAGAACGATGCCTATAAGATGAAAATCACTGAAGAGGTGGTATGGAAACTAGTCCTGTAGTACATGGAAAGTGTCGGATGGGAACTAGTCCTTTGCATCCATACTGGAAGTGTGATTCTAGATCTATAAGTAACGAAATCACTAAAGAGGTGGGACCACTTTCAACGGGTGGCGGCTCGGAAACCTGTATTTTCCGACCGTCACTGCAGCATGAACGGCGAAGGCGCGGCTCGGAAACCAGTCCTTTCCGACGGCCCAGGCAGCGCGGCTTTGGATCCCGTCCTTTCAGACCGTCTGCTCATGAAAAAGAAACGACGAGCGACTGGCGTGGGAACTCGTCCTTCCCGACCAGCTCAGCATCAGCGAACGGATGGCTCGGGAACATGTTCTTTCCGACCATCTGATATCCAAAAGAATTGGCGGCGAGTTGACTCGGGAACACGTCCTTCCCGATCACTACGACGAAAGCCCAACAATTACCCCTCCACCCGCTTAACAGAAGAAATTTGTAGCACATGGAAAGCGTGTACATACTATTCTATTCTAGTTGTTATGTATAGTTTTGTATAATGTTTAATATAGTGCTTAATATATAAGACTTAATCTAATTATTTAGTACATAAAATTGAATTTAGCAATAAATGTTATGTATTTAAATACTTTGTACATATAAATAGGTCATATGACCGTAATAAATAAAAATAATAATAATAATAATTGGTCAAGGACAAGTTGCGCCTTCCATAGATGGTTCCTGATGTTCTCAATACACAGTTCCTCCAAAGTACAAACTTGAATCACTAATTGAAATCGCGCGACGATGAAAACCTGTAAACTTGATAAATACTTGAACAATGCTGGTGAAATAACTGGTGGGCAAGTGCATCAACAAAAGCTGGCTGGGGCGATGCACCCACGTGATGGTTCAGCAATTCAGCGAAAGTAGCACCTGCTATCCTCTATAAAACGAGCAACGTGAACACGCACAGTAGCGATAGCGTACGGGCAAGTAATGTAAAACAACGTGGTCAAGACCGTTCTCAGTTCCAGTCAAAGCAGTACCCGATGAAGTGCGTCGCGTGCGATACGACTGATCACTACCCCGCACTGGGCCCAACTTTCAGGGACTTCTCGACAAACGAGAGGTGGCAGATGATAAAAAAGATAAAGCTTGTTATCATTGTCTGAAAGCCCACAGCAAGGGCTGTTTCTCTAAGAAGAATCGCGGTATGAACGGCTGTTCATAAAAGCATTACCCATTGCTGCATAGTTAAGGTAACGAAAATATAAAGAGTACAGTAAGCACACATCGCGCTGATAATACCCGCAGTTAGCACTTTCGCAAATGCTAGTGAAACTTCACACATCAGATAAAACTACAGAAGTTTTTGTGTTCTTGGACGAAGTGTCATTTGTGACACTCACTGATGAGACCACATTTGAAAGGTTTGATATCAATGGGGTACCAACACCAAATGTATACAATAGACCAGTGAAACTACACGCAACGAGAGCACATCGGTACGAGCGTCAATTCAAATAACCGCACCAAACAACAATAAACTGCTTTGGCTAAATAACCACAACACCATTAAAAATCTGGCTTAAGCAAAACAGTCGCTAAAAGCATGCGAGTTGCGCAGTTGCTATCCCTACTTAAGAGAGGTGCCTTTGATATCGTATGGTGACATCCAACCAACGCTGCTGATAGGAAATTTAGAAAATTGCCTTTCCACGTCAAATACGCGAAGGAAAACATCATGAGCCAATCGCTTCCAGATACTTGTTGGAATTGAGTATCTAAGGTACGTATGCCGCAAAACTTATGTAACGATGCATCACTGTGAATTCAAATGGCAAATAACGATATACATAGTTAAAGAAAGTTTCAGCTTGGAACAAGATGACAAACGTGCTATGAATCACACGTACATGCCAGACTCGGTCAGAAAATATATTTTATTTGCCAAATCCACTTTTAACTTCATCGTAGATGTCAGCCTTTTTTTATTAAATATAAATCCGTTAAAAATTAAATACTTGCGATTTCGATACAAAGACGGGCATATAGAATACTTGTTGTAAAAAATTTTTCTGTTGCGGAAACTGCGATGTGCACAGATCGAGAGAGTACAGTATTTATATTCTGCTTTTAGTAAGCGGATCTTTCTGAGAATGGAGCAAGGTTGCCTTTGCTCATATTTTAATGCAGTTAAAATTTGTGAGCTAAAAATAAAATTTTGAAGTATATCAAAAACCACCATTTAAATGGATCATCCTAAATTGGGTTTAAAAATTTCCATGAAAAGTAACAGTATTTACAGCGTACAAAAAAATTATGACATAAGAAAGAATAAAGCTGGTTAGTGTCAAAATCTTGCGCCATTTTCTTCAACAGCATTTAACCAAGGGGAGTCATGGGCAAGTAAGTTTATTTTGCTTTCAACTTTTAACTTTTTATTCTAAATCTTACACATTCTTCTTGTTTCCAAACTCTTTGTTTATTGCAATTTCATACATATATGGATGTACATAAGTAACTCGCCACTGCAGCGCAGCTTTTTCTTGCGTGGCATTTCCTCTTCTAGGGCAGGCACCTTGACGTGGTGCAGGGGCTTAATCGAATCACAAATCGGGTCTGATCAGGAAGAGGGTGCACTACTTAAATAGTGCACCACCTTGATGATCGGAACCGCTTGAGAACGATAACCAAGAACTGCCACCTCCTAATCCAGGGTGTTATACGACACCGTGCCCATTGGGCGGTTTGCAGCCAGGAGGACAAACGGGCCGCATCGAGGAGTAACGTGGCCTTACCGCGACAGGGGGCGCTGGCGGGCGAACTTTTGAGACCCCCACTCAAATAGCTAGACCGTGAGTATCGTCTTGGCGAGAAAGCGGTCGTACGAAAAAGATGAAGACAACTAACAATTTACACAACACAAACACAAACGAAAAGAAGGAAGACCAGGGGAGAACAGGGAGACGAGGTATTGCCCTCCCGGAAGACCTTTATCCCGCAGAGGCAGCCCTCTTCGCCGAGCCCGCTCGGGAAGACAGTGACGGCCCCTCTACTAGTAGAGATGCAGCACGCCGCCGAAAAAGATTAGGGCTGTCTGGCTCGGCAGTAAAGTGGTATCTGCGCTACCTGCAACAGGGCAAATCACCGGATACCGCCAGAGAGATGGCGGTACTGAGTACGAGGTACGAACAGACACCCGCACCCATTGAAGAGCTGAAGGGAGAGCGGCCTAGTGCCCAGAATAGGCGTAACATCAGATTACCCGCTGAAAAGCGGAGGCATCCCACGATTCAAGATATACCTCTACCCGCTCATAAGCGCAGGAGCGGGCAGATTACCCCACAGGCACCGAGCTCCAAACGGCAGCGGGCACACTCGCCTCCCCCATCGTCGGGCCCAGCGGAAACAAAGGTAGGGAAGGATCCAGTGGAACCGGCGGGTGGAACAGAGCAGGCCATCAACTACTCACACGCCATCAAAGGCATCCGTTTAGTAGTACTGCCCGAAGGCTACCCGGCGGTGACGCTGAGTTCCGAAAACCTTACTGATCTGCAAGAAGCGATTATGGATGAGGTCTTTAAAGGGTGGACCTACCCGCTCGCCTTTTGTGGCGTGTACTTTCGTCCGGGACTACTCCTTGTGGACTGCAAGGACTAAAGAACTGCGAATGGATTTTGGAGGCGGCACCGCGACTCGGGGCTTGGAAAGGTCCGAAGCTCTGCACGAAGAGTGGGGATGAGATACTCCCCACGCATACGGTTATGGAGTTCCTCCCGAGGAGTGCGGATAAGCCTGTCGAACATGCCATAGGGCTGATAAGCGCGCAAAATGAGGGCATGCACACCTCAGCGTGGCGCATTATCAGCAGCAGTATCGAGGATATTGGAATCAGGCGGACGCTAGGCATTGATGAAGAGTCGTTCAGCAGACTGAAGAGAGACAGCTTCAGGTTGAACTCTAGGTTCGTCACCGTCAGGCCCTGGCGACCAAAGATCGCGGGCGCCGGGAAAAGTGCAGGATGAAAAGACGTCGACAGAAATAGCCCAACTATCCAAAGCACCGTCCAAGTCTCTGGCATTCCCGGCGGGTTTCCTGGAACCGGCAAGGACGGTCAGCGAGGCAGCGGAGGCTCCCACGACGCAGGAACTAATTGAGGGACTCGACCTAGGTATGCTCGAGCTAGACAGAGGCAGCGAGAGCAAACTAAGGCACTCGAACATTGATGTGCCACGACTATGACCCCGTCCGTGACAGTAACTCAGATCAACCTCCACCACAAGAGAGCAGCTTCGGCTGTTATAGCTAGGAGGACCGCCTCAGAGAATCTGGGTATAATACTGGCTCAGGAGCCGTGGGTCTACAAGGGCCAGGTAAGGGGCCTAAAGGAGTCAAACAGTAAGTTAATTTGGAATCTCTCATCTGAAAGACCCGGAGCATGTATAGTGCTTAAGAACAATATTGATTACTTTTGCATTACAGAGCACCTTACTCGGGACTTCATAGCAGTTCAGGCAAGACTGGAAGTGGATGGAGTATCCAAAGACATAGTTCTTGCCGCTGCTTATTTTCCAGGGGACATTAACACCATCCCCTCGCCCCCCAAAGCAAAACGCACCGGATGCTGGGAGGAATATGCAGAAAATCTAACGAAGTACAGTAAGGAGATAAGAAAAGCAAAAAGATACAGCTTTAGACGCTTCTGTGAGGACATTGCTTCCACTCCAGTTGCAGCAAGACTTCACAGACCTCTAGCAAAAAAAAAATAGAGACAAAACTAGCCATTAAACTACCGGACGTATACCGCTAGTGAAGAGGAAAGAGCGCTGGCTCTGCTGTCGACTCACTTCCCGGAAGCCTCCACAACTAACATGGAGCCTTGGTCACGGAAATCGAGACCATCACAAGCTAACAGCTGATGGTGGCTAAAATTATATTTACTCACCATTCAGTGAGGTGGGCCATGAGTTCGTTTGAACGGTAAAAGTCTCCGCGAGTGGATGCCATACTGCCAGTACTATTACAGAAGGGTGGCGAAGGTATAATCTTGTGAATGTTATGAGGGATTCGAACTATCTCCCTGGAAGGATTGAAGTCAGCATGGTGAGCAAGGTGAAGGACCTTGGTCTCACAATGGACTCCAAATTACTCTGTAGGGAATATGTCGATGCAACAACATCCAAAGCAACCAAAGTAATAATGGTGTGCAGACGTCTAGCGGGAAAAACCTGGGGCTGCAGCCCAAATATGCTTAGATGGATGTACACTATGATTGTTAGGCCGATAGTAACCTATGGGGCGGGGGCGTGGGTATCAAAAATCTCCCTTTCAACGGTGAGGAAATCACTGACAAGGCTCCAACGGCTAGCGTGTGTGTGCATAACAAGAGCTGTGCGCACGTGTCCGACTAGAGCACTAGAGTGATCCTAAACCTAACGCCACTCCACATAGTTATAGAACAGACAGCAAAAATAATCCTACTGAACATTGCTAAGGAAGGGTATGGGAAAGGGAAAGTCATATCGTCTAAGGAAATGGAGACGCTGAGCGCGCGGCTACCACTAGCTCAACTCCCAAGGGACGATATCATCAAAGTTACAAGTTTTGAAAGAAATTTTAAAATAGAATTAGGAAACAAAGCAACATGCTAGCAACCTGCACTGGTACACTGACGATTCTAAAGCATCGGAAGGCATAGGAGCTAGGGTCTTTGGCCCCAGAACGCACATGTCGATACCAATGGGAAGGACTCCAAGCATCTTCCAAGCGGAGGTGTATGCCATCCTGTTATGTGCAGAGGTCCAATTAAGAAGGAACTACCGCAATGAACGTATAATTATTCTGAGCGACAGCCTAGCAGCACTCAAGGCGCTAGCATCGTATGTGGTGAAATCCTCCCTAGTGCTTGAATGCATAGAGAGACTTAACACGCTAGCAACACTAAATCACATTCAGCTCCTTTGGATCCCAGGCCATCGAGGCATAGAAGGTAATGAGGAAGCTGATAGATTAGCTAGGGAGGCGGCTCTAAAAACGCCAATAGGACCTGAGCCTTTCCTAGCGATAGGACAACGCACTATCAAGGAAGAGCTTAGGATAGAAGAAAACAACCTGAAGGAGGAACACTGGCAGGTTGAGCCGGCGCTACGTCAGGCGAAGTGTCTATTGGAACGCTTCAAGCAGTTTATGCACCCCTCGAAGAATCTGAGGATCCTGACAGACTTTCTCACAGGACACTGCAGGCTGAGAGGTCATCTGCATAGGCTCGGAATATGGTCGAACGAGTCCTGTCGCCTTTGCGACTTGGCTCCGGAGACCCCGATGCACCTGTTGCTTAAATGTGACGCTATCTCGAGAAGACGACAAAGCTACCTGGGTATACATAGCCCGGCTAAAGAACATGTACGCTCTTTGCCACCAACTATTATATTAGACTTTCTAAAGGAGTTGGGATTAGAAGAGGTACTGTAAAGAACAGAGGGCACAATGGATCTTTAAGGGTGAAGTGCAAACCTCTAATATTTATCTATCTATCTATTTTGCGTGACATTTGTAACTTTATTCGTAAAGCGAAAAACGCAAAAGATGCCATAATAAACGCTTTGACAACACTCATTTATTTATTGTGAAAGGTAAACAAAACTAATATAATGCTGAGCATTTATTTTTGTTAATGTTTAAATATACATTGTTGGTTCGTACAAAAGTGAAGTGTTGCGTCTGTTTCTAAGCGAATGTGAGTAAAAAAAAAATATGAAAATCAGTTAATTGTCAAAGCGCGCAAAAAGTGGGAACTTCGTATAATTGTATGTATTGTCAAAGCGAAACTGTCACGTTAAGCGAAGCAAGCTTTAAAAAATTTTCGCTTGCTTTCTGCTTATTGATGTCACAAGCGATAGAGAGTTGTATCAGAGAACTTAGAATTATGGGAAGCTGCAAATTTGTGGACTGCAAAAAATGTTGTCTGAAACGTTTCCAAACTGGGTTTCCCCACAGCTATTTAACATTTCGACATAACATTTTAACAGAGAGGTCAGCAAGAAGATGTCGTGAACATATATTTATTATGTTAAGGTGAGACAATTAACAGCGTGCCTACCAATATTAGTATTATAATTTTGCTTTTTTTAACTGATGTAAAAATTTTTAAATTTCACTTCGAAAATTTTTTCCTTACTTAGTTTTAGACTTTTTACAGTATCATATTCATTTGTACCTAAATAGAATCAGATCAGAACTTTTATGAAGTGATGCAACTGTTTGCATAGATCGCTGTAACAACAAAAAATGCACGGATAGTTAATATTTTATTTTATATCCTATTGAATTAATAAAATATGTAATGTGTTTGCATTTCGCATTTCAACTTATTTCAAAAATATCAACATATGAAAAAATTGTCACAATTTTGTATATTCATTTGTAATGAAATAGAATCAGAGCAGAAATTTAAATGAAAAAAGGATTTCCATTAAAAGAAGGATAAGTTATATGATATGATATTTTCTATTGAATTTAAAAAAACATAAAAATTAGACATGGCACAAAAAAGGTGGGATTCGAACTATGGGGCAAAAGCTAAAACATGTAATATGATAATGTGGCAGACGACTATACGCGCTAAGCCACAGCAGATATTATGCGATCGTTGCTTAAACGGCTAATTATGCAAATCATAACAATTTATGCGCAAAGAAGAAGAGCAATTTACGAATCCAACTAAAAATGAAACAAAGAAGAAAAAGTTGTAGTCCGCGAAAAAACTGTTTTTTGGTTGCCAGCGAGGCATGTTAAGACGGAAGAGGAGTTATGCAACAATTGTGGATAAGAGAAGGGTCGAAAGGGAAAGGGAACGGTAACCAAAAGAATATTCTTTTCTGTTTTTCGGCAATTTTTGTGTCGGTTCGCCAATTGCGCGTGCACGTGTACGCAAATGAATTAATGCGCAGTTGGACAAAAGTTATATAATATTCTAGAACATTCTAGAATATTCTAGAAAAATGCCAGCAATTTGTTAGACTACGTTGCCAAAATACATTATTGTCTGATATTGCGGTGTTGAAATTTTCAATGACCGTCGATGGTTTGTAAAATTGAAGATTTTAGCATTTTTGAGTTCGTCGCGAAAAAGATCGTTGAGGGGAACATTTGCGTGCGCGGGGATATGAAATGCTTGCGCTTATGAATGAACGACATTTGTTTTCACGAATACGCACCTGCGTTTATGAATGAATTTTTTGTTGTTGTATTTATTTTCAGATATTTTAGGATATTTGGCACCGGCGCAGGTACAAGTGCAGCTGCGGTTGTGATTGCGCTGTGATTTGATTTAGATTTAGCGTAGGTCAAGGTTGAATTTATGCACATGCATTAAGTACATACATATATGTAAGTTAACTTAGGGTAAGTTAATACCACCCAAGTCGCCTAACATATGACTCGCCGTCATATAAGTTGACTTAGGGTAAGTTAATACCACCCAAGTCGCCTGACATATGACTCGCCGTCATATATCAACTACTTCAAGCCGACTCATTAGAACCACCCACTCAGCCAAGATGTCGTAAATTAGGTGTACAAATGTCCAGACGCACGGTTGGATATTTGGAAATAGAAATGAAAAAGATTGTGATTTAGTTTTAAAATGTAATTGGAATTTATTCAATTGCATATATGTAGATATACATGAATTTTGCTTTACCTGTGGTGTGAATCCTTGGTAGACCTGTGTCGCTCTTGAAAGCCTGTGAACGAGTGCAATTATGAAAAAACGTACGGCTGCCGTCAACCGCAGTTTTATTGGAAAGCAATTATTGGAAAATGTTAGCAAAAGGAATTATCCGGCGGGAAATACGGAGTAATTCGCAGTTGCATATGTATGCGTACATATACGCGCATTAGGGCGGTTAGAAAATATTTACGCTGCGGCGTAAACATGCCGGCCCCCTTGCGGTAAGCAAAAATCCTGAGCGTTGACAACAGTCTACTACTGGTTCACACCACATCACATATTTGATTAAAAAATATTATTCTGTTTGTTTGTTGAGCCGCTTGCTTGTTGTTTCCTTGAGCCGCTTCGATACGTGTGTTGTCGCGCTAGTTGGGGTAATTATATGGGGCGTTTCGTCGTAGTGATCGGGAAGGACGTGTTCCCGAGTCAACTCGCCGCCAATTCTTTTGGATATCAGATGGTCGGGAAGAACGTGTTCCCGAGCCATCCGTTCGCTGATGCTGAGCTGGTCGGGAAGGACGAGTTCCCACGCCAGTCGCTCGTCGTTTCTTTTTCCTGAGCAGACGGTCTGAAAGGACGGGATCCAAAGCCGCGCTGCCTGGGCCGTCGGAAAGGACTGGTTTCCGAGCCGCGCCTTCGCCGTTCATGCTGCAGTGACGGTCGGAAAGTACAGGTTTCCGAGCCGCCACCCGTTGAAAGTGGTCGTAATATTCGGTGGCAAGTGATATGGAACAAAATAACCAAAGAAAAAAAATGATTTTATTTTATGAAATTATGGCATGACAAAAATTGTATGCATATATATATATGTATTTTATTGTAAATTTTATGTATTTATGTATTTTTGTATTTATTATGTATTTGGTGCATTAATGCGCCAAGTGTCCAAAAACTTTCATCACCCACTGTAAAAATGGTATTTGGGTGTGATCGCATCGGTACTTGCGCTCCCCATCGGTAGATGGTGCCTAACTCCAGTTGCTCTTGAGGGTGGTGGACTTGGCTATGTTCCACTGTTGCGAACGATATGCAAATATATCGTAAAAACACCTGATTGCATATGATGTTTTTAATATTAAAAAGAAATAAAAAATTGATATGAACTACCTATTCCTGTATTTCGGTAATCGCGGAAAGTGCCCCCCACCATGAAATGGCTCAACATTCTGTTTTTTGTATGGTTTATGTATGTATGTATATTAGATTAGATAGATTTGATTGTGGTGAGGTAGGTCAGCAATCTGGCATCCAGCAATCTGGCCTACCACCCACAAACAGTTTGTATGCCACTGTGCTTAATTTGCTGACCACAGGGCTGTTCCAAAAAAATTATTTAAACGTGAATTTTAACGCGAGTGGAAGTGACATTTTTTTTGTGCATAATTTAAATTAAATTCGGGTTAAAAAAAAAAGTTGTGTATTAAATAAAACAATTGAAGTGCGGAAGTGTTTAGTGGTGTGATTGAAGATTTGCTAGTAAACGAAGTTTTTTTGCAAGACGCCACGAATTAATGAAAAATGTGAACTGAGGTTTTTCATACGACGGCCATGTGCAGCTGGCCAACAGTGCCTGCCGTACATATGCGTACATCGCATTCATGGCGATGGTGGACGCATGCATGTGTACGGCGGCGATGATCAGGTAAGTGATATTAACATATATATTTATAATGATAATAATAATAATTTTTGTACATAAATTTTGGAGTTTTTTACGTACATAAGTAGGTACATGTGCATGTATGTATGTATGTACATATGTATATCGATATATACATATCTACATGCACATGGTGGCGTGATGCGTTCGATTGCGAGGGCACAGTCGGAGGGAGGAGGGGTATGCCATGCGAAGATGCCGAATGATCGGAAGCAAAGAAAGGAGTTTGTAAAGTATTAATGTGGATCGAAATTTTTTTTTTATTTTTTTTTGTGTTTAATCAATTTTGTACACTGAACTAATTTGTTTTCTTTCCCAACAGGTGAACAATTAAATGATTTTCACGATGTGAGGAGCAGGACAACAGTGGAGCTGTAACCAAGCAACTGTTTTGTTTTTATACGTATATATACATATATATTTAAAATTTTTATGTGTATAGGGTTAACATAAGTACATAGATGTTTCCAAAAAATTTTTTTTTTTTTTTTTTTTTTTTTTTTTTTTTTTAACGGATAAAATTGGAAAGATCTAGGTACTAGCGAGAATTTGCAAGTTGGTTAAAAAAAAATGATTTAAAATTATTGAGTTGATCCAAAAAAATATAAAGTTATAATTAAAGTTATTAAAATTTGGAAAATGATAAAATATTTAAATATACAAAATGTTTAAATATATCGAAATATTTGAAATACATATATAAAAAAACTTGCAACTTCTCATTAGTTTTACGTTCTCTCCGCTTCTTGCGTCTTTACGTTTTCCAGTATTGCGTGTTTCTTTCATTGAAAGCAAATTTTCTTTACGCTCTGAAATTTAGTTAGTGGATAAGGTTTTTAGGGTTTAGGGTTTTCACCACTTATGTTAGGGTTGAACCGGGCTGATTTTTTGACAATCGGTCAAAAATTCCGGAAAATTAACTCGAGCTATTGGTTAGTTGTCGGTTAATTTCGAAATAGTTTCGGATATCAAAATGACCACTTTTCAAAGTTAACTGAAACTATTGGTTAGTTTTTCGGTTAGTTTTGAAATAGTTTCACATCGAGCTATTGGTTAGTTGTCGGTTAATTTCGAAATAGTTTCGGATATCAAAATGACCACTTTTCAAAGTTAACTGAAACTATTGGTTAGTTTTTCGGTTAGTTTTGAAATAGTTTCGGGTATTAAATGACCACTTTTCAAAATTAACTCATAACTATTGTTTAGTTTGTCAGTTAATTTTGTATGGGTATCGGGTACCAAATAACCACTACTTGATGTATGTAAAAACATGATTTCGCAGATTTCTTTATTTTTGTACGCCATCGTCGTAGGTAATCCATCGGAACATTTTCAAGTTAAGTACTTATATTATTAGAAAAAATGGCAGTACAGATTTCTTTATTTTCTTGTACTTCACGTACTGTTTATGAAATATTTTTTTTTTTTTTTTTTTTTTTTTTTTTTTTTAAGTACTTATCCTTGGGTAGGGGAAGTAGCGGTACTTTCGATGTAGGGCAGCAAAACCAATTTCGTTATTGGTCTGCTGGTTTGTCCCTTCGTAGTATAGATGTCGACGACGCGTACCCGGTTATCCGAGCCTGGGTGTAAGTTGATGACTCGTCCCAGTCTCCACATGTTAGGCGGTAGATTATCCTCTTTTATAACCACAAGATCTCCTGTTTTGATGTTAGTTTGTGGATGTTTCCACTTTGTGCGTTTCTGCATTTCCAGCAGATATTCAGCTTTCCATCTTTTACAAAATGTTTGATGTAGGGCTTTAAGTTTCTGCCATCGGTTTACGATCGAGGCAGGGCTTTCGTTGACTTCTAGTTCAGGTGGAGCTAATAGGTGTCCACCTACTAGGAAGTGACCGGGGGTAAGAGGCTCCAAGTCGGAAGGCTCATTCGAAGAGGGGCTTAACGGACGGGAGTTAAGGCATGACTCGATTCGGCATAAAAGAGTTGTGAACTCTTCGAATGTATAACTCAAGCCGGAAGCGATCTTTTTAAAATGGGTTTTAAAACCTTTTACCCCTGCTTCCCACAATCCGCCCATATGAGGCGATGCAGTGGGTAAGAAATGCCATGTGATTATCTGATGGCTATATTTAATCATTATGTTATTTCGCGCTTCAGTTATAAATGCTTTGAATTCTGATCGTAGAGATCGCGAAGCTCCGACAAAGTTGGTGCCATTGTCGGAGTAAACATTTTTTGGGCATCCTCTCCTGGCTATGAACCTAGCGAAAGCTGCCAAAAAAGATGCAGTGCTAAGGTCATTGGTGGCTTCCAAGTGTATATAGCTTTAGTGGCGAAACACACAAACAGGCAGACGTAACCTTTTGAGATGCGACAACCTCTGCCGCGGAAGTTTTTGATATCGAAAGGTCCTGCGAAATCTACACCCGTGTTTGTAAATGCACGCGAATAGGAGGTGCGTTCCTGAGGAAGCACTCCCATAAGCTGCGTTTGGGTTTGTTTTCTGTGGATTGTGCAGACCTTACAATTATGGATGACAGCCTTTAACATATTTTTGACTCGGGGAATCCAGTATTGAGTTCTATTGAGACGCAGCATTAATTGGTTCTCGCCATGCAGGGAGATTTGATGGATAAATTGGACAACAAGACGGGCTAATGGGCACTTATAAGGAAGTATTATTGGGTGACGCTCGTTGTACGCTAAATCTAGCGATGCGCCAAGACGACCTCCAGTCCTCATAATCCCATTTTGATCTAAGAAAGGGTTAAGGGGTAGCACTTCGCTTTTTCTATCGATGGGTTTCTGTGACTCTAGGTTCGAATATTCATCACTGTAGTATTGCTTCTGATAAAGGATTATTAAGCGTTGTGTCGTTGCCTTAATTTCATCGGATGAAATTAAACAAGACTCTGCTCGAAAGGAAGCTTTTTTGTTCGGACGAGTGCTTTGGTAGAATCTCATGATATATGACAAGATTCTCAAAGCTCTCGGTAAATCTGAAAACCTATGGAGAATGTCCTCAAAATTTTGTATTGTTATTGTTGCACATAAATGCGCCCTTTTTTCTTCGATGTTGGTGTTATAGTTTGTCTCTTGTCTTGGCCAATTTTCCTTGTCTTCTTGCAACCAAGAAGGGCCATGCCACCACAGAGTGTTGTCGACGAATTCGTAGGCGAGAACTCCTCTGCTTGCCATATCTGCTGGATTTGATGCCGACTCCACATGAAGCCAGTCAGTATTTCCGACTTTGTCGACAATTTTGGTTATACGATGTGCTACGAACGTTGACCACGAACATGGAGGTTTACGTATCCATGCGAGCACAATTGGGGAATCTGTCCATAAGTGTACTTGTACCAGTCCTAGTGGTAGGTTGCCAAGTACCGACTCAATACTTTCGGCGAGCAATACCGCGCCGCAGAGTTCTAATCGGGGCAGGGAAATAGTTTTAACTGGAGCAACTTTTGTTTTTGCTACCAGCAGGTTCACTAGAACTTCATTACCCTGCTTAACCCGTAAGTATACCGTAGCTGCATACGCTTTTTCTGAAGCATCGCAGAAGCCATGTACATCGACGTCATACATTTTTCTAAAGTAGTTGTAGACACAGGTTCATCCCACTCTGTGCCTTCCAGCCAAATGTTTTGCATCAATATTTTGGCTACTATTACAATGGGCGCAAGCCATCCTAGCGGATCGAACAGCTTGGCGATGGAAGACAATATCGACCTTTTAGTGATTGTGTCACTATGCTCCATTGGTCTTGTTAGGAAGTAAAAATAATCCGAATGGGCGTTCCATCTTATTCCAAGAGCCTTAACTGTGCTGGTGTCTTCGAATCCCAAAAAATCTTCGCTTAGTAGATCCTTTTTTGGAATGTCTGCAATTATATCCTCGCAGTTGGCCGTCCATTTTCGTAAGGGAAAACCTGCTGACCGCAGTACCGTAGAAATTTCCTCCCTTGCCTTGATGGTAGATTCGATGCTATGTCCTCCTGCAAGTACGTCATCTACGTACATGCATTTTCGCAGAATATTAGCTGCTATTGGATGCGAGCTTTCTACGTCATCGGCCAACTGCAACAGTGTTCTTATCGCCAGGTAAGGAGCTCAGTTTATTCCAAACGTAACCGTCTTTAATTCATATAGGCTCGTTGATTCGTTCGGGTTTGCCCGAAAGACGATGCGCTGATATTTCGACTGGTTATCGTTTATCCAGATTTGTCGGTACATTTTCTCAATGTCACTGTTGAAAACGTATCTGTATAATCTCCAGCGTAGAATCAGTATCGGAAGATCTGATTGCAGTACTGGACCTGGTAGGAGGACGTCATTTAAGCTTTTTCCATTAGCGGTTGCACTTGAGGCGTTGAAAACCACGCGAACTTTAGTTGAGGTACTCTCTGCCTTTGTAACGGCGTGATGAGGCAGAAAGTAATTTTCACATGAGTCCGCTGAAACGTTACTATTTATTCTCGTCATGTGTCCTAGTGTCTCATACTCTGCTAACACCCTATTATACTCTTTTTGTAGGACGGGATCCTTGGCTATCCGTGTCTCATTCCGGAAGAATTGAGAGCAGGCTTTTTTAAGAGAAGGGCCTAGTTGTATGGTTACTGGAAATTCCTGTCGGAATGGTAACGAGACTATGTATTTTCCCTCATTAGTTCTGATAGTGGTCTTTTTATAAAGCTCTTCGCAATATTTATCATCTTCATTGAGGCTTTCGGTTTTGGGTAAATCTTCTAACTCCCAGAATGCCGTAAGTTGCTTATCCAGCGAAACTTCGCTGAAGCACGAAATTATATTTCTGTGGGTCTTTGTAGTATCCGTACTACCGGTTATAATCCAACCGAATACGGTTTCTTGGGCTAGAAGTGTCCTCAAGGCGTTTTTCTTTATCCCACTTAATATGATTTGTGGATAAATGTCTCCACCAAGAATGAGGTCTATTTGTTCATTAACAAAAAACCTTTTATCCGCTAATACCAGGTCCGGAAATTCTTGCCTAGTCGTCGCGCTTATATTTGTTATAGGCAGATTTCCGGTTAGTTGTGGTAAAACCAGGACAGTTGCAGTCAAGCTAAACAATGGGTCGACGGAGGACCGCAATTGTATGTTGCATGCCTCTTTAACCTGGGCATTTACCGAGTTTGTGATGCCCGAAACTTGGGCATGCACCTTTTATAAAGGAACACTCAGAACCAGAATCAATCAGTGCTCGTGCAGCAAAATCTGTGTCATTGAGACGTATATTTACGCGAGCTGTTCCTAATAGCACACCTGTACTTGAATTCGCAAAGCAGGACTTAAAATTTCTGTTTGCGTTTTCTGTTGCTTTATCGGAATCACGTTGTGCTTGCGCCTGCCTAGATGTCGATGGAGAATCATCGGCAGGCCTTGAAGACGTCCAACGCGTCGTTGCCTTTGGCTGAATTGCATTTAGATGCAGGAGCGTGTGATGTCGCGAGTGACACGTATTGCAATTGTATGAACTTGTGCATCTTGACACAGTATGTCCGGAACTAAGGCAATTCAGGCAACAATTATTTTCCTTTAAAAAGTTCAGTCTGTTTGTAGGTGTTAGCTGTAGGAATCGGGAACAGCTGCGCAATTTGTGCTCGTTTGTATGGCACATTTTACAAGTAAAATTGGTCACGCTTACTTGGAAGGTGCCAACTCTTTTTGTTGGGGTTTCGAAAGGATGACATGTGATTTGTGGCGGCTTTGGCACTCTCACAGCTCTACCATCCTTCAACCCTGACAATGTCTCAAGGGTCTGAAAACGATTGGACAGGAACTTGTCCATATCGTCCCACTTGGGTATGTCGTTTTTATGGTCTATGGTTTGTTCCCATAGAGCCAGTGTACTGTCAGGCAGCTTCGTCGAGCAGAGATAAACGACAATTGCGTCCCAGTTCGATATGTCAATTTGATGACTCTTTAGGGCTGATAAGCAATTGTTTATCTCACGCTGCAAACTTTTTATTGAGCTACCACACTCAAATTCTATTGCCTTTAAGCTGAACAATAGTTTTAGTTGCGTGTTGACTAGGATACGCTTGTTTTCGTATCGTTTGCACAGGTTTTTCCACGCTGTTGTAAAGCCTTCATTCGTTAGGGGGCACTTTCTTACTATTTCTTTGGCCTCCCCTTGTGTCTTATGGTTGAGATGAAAAAGTTTCTCAACCGAGGTGAGGCGCTTATTGAGGATGTAGATGGCCGTGAACATATCACGGAATGTTGGCCATGAAAGATAGTCGCCCTTGAACACGTCTGTATCGCACGGTGGAAGGTGGAGATTGTGTTCGCGGACGGACTGCGCCGCTACATCCTTTTGTAAGTTAGTTAATGCTTCTGCTTGAGTAGCCATAGCAGACATGCATTTCACATATGTCGAAAAACATATTCTATATTTCTTTTTTATCGCCCTAAGATCTTCCTTACTTAAACCTTCTGAGCTCACTAGCGTATCGTACGCTGCCTTCGTCTTCTCCCATAACACTTTTAATTCGTCTTGCTGGATAGCATGGCCGTGCTTATTTTGTTCGGAGGCGGGAGTGCTGTTGAAGTCAGCATCGAACTCTGTGATAGATTCTGCTAAACGGATGTATGAATCCATGGTGAAAGCTAAGAAGGATTTACTGAAGTAACCTAAATCTGATATTGTTAAAAAAGTCCCACAAAATGACAATCACCAGTAAATTTTTATTTGTCTTTATCTTTATTTAATTGTTTTCTTTTAATTTCAGTCAAGTGGTTAATTTTTTTTTTTTTTAAATGTGTGTGCCACCCTAATGTGTGAAAATGGCACTTGATGCAAAAGAAAAAAACACTTGCCACCCAAAATGTGTCGACGTATATATATAACTGTGTTTTAACAAGTAAAGTGGGTACTTAATTATGTACCAGTGTTATTGGTGATTTACTTGTTAGTTATGTATATATACAAAATTACAACAAAGGCTCAAAAGTGATGATGTGAAAACGCAATAGTGCAATAGAAATAGTGTTGCTCGAATCAGTGAAATAGTGACTTGCAAATAAACAATTGTGCTAAGCCAATGAACAGTATTGAACAAGGAAATTATGCCGATTTACTTTAAAGTAAATAAAAGTGAAAAATCCAAAATAAAACTTTAAATTAAAATTCGTTGGATTGAACTGTTGCAATACCGTACCACTGTTCACTGTTGTGCGTGTGTGTGTACGACCGTTAGTGTTTGTTGTTGTCGCTCGCGGACAAACGGAATTAGCACTGTATTAATTTTACTTGAATTGTATCACTATTTCGTTTTCACAAAAAAAAAATCACTTGCCTTGTAAGGCGTTGTTTCACCAAAAAATTGATTAACGTGTTATAAATGCTATTGGAAAATATAACACGTACCTTAATGTTTGTGATTTGTGGTGATGGCAATTGATTGTTTGCTGTTGGTGTGTATGCAGCTGGTATATGTGTGCAGCTTGTGTATATGTGCGCCTTGTTTGGGTGGTTGATTGTGCAGCTGTGTCTTGTGCGGCTTTTTGTCTAGTGCGGCTTTGTTTAAAATTTTTGATTTTTTCTGGCTTTGGTTTGCTTTTGGTAATTAAGTGGACTGTATCTTTATCTCGGCGCAGATGGACCATGTACAAATGTCCAGACGCACGGTTGGATATTTGGAAATAGAAATGAAAAAGATTGTGTTTTAGTTTTAAAATGTAATTGGAATTTATTCAATTGCATATATGTTGATATACATGAATTTTGCTTTACCTGTGGTGTGAATCCTTGGTAGACCTGTGTCGCTCTTGAAATCCTGTGAACGAGTGCAATTATGAAAAAACGTACGGTTGCCGTCAACCGCAGTTTTATTGGAAAGCAATTATTGGAAAATGTTAGCAAAAGGAATTATCCGGCGGGAAATACGGAGTAATTCGCAGTTGCATATGCATGCGTACATACACGCGCATTAGGGCGGTTAGAAAATATTTACGCTGCGGCGTAAACATTAGGCATTTACAATAGACCCGCATTCCAGAGAATCAAATAACACATATGCTATTATGTTATTTGATTACCAACCATAAATTGGCTACACCAAGTCGACCCACATCACATCACACATCAAATCATTTAATGGTCAACTCAAGAAATGCCAATACTGCACATGTTGCCCGAAATATGATTACCCATCATAATTCGGCCGCACCAACAAACGTACAGCGAGCCGATCATGCAAAGTGTCACACAACTATGTAGACCGGAAACTAGCGAACGATCGACCCAGCACAACTGCAATTGTGTAAACATGACCCGCTTAACAAACAAAAACAGCCGGAGTCCGCATAATTGTGACCAACATTAATGCTGTAAACATTACAGCGCAATACCGTAAACATTACCAGTGCAACAACTAATGGGAACCATCCGCTACATACAACGTCAGCATGCAGTCGTAGCGAAGCGCCATGGATTTACCACGCAGCAAAATACAGACGCCATGCAGCAGAATGCAGTTGCAGCGCAGACACGGCGAAGTATAAATAGTCAAATTATTGTAACTTAGTTTTAGAATTTATTCTCGATCCAATAAACGCGGTCTTGCTGGATTTCCCAGCCCCCGCAGTAAAATAAAATTACTTAGAATTTATTCTCAAACCAATAAACGGGTCTTTCCATGTATTCACGGAAAGTGAATTATATGAATAAACCAGCGCAAACCCAGTACCAAGGAAAAAGACCCTCAGAGGCTCCCAATCAACAGGTCAGCAAAGCGCAAAGGACTTTCCATATATCCGAGCAAAAGGAAAGCGAAACCTCAGAAGATGAACCAATATCGGATGTTCATTTTTTAGCTTTATGAGCTCTTCGCTCCCGTATTTCGAAGCCAGGGCGGAGAGAGGGAAAATACTAAGATTTCTAATAGATACA
This sequence comes from Anomoia purmunda, assembly GCA_951828415.1. Classification (NCBI taxonomy): domain Eukaryota; kingdom Metazoa; phylum Arthropoda; class Insecta; order Diptera; family Tephritidae; genus Anomoia; species Anomoia purmunda. The sequence continues at coordinate 49,731,129 of OX639998.1, read as the reverse complement.
GGATCTAGTAAAAATTATATTAAACCATGCTTAGTGAAAAGAAGTATAAAAAATAAAAAACCATTTCATGCCAAATCGGTGGCAGGTGATATAAAAACAGAGGAACACTCGATGACGAAATCAGATATTATTTGATGCCATCATTAAAGACTTTCGATGGAATCCTAGGAAACGATACCCTAAGGGATCTCGGAGCCATCGTACACACTAGTGAAAATTTCATAACATTTAAAAATGGGAAAAAATAATGCTTAAACAGCTTCCCTCAAAATCTGTTAACATTATACAAATAAAGGATGAACACCTATAATCAAAACAAAAAATTAGTATGAGTAGAGGATTCAAAAATGTCCTAGTTTATTCTCAGAACCTAATGAGAAATTAACATATACGACAAAGGCCGTAGGAGAAATAAGAACGGTAACAGAAACCGCCGTTTACTCCAAACGTTATCCATATCCAGCATCTCTCAAACCAGAGGTGGAGAGACAGGTAAAGGACCTGTTAGCTGATGATAAGACCATCTAGGTCACCCTACAATTCACCAGTGTGGATTGTTCCGAAAAAAGCGGACTCAGAGGGAAAGAAACAATACCGTATAGTAATAGACTATCGTAAGCTGAATTCAGTAACGACAGCAGATAGATATCCAATACCCGAAATATCCGAAGTGATTTCCAATTTAGGAGAAAAGAAATTTTTTTCAGTATTGGATTTGAAGGGTGGTTTTCATCAAATTCCTCTAAAGGAGTCTGATATCGAGAAAACTGCCTTTTCAATAAACAACGGCAAGTACGAATTTACACGTTCGCCATTTGGGTTAAAAAATGCACCCTCAATTTTCCAAAGAGCGCTTGATGATATACTGCACGAGCACATCGGAAAGTACGCTTACGTTTATATCGATGATATAATAATTTTTAGCAAAACAGAAGAGGAGCACCTCGAGCACATCGAAAAATTTTTTAAAACATTAGAAGAAGCAAATATGAAGGTTCAGTTAGACAAATGTCACTTTTTAAAGAAGAGGTTGAATTTTTGGGATTTGTTATATCGCCAATTGGTGTCAAAACCAACCCTGCGAAAGTGCAGGCAATAGCAAATTTCCCACAAACAAAAACTTTGAAAGAACTTCGCAGCTTCTTAGGTATGTCCGGATACTACCGAAAGTTTATAAAAGACTATGCTAAATTAGCAAACCCCCTGACATCTCTTTTAAGAGGGGAAGAAGGAAGAATATCAAAGCATAAATCCTCCAGAGTAAGGATTAACTTGGACGAAGATGCAGTAGAAGCCGTCAATTGCATAAGACGCTCACTCACTTCCAGAGACATCATTCTTGCGTATCCAGATTACAAAAAACAATTTGAGTTAGTAACAGATGCCTCCAATTTCGCTATAGGAGCCGTGCTATCTCAGGAATCAAAACCATTAGCGTTTATTTCACGCACATTAAGCAAAGACGAAGAACATTACGCGACTAACGAAAAAGAAATGTTAGCCATAATTTGGGCTTTGGATTCTTTTAGAAATTATCTTTATGGTTCAGCTAAAGTACAAATATTCACTGATCACCAACCACTTACGTATGCTCTAAGCAATAAAAATAATAACGCTAAAATGAAAAGATGGAAAGCAGCGCTAGAGGAATACTCATACGAGATATGCTACAAACCAGGAAATCAAAATGTAGTCGCTGACGCATTATCCAGGATACCAATTGAAGAGTCCCAAAGTAACTCTTTGTCAATAGCAACAAATTCTGATGAAAGCTCATCACAAAATTTGATATACAGCATTGAAACGCCAATAAACGTTTTCAAAAACCAAATCTTTTTGAATAAGAGTATAAAATCTGATTATCAGTTTAAAATAATTTTTCCAACTTATCACCGACACAGCATTTCACAACCGAATTATTCGCAAGAAGATCTTGTTCAAATTCTAAAGAAATATTTGAACCCTTCGGTAATAAACTGCATCAAAGCAGAAGAAGATTTAATGGGAAAAATACAAGAAGTATATCCCCTACATTTCAGTAAATACAAAGTCAGGTTTTCCAATGTACAAGTCGATGACGTAACCCATTATCAGGAACAACAAAATCTGATAATAAGAGAACATAATAGAGCGCATAGAAGCACCCATGAAAATAAAATTCAACTTTTAAAAAAATACTATTTTCCAGCAATGTCGAGTAAGATTAAAAAAATTGTTAAAGCTTGCATCATATGCAAGGAAAACAAATACGACCGGCATCCAGCAAAACCGAAAATTCAGGCGACGCCAATTCCCAAATTTCCAGGTCAAATAGTACATATTGACATACTTCACATGGGAAAACAATTAATTTTGACTGCAGTAGATAAGTTATCCAAATATGCAGTGGCGAAACCCATCAAATCCAAGGCAGCCGAGGATATAAGACAACCTTTGAGAGACATCCTATTTTCCCTTGTACCGGAAACAGTAGTTATGGACAACGAAAAATCGTTTAGATCAGAAACAATAAACTACATGATGGAAAACGAATTTGGAATAGAAATTCACCGGACAGCTCCATACACAAGTTGCTCCAATGGTCAAGTGGAACGTTTTCATTCCACATTGCAGGAAATAATGCGATGTCTTCAGTGTGACAAACCCCACCAATCTTTCAACGAACTTTTGGAAAGATCGGTCAAAGAATATAACCACTCTGTACATTCCACCACAAAGGAAAAACCTGTAGAAACATTTTTTGGAAGGAGAGTCAATAGTGACCCCCAATTATTAAACAAACATAGGATAGATATAGCAAATAAAATTAGGGAAAAACAAAAAATTGATCTTACTTACCATAACAAAAATAGGAAAGAATTGAAGCAATATGCTCCAGGAGAATTAATATTTGTTAAGATCAGTAAAAGATTAGGTAACAAACTGACATCTAGATATAAAAAAGAAATAGTTTTACAAAACTATAACACTACAGTTAAAACTCAATCAGGAAGAGTAGTGCATAAGAATAATATTAAACAGAGTTAAAATTTTTTTTTTTCTTTCCTAGGGAAACAACCCAAAACAAAATCAAAACTATAGAGGACGAATTAGAATTTATGAGACATAAATATCAAATTAATAACGATATATTACTGTAAGAAAAATAAGAACAGAGGTTTTTCCAGCGCTATGCCACTGTAGTATATCGGTTTATTAACTATGATTAAATTCATGCGTTCGTCTACGCGGTTTACAAAGAACTGTGTTTCAATTTCAACTTCTATCGTATGATGTTGTTTCAATTATCATATGTTCATATGTCTAACTAATATACAAAGTGAATGTGCCGTTACGTTTATATTACATAGTATACAGGGTCATTAATACTAAAATGTTGTCGAACTACTTGGCTGCTCCAACAATTACTCTTACAAAATCATATTAACGACATAGGACAAGTAATTTTTTCAAGCAAATTAGGTATAATTCCAACAGATATATTAACGCAGACCGAACTTGACCTAATTAGTGACTTTGATACATACAATAGTATACAGATAGCAGTTATTTTTTACGAAGACAACATCATACTATCCTTACTAATACCCCAATCCTCCTCCAATATCCTATCTAAAATAATTTTTGAACCTATTCCCGATCAAAAAAACCTATCATTAGTTTTAGATGAATATGAAATACTTACAGATGAAAATAATAATTTGTATAAAAAAATTGTTAAGGACAACCTAGAAAAAAATCTAATCAAATTAGATAACAACTGTTTAAAAAATATTATCAAATTTAAAGAAGCAAATTGTAAGCTAAAACCATTAGAAGAAACAGAAATCAATGAAATTTTAACTGGAATATTAATATCTAAAAATTTTTACTCAAGCATACTTCACAATTGTAACAAATTAGAAATTAAACAAACAGGAACCCTTTTAATAAAATTTGAAAATTGTAAATTAACAGCTGCAAATAAAACATTTGAAAATATTAAGATTAAAATGTATGATTCATTTGTACTACCGAATAGAATCACAAAAATTAAAGAAGACAAGAATATTACACAAACAGACCTAAAATTAGAAAAATTGTACTTAAAACAAATTAATTAGCAAGAACACATCGAGCTATTGTTTAAAAGCAATAAAAGTGTTCATTTAATTAGTTTAAGTTCAGATTTATTAATTGTATTATCTATTATTGTAATAATTTCTATTGCAATATGTATCAATAAATATAAAAGACCATAACTTGTATGTGTGTGTGTGTAAGTACATGGATGCCAATGAATTTATGAATACATATGGATGTGTGCATATATGATTGTATACTTGATGACATGTTAGTTATTTGTGACTGTACATTCAAATGCAGATATGTATGTAGTATTCTCTGGTAGTATATATCAATATACATATGTATGTATGTATTTTGCAAAAAAGTAAAAATCTAAATGAACTCCCAAATTTTAAGCCAAAAGCGCGTGACCCGGTTCCGAACTCGCGCAAAACGAAAGCATAAAGGGTATTGCCAGAGAACTTTTAAGAAACGAGAAGGCGCAAATGTGAAAAGAGCTTTTTCATCAACAAAATTTGTAAGTGGCACCGAGAGAATTCAACAATTCTACCATACCAATAAAAACCATTTTCACCATATTTTGCTATATTTAGAGTTGAGAGGCTGTTGCGGAGGCGAGCGGCTGCATGTGTTTAAAAACAAGTAAACAAAAAACCCCGTTTCTGGATCGCGAGGAACAACTTGAGACGGCAGATGAGTTATGCAACAGTTGAGGATAAGAGAAGGGTTGAAAGGGATAGGGGGAACCGTCAAAAGAATATTCTTTCGAGTTTTCGGCAATTTTTGTGTCAATCGCCATCAGCGCGTGCACATGTACGCAAATGAATTGGTGCTTATTTAATGAATACATGCATATTGATTCATATTCTTAATTTAGAATATTTGTGTCAATCGCCATCAGCGCAAATTTCTTCCTTTTTCAGCGCCAGTGCGCAAATTATGATTATTATATATGGATAGATATTATGGTAATATTACATATGTATGTACTATGCAGATATTTTAATAATCTTGATTTTAATTCTTTATTCATATTTATATACATACACACATGTGTATGTATATGCACCTATCAACTAATCTGCCGCCCGTTTGCTTACTAAACTCCTATATATATGCATGTGTTAAACCGTTTATTTTCAGTTATCCGTTTATTGGTAGGACAGGGTTGCGTAATTCTTTCCTTTCCTTTTTAGGAGTCATTGTTGTGAAACGACATCCCACTCCCCGGTGAATCCATGGAGGATTCACTTATTCGCAAAGCGGCTAGCTTACTGGCTGGTCGTCGAATTACACCTGAAAGTGTGCGAATAGCGGCACTTCTTACTTGGCCGTCTTTAGCCACGAATACCTCAGTTACCCTGCCACGCTCCCACTGGCTTCTCGGTCGGGTAGAGTCGTATATAATGACTAACTGGCCAGGTTGCAGAGGCGTTAACTTTTTCCCTCCACTTACATCGTCGAAGCAGTTGCGGCAAATACTCGGCGGTCCACCTCTTCCACAGACGGTCCTTTAAATTTTGTGCAATGCGCCATTGCTTTCGAAGGCACACCTTTTCTTCAAGTGGGCCTGGCGTTTGAGTCGAATTTAGACATCCCAGTAGGAAATGGTTTGGTGTCAATGGCTCCTCGTCCTGCAGCGATACGGCTAACTCGGTTAGTGGACGGCGGTTAACAATGTTCTCTGCTTCAAGCAAGGCGCTGCGGAATGTCTCCAATCGCGGTGCTTCTTCATGCGATACCCTCTGCAACAGTCGTTCTATGCACTGTAAGAGGCGTTCCCAGTAGCCGCCTGCTGACGGGTTGGCAGGGAAATTGAAAACCCATTCGATGTTGCGGCGGCCTAACTCACCCTTTATTACGTTAAAGTCGAACATGCGTTCTTCTGCCTTAAGCTCCTTTTGGGCACCCACAAAATTCGTTCCATTATCGCTTCGGATTCTAACCGGTACTCCTCTGCGGTTGATGAAGTTGCGCAAACACAAAATAAATGAATCGCTTGAGAGATCGTCAGCAATTTCTAAATGTACAGCTCTAGTCGTTAAACATGTAGATAATCCGACCCATCGTTTTTCTCTCCTGCGGCCGATAGTGACAGAAAATGGTCCACAATAATCGACTCCAGCATAGGAGAATGGACGCACATATGGTGGGAGACGGTCTGTTGGCAGCTGGCCCATCAGTGGAGCGGCTGGCTTCGCGTTGTTGTAAACACACACAGTACACTCCCTCTTGACGGATTTGAGCAGCGCACGCACACGAGGCACCCAAAATCTTTGTCTCATTTGGTTAATTGTCAGACCATCTTCGTCTATAAATGACTCGAGTTGCACACGAAGAAATATTTTACTTTCGGCGGCCAGGCAACGACTCGTACGACCTTAAAAAATGACGAAAAATTAGAAAAATTGATTGGATACTCTCTCTTACTCAGGATAATGACGCGCTTCGCACTTTCTTCTAATGCGCACTCCTCTGATGTCAGTTCTGGGATCTCCTGTGGCCAGCTTGATGCATCTTCATATAGGAACTCTGGTCCTGCCAACCACCTCGACGTATTGCTACAGTCAAACGAAGTAGATGCCCGTGTTGCTTCGTCTGCGACATTAAGAGATGTTGGAATCCAGCGCCATTAGTTTACAGATGTCGTACTTAATATTTCGGCTACTCGAAATGCCACAAACTGTTTGTAGCTCCTGCTTGTAAATCGAACCCAAAGTATGACAGTTTTGGAATCGCTCCAAAATGTCGTGTTATTTATTCGAAAATCGTGGCAGCTTCCCAGGGACTCCCCCAGACGGCAGCCCAAGACTGCAGCTTGTAGTTCAAGGCGCGGTATCGTTAGACCTCTCAGTGGCGCACACCTGGCCGAGGTCCCTTGTGGTTTCGGATAATATTTTTCTTGCGTGCTGATTGCATTCCGCCTCTAAGGCAACGTTGCTTCTGCCCCGAAATTTTCTATCGCAAAGTATTCCTCCACAAGTTTGTTTAACTGACCCAAAGCATCAGGCTTGCGTACATAAAGAATTCTAGGCATGGCAATAGTATCGTTGCAATGCGGTCCATATACGACACAACCCAGCTTTGTGTTGATGGCGACTGGCTGATCGTTCCTGGTCGCAACTACTTTTCCTGGCACACTTAAATGGCAGTTGTCCAAACCAAGTAACAAAACCGGTTTGACTTCAGTGTAATTTTGTACTGGCAATTCCCTTAAATGCGCAGACTCGGATTTGTTGAAGGACTGGCTCGGCAAATTGAGGTCTTTGATGGTATGCACGCTTTTGAGAGAATAATTGTGACCATTTACGCCTCTGGCTTCTAACGACACTGTTCTTGAATTCTCCGTGGTCTGGCTTTTTCCATACCATTGCAGGGTAAGTGGCATGGCACGTCCTCTCAACCCCAACTGTATTGCCACATTCTCCTCCAGCAAGGACACGGACGACCCCTCGTCAAACATAGCATGTACTTCTACACTTCCATGCGGGCCAATCAAAGTAACAGGGACAATTTTAAAAAGGTTTACCTCATTTCCACGGCGGCAGTTCAGGACACGTTCGTGTTCGGCGTTCGATGGTGACAACAAACGATTAGATTGATGAAGCTGTGGGTGATGCGTACGCTTGCACCCAATGGTAGTGCAGTCTTTGCGCTGGCGATAGTCGGATAAACCATCACATAAAATTTTTAATTTAAATTTCTTTAAAAAAAATGCAGTATGCAGTTATTTAGCCTTCTAACTGGTGCTTAATAAAATGTAAATTTTGTATGGCTTGAAATTACCTGTCATTTTTGGTGATATTTTTTTCTGACGAACCAAGAGTCAAGCTTTTTTAAAATGGCGGAAAAAATTCAACAAACCTTAAAAACAATTTTTAATTTGAATTTCTTCAAAAATATTGCGGTTGTTTAGCGTTTTAACTTTTGTTTCATAAAATGCATATTCTGTATGCCTTGAAATTACCTGTCATTTTTGGTGATATTTTTTCCTGACGAACCAAGTGTCAAGCTTTTTCAAAATGGCGGCAAAAATTCAACAAATCTTAAACACAATGTTTAATTTGAATTTCTTCAAAAAATTGCGGTATGCAGTTGTTTAGCGTTTTAACTGCTGTTTAATAAAATGCATATTCTGTATGTCTTGAAACTACCGGTCATTTTTGGTGATATTTTTTCCTGACGAACCAAGTGACAAACTTTGTTAAAATGGCGGAAAAAATTCAACAAATCTTACAAACAACTTTTAATTTGAATTTCTGGTTTTAGGCAACCGAAACACAAACGATGCTGCTTGACAAACGCCCACCTGGATGCGCAGTCTAGCAATTCAAATTTTCGACAAACTGTTGAGACGTGTGACTGACCGCAACATAAACATGCAGACTGCTCTTCACTGCTATGGATGACCCGACGTACTGGACCTCCGCTGGACACAAACTGACGACTGGAACTTGCATTTTGTCGCGGCGTTGGCAACGCTGGCTGATCGAAGCGTAGCGAGATATCAGTGACACCAGGCATAATAGAAATGACTTTTGCTAATTCGCTTAGCCATTGAGAAAATGTCTCCACGGTTGGATACGGCGAAATGGTACTGGCATGCTTGCTCCACTCAAACTGCTTGGACGGCGGCAGCTTTGTTATCAATTGCTCCAAGAGAGTTGGGTTTTGCAAATGATGCTCACAATTTGCTGATTTAAAAAGAGCTGATATATTGCGAACTCTATTCGCAAATTCTAAAATTTGATCCAGACGGTTGTCATGGATGACAGGAAAATGGCGTACTTTTTGCAATTGTGCTCGAATTAACAAATCTGGTGGACCAAAGTTAAATTGCAGCTCTTCGATAACCTTTGGCACGTCATCTGGATATATCAGCATAGACGTAACCGCTCGCTTAGCATTACCCTGTAACGCTTTCTGCAAACGCCTGTTGCCATACCCGAACTCAGCAATGGTGCCGACGTAATTGGCGAAAAACAGTGGCCAATCCTCTGGATTTCCATCGAATGCTGGTAACGGATACAGCTTGGCGGCAGATCCTACAATAAACGCCAACGCATTTGATTGTTGCGACGTTGGAGGCTGTGCTGCAGGACCAGACAATTGCAGTAAAGCTTGGGTTAACTGTTGACTTGAAATCGGCACATCTAACGAAATGTTATTGGGGGCTGTGTCCATCTCCATTCGCTTTCGGAGCTGTAGTAATTCTGCTTGACCACGACTGGTTTCATTTCGCAGTTCTTGTACGCTGGCGCTAAGTGAAGCAATGCTTGCCACTAAAGAAGCAATAGCCTCGCTTCCGACATTTACTTGTGGCTGTATTGTGGTCCCTTATCCCCCGACGTTCGCAGCAGTGGTTTCTAAATCTGAATTGCTATCATCAGCATTTGCGGCAGCTGGAGTTTGATTTGATCTGCCTCTCGTAAACATATTTAAGCCTTGACGAAATATCCCTTTACAGTTGGGCGCGTAAGCTGCAATAATTTTTCGTACATATGTCCTCTGTAAGACGTAGCAGCAAAACTTGCCCGTTGTAACGGCTTCACAAGAACGGCTACACAAACGGATTCACAAAAACGGCTTTACTAAAACGGCTTCACCAAACGGCTTCACAAAAACGGCTTTACTAAACAGCTTCACAAAACGGCTGTATAAGAAGGCCTTCACAAACGGCTTCCCAAAAATGGCTTTACTAAAACGGCTTCACAAGAACGGCTTCACAAACGACTTCACAGAAACGTCTTTACTAAAACGGCTTCACCAAACGGCTTCATAAAAACGGCTTCATATAAAAAAACGGCTTCAGTGAACATACAGCGGCAGAAACATAATTGAGAAAACGTTATTGTCGACGAGAAGACGATTTGTTGTTTGAAGTATATGTGTATGCATTTAAAATTAATTATGTTGATGACAAATTTGAATTTAGACGTACATAGTTAAAGATGTAGATTGAAGATGCTGCTTGAAGATGTTGCTTGGAGATGTTTCTTGTTTCTCAAATGGTGTGTTTCTGCCGCCCGTTTGCTTACTAAACTCCTATATATATGCATGTGTTAAACCGTTTATTTTCAGTTATCCGTTTATTGGAAAGACAGGGTTGCGTAATTCTTTCCTTTCCTTTTTTAGGAGTCAGTGTTGTGAAACGACAATTGGTATGGTAGAATTGTTGAATTCTCTCGGTGCCACTTACAAATTTTGTTGGTGAAAAAGCTCTTTTCACATTTGCGCCTTCTCGTTTCTTACAAGTTCTCTGACTGCACCACAGAATACAATTGGTTTCCTTAACTTTAATCGGTACTTGATTCAGTTTCCCCTGAATATTTTTTGCCAAGACAAATTGTTGATTCAAATGAACAAATTTGTAATCTATGTATGTATGTATATCGCATATTATTTCGCATCTACTGAAAAACGAAATCAATCCCAGAAATAAATCAAATATTAAATTGGAACCAAACTTATAATTTATAGTTATAATAGTATAAATAATATAACATATAGAAGAATCGTTTCAGATTGAAGGATGTTGAATTTAACATTAAGTACCCTGCAAGAAGCATACTGGTAAAATGACTAGTAAAACGGCCTGGAGCCATGACAGAAACTTTCCGTATTTTTCCCATCACATTCTTAAAGGCATCGGTAGATTTTTTGACCGTTTCGTTCCAAATGTTTCTATATGTGTGATTGTTCGTCCCGCTCTTTCTTAAAGCTTGTGCGCTTCACGCGAGATATTGCTGCACTGCTTACACACGTCACAACTACTCCACGTTTTACTAGTCAAATTACCCGTATTTTACTAGTAAAATGACCCGCATTTTACTGGTCAAATATCCAGGAATTTAATAGCCAAATGACCATCATTTTACCAGTTAAATAACCTGGAATTTAATAGCGAAATTACCAGCATTTTAAATGCCCCTTTGACCTGCTTAATAAAATCTTGTACTAGCATAATTCAATTCAATACAGTTTTTATTAACTAACTCGTTGGTTTTTTATATTATAAACTTATGTATATTTTGTAGTTATATGTATATATGCATATAATATATTATATTTATTTGATATTATACTTTTGTATTAGTTATATTTATCGTTTTTTTTTAATATTTGTATGCATACATTAGTTATATTTATGTAGACTTTGTTAATTGATTAAGTTAATAGTAGTTAAATCTATGTATGTATATAAACATGTTATTTTTTTTGTAAATATTTTTTTTGCTTATTTCTATTGTGGCTTAGCTCTACACTCCTTCTTACTCCTTTCTCGAAGTCGATGCGTCCTTGTAATTTAAAAACATCTGAAGTAATAACCATATAAATTGAATTACAATTATTTATAAAAAAAGAACATTAATAATTACCAAAAAGAACCGTATCGACCAACTTCAATTTCGACAGAGCCTTTTTGTTACATCTTCCGTCCCAATTAAAAAGTTAGAAGACGTCGTCGCTGAAGACTCTTTTCAAAACAGCATCAATGTCCCCGGAAACTCCTTTGAGGAAGTACAAGAATGATATCTGCAAAGAGACTTTGTTTTACAAATAGTTAGTGAAACGTTTTTAAAACAATACTTACAACTGCGTCCTCGTAGTTTTTTTCCTGCAATTTCTCCTCTATGTCAAAAACTGCATCAATGGACTGCAGAGGCAGAGTATCCTTAAGTTCTGTATGGAGGTCTTCTCCCGTCTCTCCACTTATTTTGCACACCACCTGGTGAACTTTACGAACTAGCACCTTTGACTCTCTCAAAGCCTTGTGGTGCGCCAAAACGTCCGTTTTTTGGATCATCTGAAACAAATATATTATAAATATATATATTTAGGTTTAAGTACAGTAAAGCTTTGTATAATTTATTATTAATAATGCTCCACCACTTCTGAGCATCAGAATCACAACAATATAAAAACAATTATTGCAAGTCATAATTGCTGTGCTGCCACTCCAACTAAACAAAAGCTCTTGTACGTGTGATTTTTTTATTTTTACTCAATGAAACCATTAGGCAACCCCTGTCTTTTCGTTTCGTTCATTTTGCTTTTCTCACCACTCCATCATCCCTATGCATGCAATATGTGTAAGAGAGCGAAATATAAAAAATGTAATAATTTTCATGTCATTTGTTTTGGTAACAATCGAAAAATCTTACAAGTGTGTGTACTTTTGGTCACTACATTTTTGCAGGGTAGTGATTTAGACGCCACGAAATTGTGTGAACAGTGGCGCTGGTGGTATGGGCGCAGCTTTAGCATGCATTTCACAACTTTTTTTTCTAGGTTCAAATCACAGTTGGGCAAAAGTATAGATATATTTTTGCCAGTTTTTTTAATTTCATATTTTATTTCTAATATTACTCTTGATTCAGAATCAGTCTTGCGCTTTATGTATTAAGTACGAAATAAATATAAATATTTTCTTAACCTGCATACAATCATACTACATATGTATGTTTGTATTGTCGAATTTTTTTCTGTGATAAGGTTTATGTATGTACATATGTATGTATGTGCACACTCTCATTTATAAAAATTAAATAACTAAAAACATTAATTTGATAAATACATTGAACTCTTTATTTCGCTCTGAATATCAACACATTCTTACTTTCTTAAGTTTTTCTATTTATTCTCATCTTCATTCGTTTGCATATTTGTTAACATCAAAATTTATATTTTTCCCTGCTAACATTAAATTTAACATATTTCAAAGACTTAATACGTGCGCGTGTAACATAAGAGTTAATGTTCTCGCGCTTACTTTGATTAATGTTTGGTCTACACAAGAGTTAATAGCAAATGTGATTTCGCTTATTTTTTCTATTCTCTTCTCGCCTTTGTACTACATTCGTTTTCAATTGCATTCGCTACCGCTCGTATACTCGTTCGCCGCTTATAATTACTTATAATTTGTATTAATAGTTATAATTAAATAAAAACTGGACTTATAAAAGGGCATGTATCGCGACTTTTATTTGGAGCCGCTGAATAATCTTTAATCGCAAAGACCCCGCACCATTGCTGGTCCTTCGCACCGGATTGGTTCAACCCGCTCGTACAAGTGCAAGTATAGCCTGCGAATCGCTATTAACTAAAAATACAAATACGTAAAATATCTTTCACTTAAATTAAATAGAACTTTTGGGTGCAGCAGCCGCTCAAAAAGTGTATATCACGTACAAGTTGTTCCATGTTCAATAAAGCGTAATTTTAAGAGACTCTGTCTTGTGCTCTGCAAGCCGACCTACATTCGACATTCGTAAATTTGCAATTCGCTATACCTTTGATTTGCCCTTTGCAGGGTGACCTATGTTTGACTTTCATCATTTTGACAATTTTGTTGTGCCATTTGTTGGCCCTCTGTAAGACCCGTACGGTATCGCTCACCTAAAAACAACCGATCGAGCCAAAAGTGAAAATGTCTGCATTCGTCAAAACGCGCGACTCTGCGCTAACTGCCATCCAAAGGTTCATGACAAAAAGCATTAACGATGCCTTTACCATGGACTTAGATAATTTAGAAAGCTACTTGCAGCTGCTAAACGAACAGTGGATTTCCTTCAATACCGCACAAGATGCAGTTGACACTTCTTGTGGAATTGATAATGCTGACGTAGAAGAGAACGCGCGTATTCAAGCCAAATCGTGGTACGCTACAGCTTTGGCCAACTTCCAGCGTGTTCGGAAGTGTCAGATGGTATCTCAAACGCGGTCCTCACCCTTATCAACATCCGTATCTGCAACAATACGTTAACCAAAAATGGAGCTGCCGTCGTTTTCGGGTGATTCCACGGAGTGGATTTCGTTCTATGAATGCCTTCATTGGTTGACGCTAACGCTGCTTTATCAGATGGGCAAAAATTGCATTACTTGCGCAGCTGTCTAAAAGGGGATGCGCTGAGCATTATAAGTGGGTTTAAGATATGTGATGCGAACTACTCAGAGGCATGGAACTCACTGAAGTCTCGCTATAAAGTCATGCGAGTCATCGGCAAGGCAACGAATGATGCTGCTGATGATATAAAGAGCGTTCTTGATGCATTTCAGCAACACATTCGAGGGCTGAAAGCATTAGGGCGCCCCGTCGAGTTTTGGGACGATTGGTGAGTACATGAGATTGTTAATAAATTAGCGTTTGAAACTCGAAAGCAGTGGGAGTTATCACTCGTTAGTCATGAACCCCCAACATTAGAGCAGCTGACAGGTTTTTTGGAGATTAGGTGTCGCTCATTAACAATGCTTAACGCGCCTGCAGCTCAGGCATCGATCATTAAGTCGTCTACGCAGAAAGCAGCAGGCAAAACAACCAAAGCGTTTCACGCGATGCCGGAGCAGAACCGCACGCCTTGCATTTACTGTAACTCAGCACACAAGATTTATGTCTGCGACAAATTTCGCAATTTAGACTCATCCGCTAAGTCAAAATTCATAAGAGAATCGAAAGCTTGATTAAATTGTTTGAGTACTGGGCACTACAAAGAGCGTTATAACAGCACATCCGCATGCAGAGTATGCCACCAACGTCATCATACGCTGCTTCATAGTGCCGCAGATTCACCCGCCACATCCGCTCATGTCATTGAGGCTATCGACAATGGTCCGAATACCGCATCTGCCGGAATCGGTTCATCGCAAGGAGGTCGCTGTAGAGGCGAGAATTTGCTTTCGCTCTCGTCGTATTGTTCGGATGAATGCTACGCAATCAACGCGCTCATTCTTCCAAAAATCACAAACGAATTACCAACTCAGACATTGAATGTTTCGAAATGGCCGCATATTCAAGGGTTATTCCTGGCTGATCCGCATTTCGCGAAACCAGGACGCATAGACATACTAGTTGGTGTGGATGTAATGGAGCGTTTCATCTATACGGAGCTTCGGAAGGGTCCGCCAGGCACCCATATGACGCAAAGAACCGTTTTTGGCTGGACTTTATTTGGAAACGTTGACAACTCTACTTTGCCCGCGCTTAGTTTACAGTCACTGCATTGCGACGTTCAGCTGGATCGAGCGTTCGCTAGGTTGTGGGAACTGGAAGAATCGCCGCAAAGAACACACCTTACGTACGAAGAAAGCTTCTGCGAAGATCACTTCAATTCTACGCACAAAAGAACGCCGGACGGTCGCTTTGTTGTGGAGCTACCGCTGAAGCCAAATGTACGATTGGGTGAATCGCGAAACTTCGCTGTTCGCAGCCTGTTACGCATCGAACAGAGGCTAGCTGGTGACAAAGGTTTATGATTGCGTTACAATGAGTTCATGCAAGAACTCATTGATATGGGCCACATGGAGGCGGTCTCTGAATTGACGAGCGAAACGTATTATATGCCTCACCACCCTGTAATAAAGGATTCCAGTGTTCCGACTAAGTTGAGGGTTGTTTTCAACGCGTCCGCCAAAACTACGACTGGGAACTCGCTTAATGACGCATTATTTGTGGGGCCTCAGCTACAAAACGACTTGTACTCGATGTTGATGCGCTTTAGAACGCATCGGTATGTGGTAACCGCAGACGTTGCGAAGATGTATCGCCAAGTCTGTGTTTCGTCAAAGCACGTCGATATGCAGCGAATCGTTTGGCGATCCGACCCATTTTCGCCCATTAAGGATTACCGTATGCTTCGCGTAACGTGTGGAGCTGCTGCCGCGTCTCACTTAACTGTAAAGTCGTTGCAACAAACTGCTAAGTGCTCGTCCAATACTTGCAAGAAAGCTGTTCACGCGATTTGCAGAGACTTCTACATGGACGATCTTCTAACTGGTGCCTCTTGCAAAACAGAACTTTTATCGCTACAACGAAATATTTCCGAGATTCTCAAAGAAGGAGGTTTTGAACTACGTAAGTGGGCGTCGAACTGTACGGAACTGAACGAGAGCATCTCAAATGCATCTCAAAGCATACCGCATTACGAAGTTGCCGGTAAGGACGTCCGCGCACTGGGCCTTATTTGGAATAAAGAAGACGACTACTTCACATTCGCTGTTGATCTTAAAAAAACGCCCGATATTTGGACCAAAAGAGCCTTTTTAGCTGATGCCAGTACTCTTTTTGACCCGCTGGGCTTGCTTACTCCTGTGACGATTAAGTCAAAGATGTGGTTCCAGGACATTTGGCGCGCTGAGGTTGGATGGGATGAGCTGATACCAGATCCAATCGCTAAGCTTTGGCTTGAACATCGCGAACAGCTGCAGCAGTTAGCAAGGTTGAAGGTGGGTCGCTGGCTTAGCTGTGGAACGATTGGGTCGTTAACTGAGTTGCACATTTTCGCTGACGCTTCCGAGCGCGCTTACGCTGCAGTTATGTACGCACGCACCGTTCACAGCGACGGTCAGGTCACCGTTGCAGTAATTTCGTCTAAGGCCAAGGTAGCACCAATAAAAACAACGTCGTTGCCTCGTTTGAAACTGTGTGCTGCTCATCTCGCTGCCAAGTTGGTCAAAAGTGTGTTACATAGTTGGGACCATCTCCGCTACCCGTAATTCGCTTGGACGGATTCAACGATTGCATTAGCATGGTTGCAAGCGCACCCCAGCAGATGGGAAACGTTTATCGCAAACCGCGTCGCCGATATTCACACATCCAGATGGTGTTCTTCGAGTAGGAGGTCGGCTGAAGTCCGCAGATGTCGCGCACGATGCAAGGCACCTGGTAATCCTGCCTAAAACGTCGCCGCTGTCTAAATTGATAGTCTTCGACATTCATAGATATACGTTACATGCCGGACCCCGCATAATGCACCTTAATTCGCAACGCTTATCATAAGTGCGTAAAATGCACCAGTCTAAATCGCAATCTCGCAACGCAATCAATGGGCGACCTTCCTGCATCTCGAACTGCATATGTCCGCTGTTTCATGCATACCGCTGTGGACTTCGCCGGCCCTTATATGTTCAAGTTCACTCATGGAAGTGGGCGAAATCCACCAAAGGCTACATTTGTTCCTTCATTTGCATGTGTACTGGAGCAATGCACCTAGAATTCGTGGGGGATCTAACGACATCCGCTTTCCTGAATGCGTTCAAACGGTTTATTAATCGTACGGTACGAATTTTGTCGGAGCTGAGAGGAAACTTCGTAACAAGTACGAGCAGTGCATGCAAGACGACAAACTTCACCCCATATGGGAGGGTACTGGGAGACCGGTATTAAACGCATCAAGTATCATCTGAAACGTGTCTTGGATGATACCTTGCTGTCTTACGAGAAGTTTAGTACACTCTTAACGGAAGTGGAAGCTTGCGTTAACTCTCGTCCGCTATGTAATAATGCTGTAGACGCTAGTGATCTGGAGGTTGTAACTCCTAGACCATTAAAGTCCATTCCAGAGCCTGAGGGTCAAGGGTTCTCTGGAAGTCTTCAACAACGATGACAGTTACTTTCCGCAATGCGGCGGTACTTCTGCAACGTCGGAGGGACGAGTATCTCGTCAGTTTGCAACGTCGCACCAAGTGGTTCCGGCCTGCGCGAAATTTCGAAGAAGGAGATGTCGTAGCAGTTTTCAATGGACCTTCACCTCCTACAAAGTGGACACTTGCAAAGGTGATACGCTGTAATCCTGGAACTGATGGTCGCGTGCGAGTCGTCACAGTGAAAACGTCGATTGGAGAACTCGTTCGTCCAATAACCAGGCTGTGTCTTTTACCTACGAAAGAAGATATATTTTCCAACGGAGTAAACTCCTAATTCAAGTATCATCTTGTATAAGTCTGTAATTTTAAGGTTTCTTTAATGTTTTCTTTCAAGATCATTTATTGAACATATCAATATCGTTCAAGGGCGGCGGTATGTTGAGTTCGAATATGCTTACTTCAAAGACTTAATACGTGAGTGTGTAACATAATGGTGCCCACAGTCACCGACGCAAACGTACGTTACGTGTCAGCTGACACGATCAAACTTATGAGAGCGCCATGTAAATGAAAACTCATCAACGTGTACGTGATGGTTACGCGCGACGTGTACGTGTGTAATCTGAGGAATTTAGATTTTTGCCGTGAAGCCGTGTCAGCTGAGTGCTCTCTCACCGCACAGTGTTGCCAAGCAGAACTTTTTAAAATCATTAACAAAATAACCTTAAAAAAATTTAAATTTTTATTAAATTAATTTAAAATCGATGTTTAATAATGTTAATTATAGATAAATGAACTATTTGCATTTGTTTTTTTTTGGCTTTGGTTTATTATACAATGAAAAATTGTAATTGACAACGCGGATGTGTGTAAAAGTATGTATGCAAACAAATGAATGGCAACATTGTGTTGATGCTAGCAACACAGTTTTATGTACGCAAAGTTTGTTTACAAAACATACGTACGGGCACAAGGTTTGCTCAATTTTGTGTATCTCCCGTCAAACAGACACGGCATACGTACACGTCGGTGACTGTGTGCACCATTAGAGTTAATGTTCTCGCGGTTACTTTGGTTAATGTTTGGTCTACACAAAAGTAAATGTCATTTCGCTTATTTTTTCTATTCTCTTCTCGCCTTTGTACTACATTCGTTTTCAATTGCATTCGCTCGCATACTCGTTCGCTGCTTACAATTACTTATAATTTGCATTAATAGTTATAATTAAATAAAAACTGGACTTATAAAAAGGCATGTATCGCGACTTTTATTTGGAGCCGCTGAGTCATCTTTAATCGCAAAAACCCCGCACCAGTTTCCACTTTCAATTTGCTCTGGTTGCATTCAACGGACATTTTAAAACAATTTTTTTTTTATTCCCAACATGTCGTCAAGTAAGAAGGCTCGTGCCCTGCGTTCAATTTTGTGCGTTAGAACGTTACGATATACAATGATGTCGCAATAAAAAAGCTACGAAATGAGAAATGGCTGCCAAACTACATAAATGATCGGAAAGCGAGCTCTCGCATACTTCCTCCTTTTTGCGGTCTTCAGGTGTTACATCACGCATGCTTCATAAAGTGAGCGAGAATTTCACGCAGGTGAAGACACTCCGTTAGTCGCGGTGTCGCAAAGAACAGAACCAGGAACAGTTACAGGAACAACTGATTCTGTTGCGATTTTCTTGTTGCTGTTTTTCGGTTTTGCTCAACCAATGAACGTTTATTTTTTTTTTGTGGTGTGTGGTGAATTGGACGAGAGTTCTTGCCACAGGACGCGACACGCCATGCAACTTTTTTGAAATCTACGTTCTTTGGTACAACAAGGAACAGAAACAGAAATCGAAGCGTCATTCATATTACTTTGTGTTTTCCTTCGTTGTGTAGGTTATACTTTACCACGACTGATAGAATGAAAGATTGCGCCTTCCTGCGGCGAAGTGATAGATCTTGCGTTTAGTAAACAAGAATATGGGAGAGAGAAAATTGAATAACTTGCAATATTTCAGCGAAAAACGTGTTTTAATTGTTCTAGAGTTTAAGAATATGGATTTATGAACAGAGATTTAATAAAAAAAATCTCTTAAATTTAAAAAAACAGCGGCTCACTTTCATAATTTGTGAAAAAAACTTTATCTAATTAAATTTGAGAAATTTCAAACTCGGCAAAACTAAAGTAGCGTTACTTATGAAGGCGTCAACTTCTGCATTCAGTACACCGTGCTTATTTACAGCGGTTATGTGTTCGTATTCGCCTGTAAAAAAAAACTATCCAGTAAGTTGCCAGTAACTAAATTTTAAAGCGTAAGTAAAATTTGATCTCAATGAAAGAAAATTGTAAGAAGGTAAGAAAACGCAAAACCAGTAAGAAGCTGCGAGTTTTTTCTTTTGTGCTGCATATTTAATTTTTTTATTACTTTTGCCAATTTTCACCCGTTTTATGGAAATAATGAACATTTTTTATAATTGTTTTCTATTTGTGATCAATTGAATACTTTCAATCAGCAGTTTATCTTACTAGGAAATTTTTGCTGGTAGAAAATGATCCAGAAAAAACCCAGTAAAACTTCCACGATCAGCTGTCATTTTCGCTCTCTCAAGTTTCCCTACCCTGCTAGTTTCTTGCTAGTTTTGGCGTACTAAAACGGTATCCAGTAAAAATTCAGTAAAATTATTACTGGTCCTTGCTAGTTTTTACTGGATAATGAATACGAAAACAGAACTAATATGAATGGAAAATTATTCAACAAAACAATTTTAATGGAGAATTTCTTTAAAAAAACGGATATTGGCATACACTGCTGCAAAAGATTGGTGTTGTGAATGTTTATTCAAATATTTGACATTTCTCCTGTCACTTGCAACAGAAACCAGTCCAAAGTCCTACTTTCTTTTATATTGCTGATGTATTGATTACAATTCAAATTATGTTCCTGTAGCTACCAGCAGCAGAATCGCAAAATTCTGCTGCCGTTTCTGTCGCTTTCAAAAATATAGTTGTTTGTGTCAACGCACCTTTATGCGTAAATTTGGAAATTTAGGAAGGAAGTTTTTATAAACCAGAAAACTTGTACTGTAAAATGATGCCATCAATAGAATGCAATATATAACAGTCTTAATTTAGTACGTGCCACAACAAAAATAGTATTAAAATGCCAGCACAACCCTGGTGGTTTGCTTCGGCCTTTTCGTCCATGAGTTTCTTTCGTTCGTTCGTTTAGCTTACGGAGAGTACAGGTCGTTGTCGATTACATCAAAAAAAAAAGGCGAAAACGTGAAAATTCTTCTGAATTTATAAAAGTATGCATTTATTTTTGTGAAAGTTAATATACTTTATAAAATTATTCGGATAGTTGGGAGTTTGGGACGCAAATTTGTATGTCCATGCTGTTTGTGAGTTTGTACGTATATATGTGATACGTGCTTAAATTTCGCGTGGCTGCATTGCCAACATATTTTTGTTCATATTGAATAAACTGAAGACGGGCTGAGCAAGGTGAACTGCAAAGAAATATCCGTATCGAGGATGCCAGGAGTAGGTTAATTTATTTCCAACCGAGATTTTGCTATTAAGTTTGATAAATTAAAAAATGGGAAAGCATTCACCATTTGAATATCAGCAGCATTTATCTAAACGAGTTGAACAAGTGAAGTGGCAAAATCTGCGTATGTAATCGAATCTTTTAGGGTTATTGACATGTGTGTGCATCTGTGAATGCATAGAAATTAGTAAGAAAGAACGAAGTTAAATGCAAATGACAAGTGTCGATAATGACTTGATTTATGCACAAGCTAAAAACGTCAAGATAAACTTTGCGATGATAATTTCAAACTAGTTAGAATGAATATGCTATATCAACGAGTTAACGGCGTTGCCTGGGAATGTTTGTGATGCTATTTCAGCTGTTTTATGACTGCATTGACTAGGGAAATGGGTAGTTAGTTAACAGACGGCCAATTCCCAATGAATGATTTGTTAAATAAAAAAGTTGGGACGTTAAAAGTTCATTCAGTTGTACGAAGTAATGATTAAAAAATGTTATTTGGCGTTATATGGAATATTCCAAAAGGGTCTTCATTATACTGCTAGGAATGATTCAATTATTATTTAGCGTTAAATTAAAATCACTTACCCTTAGCCCTGCAATGGATTGTTAGCGTAGTGATTCTTCTGCGGCCTACCCTAAAATCCCGACGAGCAATTTTAATTTGTGGCTCATATTTAATTTTTAAGCAAATTACGATGAAACCAACGGCAATTTTAACAACTGTCTCCACTGCCACATTCTTTAAAAAGACCAAAATCTTTTCCAAGACAAATGTGGATTCATGTACATAGTTATCTTGAAATCTCTTTTCTGCCTTTTGCGAAATGAATTGTGGGGTTTAGAGGCGCTCTAATTATTCACTATATAGACTTTGACCGTATCTTTGTTAATCTGTTCTAGGGGTACATATATGATATGTTTATTAGGGAACATGGGGAGACTACGACTCCTGGGGCGACAAGATTTTATGACTGATTCTGGTAGAACTCGACGAAATAAACACCTTTTAAGGAATAAAAAATTTCGATATCGCTTCGTTTTCGAGATACAGCGCGTCAAAGTTAGGTACGATTTCTTAAAACCTAGAAGTTTCCGCACCTTTAAACTCTATATAGTGAACAAAAGTATAGAACCTTGGATAACCGAAATGGCAATCACGGCAAACCAACTTGCCTAATCAATTTGAAAATGTGCTAAAATGAGCACTTTTACACTGATATTGTTAAGTTTGGGTATGCCATCCGCAGTATTTTGTGCGGCATTTTTTTTTTTGCAATCTTAGCGTTTGGACCCGCAAAAAAAAACCTCTAGTAGACCCAACTCCGGCTACGCCAACTACAGCATTTTCCAACTCTTCTGCGTTTTTACGAAAAACTGAATTTTTCAAACCGAATTTCTGAATTAATTAAAGATCAGAAATTTTAAGGTTTTATTTTAATGACTTTGGATCTATTGACTACGCGTGTATGAAAATTTTGTTTAGGCCGGGTAAAGCATTTGGACACTATTTGTTTAAATATCTGAATCGTACCCATAAAATGTATTAAAAATGTGCAAAATCTCAAAATTTTTTTTTAATAAAAAACGAAGCAACCCTGAGGTTACAGAGCTGTCAAAACAAATTAGGACAAGTGCCGTTTACATAGAACTTTTCTCGCTTTGCTTGACAGTTCGAACTTTAACAACAAAGCGTGAGGCATAGAAGGTCAGCTACATAGAACGCTTTGGCAGTTTCTGCGTTAGGAGTTTGTTATGAGTTGCGATTTGTGTGTGTTCAGAGTGTTTTGTTTAAAGATAGAATAAAAAAATGAATTTTACTGATATGATGGAAGTAGTAGTAGTTATGCTACTAATGTTTGAAATTCGCGAGTGTCTGAAGTGTGTATACGCACGCCAAAATAAAAATAAAATGGATATGATAACAGCTGATTGCCTAAGCGTATAAAAGTTGAGAGTTGCCCATGATTTTGCTTCGTTTTGCTTTGCTCTACTTTTCTCGCCTTGTATTTAGCAGGACTCATATAACATCATGTATTGAACTTACATATCTGTCAAAGCGAAACTCTGAAGCAAAGCAAAGCAAAAGTCCTATGTGAACGGCTCTACAGTCTTTTGGTGTATATCGTTGAAGCGGCTGACACGTGTGTACGCCTTTGGTTGATGCGAAGTAATTTGTGTGAAAATAAGTAATTTACGCTGTAATATGAATAATATTTTAGAGCTTTAATTCTTTATACTAGTATTTGGCACGCTGCAGAGAATCTGGTATTCTATCATTTTGAGTTTTTGGTACATCGTAGTACAAGTGCTTTCGAAGATAAAGTTTAAAATCAGTGTTATCACATATCAACTAGGAATGCCAGGTGGTCTGGATTCGTCTGGATTGTCCAGATATTTGTGTTGCTGTCCAGAGTCCAGACAAAGAAGTCTTTGTCCAGATTTATTTGTTTTTTTTCTCTTTTTTCATTATTTTTATATTGACTTGTTTTTAAAAGTTATTTTTTAGTTATTTCCATTATCATGTGTCTCAACGTGTTGTAAAATGTATATTTGGAGTTAGAATATCGATAATTATCGAACGCAGTGTTGCTTATTATCGGCGATTTCCTTTCTGGTGTTGCTCGTCGCGTTCACACAGAGCAACTCTGTTCAGGCAATTTACTGACATTTCATTTTATATCATTTTCGCAAATTTCTGTACGCTTCGCTTAAGCGGCATTTACCATTCTGATAAATTTTGTGATTATAAGTAAAAGGTGATTGAAAAATGAAGTTTTAACATAATTTACGTTAATATGTATAGTATGTATGTATATGCATACACATGTGTATATTTAATCGCAAAAAAATAAGAACAAAATTTCATTTCCCAACTTACCGCATGTATTCACTTAAAACTCAACAAAACTGCACCCACTGAAAGAATTTATAAATGAAAAGGAATGCCAAATTTCTTAGCTGCCGACTGAGACGAATAAGAACACAAAGCGTGTCGCCCGAGCACGATCAACTCGGTGCCCTTCCCCTTTCCCCGCCCCTCTCTCCAACAAGTAACGAGATGCCGCGACAAAAGTTCCCCTGTCTGAACGAGAACTTAGACAACAGCGAGCGACAAGCAGCATCTCTCAAACTGGAAATACACACGTTCTTATCATGGCTGAAATAATAAAGGTTACGACAATTTACGAGTGAGAAAAAAGTAAATGAGGAACAGCTGATCGCTGTGACGTAAATCGTACAATTCGAAGTTTGTTGACATTTTGCTTTCGGTTGTGTTTTAAATCAAAATTAATAAAATAGCACAACTATGTGCTATAAATAAACAAAAGCGGTTATATATACGTAACTAAGTGTGTTTTAATTATGGAAGATGGGGAAAAGTTGTTCCGGCGCAGAAATAACTGAATCCAATCTATTTGAAAATAGACATACATTCAATGCGTTTGCACGTTTTGGATGCTGTGATAAAAGTAGTAAAATCTCAATATTATGTGCTTTCAATAACGAAAAGTTGTTATATACATGTAATTAAGTGTGTTATATATATGTTAAATAAAGAAATTGAAGTTCTGGCGCAGAAATAAGGGAATGCAACCTATCTTCAGATTGTCATATGTACATTCAATGCATCAATATATTCATATAGGTTGGGCTTACACATTTCTGGTTCGGAACAGCGTTTTCCATGTTTAACATAAATAAAACACACTAAGATACGTATATATAGTCACTTTCCTTTATTTAAACTACATAATATTGCAATGTCACTACTTTTGTTGCCATTACATTTGTTGTCGTTACGTCGTGAAGTTGCTGTTGTCTAAGTGTTCAATGCATAATGATCGTTTGACATCACTTAAACAGCTGTTTGTGAATAAGGAAAACGCTTTTGTAAAAAATGTAAGTAGAAATTGATGATTAAGTTATATTTTTAATTAAATGAGTATTTATTTATATGGTTTCATCAGTTGATAATGTCGGATGAAGAAGAGCCAATAAATAAAAAGAGATTAACTGCGTTTTCATCAAGATCGCTAGAAATGCCAAACTTTGCTTTGTGGTTAAAAAAAAAAAGATGAGTACACTGCTTTGTGCAAATTCTGCTTGGTTGATATTACAATTAAATATGAAGGCGTCAGAGGATTGGAGAAACATTCACGGACAAAAGGACATCAAAATATTGTAAAGTCCAACCAAATTTCTGGAAGCGTGAGCAAATTTATGTTAAGAGAATCACCAAACACTGAAGAAATACTTATCGCGAAAGCTGAGCTTTTAACCATTTTCCACAATATTAAGCATAGATTGCCATAGTAAGCTTGAGAAAAGTATTTTTCCCGATAGTAAAATTGCAGCAAAAATAACTTGTGGTCGCACAAAAAGTTCTGCTATTGCACGAAATGTTTTAGGACCATTTGCGCAAGAGCAAGTAGTTTTGGATTTAAAAAAGTGTTATTATTTTGCTATTGGAAATGATGCAGCAAGCATTGGCAATGCTAAATGTTTTGCATATACTGTTCAATATTTTGATTCTAAAAGTGGTATTTGTAAAAAGATCTTGGATTTTTATGAAGACGATAACTCCAAGTCGATTGATATATATAACAAACTCAAGCAAATAAATGACAATTTTCATCTGAGTATTGATCAAATATCTGCATTCAGTGCAGATAATGCAGCGGTTAATTATGGAATTAACAATTCGGTATACCAAAAACTTTTGCTTGAAAATAAGAACATATTAAAAGCAAATTGCAATTGTCATGTAATCAACAATTGTGTAAAAGTTGGAATAAGCTGTTTATCAATTGACATCGAAAATATTGTTATAAAAATTTTTAACGAGTTTAGTTCTTCATCGTGCAAAACAAAAAAGTTAAAGGAGTGTTTCGAGTTCACCAACATGGAGTATAAATCGCTTCTCCGACACGTGCCAACACGATGGCTTTCGCTCCTACCAGCAATAGATAGATTACTGCTGGATTGGCCTGCTATCAAAAGATATTTTCTTTAAAAAAAAAAAGAAAACTGTCGGAGGGAGCTATGGGATTTTGTTGCCAGAGGGGTTTCGAATATTGATGTAATGAATGAAAACGAAGAATGCTTTGAAGAAGGTATTTCGGAAGCATATTTATATTTTGCGCAAAATGTTTTGCACGATTTTCATGTGGCAATCAAAGTATTGGAATCTGATTCATGTACAATTGTTGAAGTCGACACAGTAATGGAAAAATTAAGAATAGGCCTCAAAAATAGACTGAATGATCATTTTTTTGGGAATAAGGCAAATACATTGATGCGCAAAATGAACCCAGATGACAAAGATGAATTTAAACAACAAGCGGAATTATTCCTAACAAAAACATTAAACTACTTAGAAGCTAAGTACGATTACGGCGAGAATTCAATTATGAAACAGTTATCTTTGTTTTGCATCAAAACAAAATTATGCACATGGACTGAATTAAATGATGTGATATCAAACTTAAATATATGTAACGATATTAATTGTGATGAGTTATATACTGAATATTGCTCCTTACGTAATATTTACGACAATTTGCCAAAAGACATTCCAAATGATAAAATATGGTCTAATTTTTTTTCAAAATACAATGAAAATGAAATGAAAAATATGAAAAAAATTATTTCATTCATATTTTCCATACCAATTAGCAACGCTTTATGTGAAAAAATATTTAGTTTATTTAATAATTTATTTTCGAAAGAAAGGAACAAAATGCTTATAGATCTAATAAAAGCAGAGCTTTTAATAAGACAAAATTTATCTGAAAATTGTAATGAATTTATAAAATTTTTAAATACAGAAAAAGGCATAAAATTGGCTAAGGCTTTAAAAAGTAATATTCAAATATACATTTTGAAATATGTATTATACCTATACGTACTTATTAATATGAATTTATATATGTTTTTTTTAATATAATAAAATTTTGTTTTTAAATAATTGACTTATTTAATTTGTTCGCGGTGTCCAGACAAGTCCATTTTTTTTTATTTTGTCCAGTTAATAACGATTTTCTATCTGGCAAACCTACATACATATCAACTGATATAATTCGAAGAAATGAATTTCAAAAGGGGTAAACGAATGTGATGATGATAATGCACTTGTTATAACAACAACAACCGGATCGTAGTGTCGCATCGTAATGGAAGAAATTTTATGTCATGTATACTACTTACTCGTCGTTTGCAAGATTAATTTATTTATAAGCCAATGAATACATTAGAATTATGTTATTTATTCATTTATTATTATTAAGCATAGTGCGCAAATAAATTTGCAAAGTATGATATATCACTGGACGTCTAGGTCATTGAGTGCATTAGAAGATGTTTTTGTTATGTGTCCTTATGAGGGTGTATCCGAAGTGCCTTCTCTATTTCTTGGATGTTACAGTTGTTGCAATTAAGTATTTATTTTATGCTTTTGTTTAATGTTGAGTGGGAACATGATGTTAATACGTGTCCTATCGTGAGCGATGTATTACAAAAAGAGCATGTTCGATGTTGCTTTTTGGTGAAAATGTGTGATGTGTTGTAAAGAGTGGCTCCTGTTCGAAGCCTGGCTGGTTTGATGCATTGTGTACGAGTGAGTTTTGTGCCATAATTTTGTCTAGGAATGTCGAGATTATGTCTCCGTCTGTATTTTCTGTTCGGCTTCCAATTGTACAGCTCCAGCTGCTCTTGTAATGACGATTGAGTGGATTGGAACTTCTGTTATTAGAGGTAGCGTGAAACATTCCTTGGCCGCTTGATCGGCTCTCTCGTTGCCTTCTATTCTAGTGCGCCCTGGAACCCAAAGAAGTCTAACTGGATGCTGTAGATTGACATCTGCCACAAAGTGGTGTTCTTCATTGCTCACATTTGATACTGCATTAAGGGCGCTAAGGCTGTCCATACAAATAATGGGTTTCTTTCTTAATTCTGCACTGATGGATATTCCATTTTTGATCGCCGTTAGTTCTGCGCAAAAAATTCTTGTGTGCATTGTTAGCAAGGCTTGATGAACCACAGTAAACTGCTCGCCTCTTGTTTGCGACACCAGCGTGTTAAAATTTACCGGTCCACCTGTGAAAAGTACAAGTTCATGGAATGTCTCGTTTATGATTTGCGAATAGGCTTGGATGTATACTTGTTGACAATTTGAGTTCTTTTTAGTTGTGTGATGTGTCTATTGTAATAAAATGCGTTGTATTTTTTATTTTTAGAGGTGGTTTAGTTGGAATAGGTATATGCGAGTCATGTACCATATCAATTATTCTTTTTGAGCTGCTCGTTTTGTGTATGGGTGTACTTATACGTTCTGTTAAGTCCAAGTGGTTCCAGAAAATTTTGTGAAGGGGATGTTTGTTATCCGTAATGGATTTCGCCGCTAGGTTAGAGGAAATTTTGAAACGAACTTATATTAAACCACAAGCTGTTCTGGAGCATTTGTAGATTTCGGTGTTAATAGTTTTAATGTTTCGTTTAGATGTCCAGCCGTATAGTGTTATACAGTGTTGAAGTATACCTTCGGTAAGTGTGTGACAAAAAGCAATTGCTGTTTCTATGTGCGGACCTTTTTTTGGTACATATTACCTTGAGCATGTTGTTGACTTTTTTCATTTTGTCTTTCAGAATGTTAACGTGATTGTTCCATAACATATTTTTAGAAACTTGTAAACCCAGGATGCGCATTTTATTTTGCAAGGGAATTGTACCTTCCCGAATATGCAACGAGATCGCATTACATTTGTTTTTACGGCAAACATAAAGGGCTGTTTCTACTTCTATGGGGGCAGAGGCTCCGGATGACTGAGCCTATTTATTTATGGATTCATCTAGGTATTGTAGACAATACGTGACTCTTTCGTGTGTTCCATATGCTGCTGCGGAAATGTTGTCTGCGTAAATACCTAGGTAAGAAATTCCTTCGACGTCTTTTAAATGTTGTAGTGGGAATTGGCATAGAACGTGTACAGTACCACTGATAGCGGGGGTCCCTGAGGGACTCCGATTTCTAGCTTATTTACTTTTGATAAGTATCCATTAACTCTAGCTGTAATCCTTCTGCGCGAGAGTCAGGGAAAAGAGAGTTTGAGAATATTCATCGGAATTCCGATCTTGTGAATTTCTTTGATAACTTCGGTGTATATTACCCTGTCGTATGCTTTTGCCAGATCTTCAGAAAGAACAACTGCGTGCTCTCCGCTTGTGTGCTTCAACTGTTTTTCAAGTGTATGGGTAAGGGTATGTACTCCATGTTTGGGAATAAATGCGTGTTGTTCTGCTTCTAGTCTGTTACCAAAATTGGACCATATTCTGTGGGCTAAGATCTTGTCAAATGTTTTAGCCAAGGTGGGTAATAGTGATATCGGACGGTATCCGTCAACAGAGTTAGCACTTTTCCCAGGCTTATGCACAGGTGTAAGAATTGCGTGCTTCCAATCGTATAGGTAGATTGCGGTTTCAATGATTCGACTAAATAGTCTACATATTCGAGATTTCAGTGAGATTGACGCATTTTTCAGCATTGTATATGTTATTTTGTCTTAGCTGGGGGAGCTATTCCTTGCTGTTTTAAGGGCTGTCTCAATTTCTCTGAGTTTCATTTTCTGACACATTTCTCTTAAAGGAAGTGTGTGTTGTAGTGCTTCTATGTCAAACGAAAACTTGTTGCTGACGATGGATTTATCAAATGAGTCGTTAGAGCTTGATGCGCTCCAATGAGCCCCTAAAGCTTCAGCTATTTGCTCTGGATGCATGACAACGGCGTTGTTTGTTAGCACTTGTGGAAAGCTGGAATATCGTTGGCACTGAATTGTTTTAATTTTGTCCCAAAGACGTTTTGTGTTGAGTGTAGGATTGAGTGAGTTAACAAATTTGTTCCATGTCTCTTGTTTGGCTAGCTTGCAAGCTCTTCGTACGGCTGCACTAGCTTTGCGAAACTCTAAGAGGTTCTTGGTTGTTTGTGGGTTTTTTAAGCTTTTCCAAGCAAGGTTTTTTGGTTTTATTAAGTTAGCAATTCGCGAGTTGAACCAGACTGGGCTGTTTCGCTTGGGAGTAGAATAAGTAGTGGGCATAGCTTCGTTTGCAGCTTTTCTCAAAACTTTTTTATCTGTACCGCTTCCCTGTTTACGTTACTTGACTCTGGAACCATTTGTGAGAGATGTTTGTTTTATTTGCAAACCACGGCCAATTCGGCTCGTTAGTGTTGAGCCTGGGGGCAATTTTGTTGACGTTATTTTGCATGCAGTTGAAAATAAGTATTGGAAAATGATCGCTCGATCCTGATGGTTGTAGGCATGACCAGTTCAGGGTAGGTGCTACCCGTCCGCAAGCAAATGAGACGTCAACGTAGGTTAATGTGTTCCTTGTGTTGAACAGAGTAGGAGAGCCATCGTTTAGTACCACTAGCTGTTTGTCGTTTGCGAAATGTACCCATATTTTTCCATTTTGTGTTGTTTTCTTCGAGCCCCACAGCGTATTATGAGCCTTCAGGTCGCCGCCCAAGTCTAAGTGCTGAGAAGTTAAGTAAAGGTCTGTTTCGCGATAGATGTTAGTTATGTATGTGTAGGTCTGTTAAAGCGAGTATGGTGACTGATTGGAATAGTAAGTTGTTGATTGATACTTTATGATTGGATGTGTTTAAATTTTCCTTTACGAGAATTGCGATACCCGCTTTAGAATAGGAGTAATCTTTGTTGAAGTGGTATACTTTGTAATGTGGCAGGTGTAGTAAGTGTTTGTTTTTTTCAATTATGCTGGTTTCTTGTTAAATGATGATATCTGGTTTATGTTTGGTTACAAGAAATTCTAGACCGAATTTATTATTTAGGAATCCTTGTATGTTCCATTGCAATATTGTAATGTTGATGCCAAGATTCATGAGTTAATTATTATTTAAATGTCTGTTATATCGGTTTCGTTGTTGTTGTTGTTGTTGTAGCGGCTAGTCGCGCCCCGTAAAGAGCGGATTCACCCATGGTCGTTGTCGTCGAACTCATCTAGGGGAGACCCAGGCAACTTGCAGTTTCGACAGGGTTGGACCAGAGGGAGAGGGGGTTTAGATGAGTGTGTTTGAGGGGGCATGTAAATAGCTGGTTGGTGTCGTGCGGAGAATCTCCACATGTCGGACATGTGTTGGGTATGTCGGTGTTGATTCTGGATAGGTAGGAGTTGAGCCTGCTACAGTATCCAGATCGTAATTGTGCCAGAGTGACGCGGGACTCACGGGGCAGCAGGGACTCCTCATCTGCTACAGGTGGTGGTTGGGCTCCGAACTGCATTTGCCTGGCGAGAGTCAATATGTCTTCTGATGTGCCTGGGGGGCAGCTCCACTGCAAGGATGTGCCTATTTGGGTGCCCCAAACGGTGACACCCAGCAAGGAACTGCTTGCTGAGCATGAGGTTGTGCTCCTTAACGCGGAGCACATTGACCTCTTGGTGGAGATGTTCCTCAGGCGACATCAGAAGACATCCTGTCACCGTGCGGAGTGCGGCGTTCTGGCATGTCTGCAGCTTCATCCACTGTGTCCTGCTGGTTCCCGGCGACCACACAATTGTTACTCCTTCTGGCGGTTGAGGGAGCTTGGAGATATAGTGATTAAACAAGAGTGGGGACTGGGGACAGGATGCCACACTGCGGTACCCCTTGTTTAATACTCCTGGGTTTGGATGTTTTATCTCTAAACCATACCAATGCTTGACGACCACACAGGTAATTCGCGGTCCACCGTTTCAGTCCCTGCGGCAGAGCCGAATCTTCCACATCAGCTAGTAGCGTGGAGTGACTGACTGTGTCAAAAGCTTTAGACAGGTCCAACGCTATTAGGACGGTTCTCTCGCAGGGGCGGTTTTGGTTAAGACCGCGGTTCACCTGTGTGTTTATGGCATTAAGTGCTGTTGTTGTGCTGTGCACTTGCCGGAAGCCATATTGATGCTTAGCCAACCCAAGGTGGTATGTATAATACGGGAGGAGTAGGGCCTCAAGTGTCTACCACAGGCGAAACCAGGGAAATCGACCGATAGGAATCACCCTTCCGGCTTCCCTGGTTTCAGCAGTGGGGCCACCCTCCCAACCTTACAGATGTCAGGAATGATTAGAGTGGCCATTGACAGGTTGAAGATCCCAGTGAAGAACTCGACTCCCGCGGGGCCTAAATTTTTCAGCAACAACACGCTTAGCCCGTCGGCCTAGGCTTTCGCCTTCCTGATGACCACCTTTACCTCACTACAAGTGAAGGCAAGAGGCGCGCTGTTGTTCGGTAGTTTGCGCAGTCTTCTGGTCACCTTCCCCATGGCCCTATCCCCCGACGAGGCACGATCCCCGAATGAAATTTCCTCTCAGTCGTCGTGCTTCGTCGGGTCGGATAAGGACTTCACGGTGGACCAGAGCTTACCAACACCCGTGACCAGGTTACAGGACTTCAAATGCTCCTCCCACTTGTTCCGCTTGTTTTGGTCCCCCAGCCTCCGAATCTCCTCATTTAAATCCTTAATGTTCGGATTTCGGGAATCGGAGCGGCGAAGGTGGTCGCGTTCGTTCGCTAGAGCGGCCGCTCCGGCCGGGAAGTTGGGACGGATCTCAGGAATCCTCCCTGCCGGGACGAAGCGAGCCGCAGCTGACGCAACCACCTTGCGGAACTTCTGTTCGCCTTTGCGAACGTCAGTGAGTGTGGGAAGAGATCTGAAGGCATTTTCGGTGAACTCCTTTTTAAAGTTGATATAGGTCCGGTGGTCCGCGGAGACAAAGTCAGCAGGTCTGTCAATCGAGATGATTATGGATAGCTCGTCTGATGCAAGTGGCAGCAAAGGTCGCCACGTTATGCTATTTATCAGACCTGCGCTAGCTATTATTAGGTCAGGCGAGCTGCTGCAACTATCCATAATCCTGGTGGGGGCATCATCATTCATCGTGCAGAATGTCGAGTCGTCTATCTGCTCTGCCAAATCGTTTCCTCTACGATCAGCTGGTAGGCTTGAGTACCAGAGATCGTGGTGCGCGTTGAAGTCACCAACTACCAATCGGTTTTCACCTCTGAGGAGCGCACCTATGTCAGGGTGATATCCTGCCGGGCAGCAGGTGACAGGGGGTATATAAATATTAAATATTTCGAGCTCGACATCGCCTGACCGGACAGCTATTCCTTGAAATCCTAAGGTAGTGTCCTTGCGGTCGATTTCTTCTTCAATAAGACGATACTGCACAGTGTGATGGGTGATGAATGCTAAGCCACCACCATTACCTCTCTCGCGATCCTTACGATGCACATTTTAGCCGTTGCAACTCAACAAGGTTGACAGATTATGCCGACTCATAAAGTCGGTTATCTCCTCTATCTTGCCCTGCAGCCCATTGCAGTTAAGCTGAAGGAGTCTCGTTTGCCTCGGTAGAGTCGTCGCGGAGAGAGGTGTGAGGGAAGGGTGATGTTGCCCACCTGGTCCCTGCTGCACATGCACTGGCACATTGGGCTGCCTTGAGGTGTTCGGCAGCGCCGCTACGGGCGTGTGCGGTTGCGAGGCTCTACAGCAGGGAGCCAGTTAGTCACCCGACCATTCAGTGTGGTGCGCAGACCAGAACATACATGGACTGATGTCGCATTCCGGTATATCCTGGCCTGACATACGGAACAGACTGTGGGGCACCAGGAGCTGCTGCCTACTCCCCACACGAGGAGCGGAGCTAGGTGGGGGTGGGGGAGGGGAGCGTCCACGTTGTTATGTGCTCCTGTGAATCGTAGAGGTTCTGCCGGTGCTAGGCACCAGTGCACTTGGTGCAACTAAGGGGGCCGTAGAGGCTATGGGCGCCGTAGGGCGCGAACAAAATGGGGCCACATAGTTTGTGGACCACTCCTTATGGGTCTGAAGGCCTGAGCAGACCTTAAGATGGCTCCATCCATCGCTCGAATTACACCTTACCGAAGTGGAGTTCGGATGGAGCTTTTACTGATCGCCGAAACAACAGTCCTTGGCCGGGTAAAAACCGGGTCATTCCGGAACGTAGAACTGACTGTCGCGCTTTCCCCTTCACTAGCGGTATACGTACCGTTTGGTAGCTTGATAGCTAGTCTAGTTGTTCTTGTTGTAGCGGCTAGTCGCGCCCCGTAAAGAGCGGATTCACCCATGGTCGTTGTCGTCGAACTCATCTAGGGGGAGGCCCAGGAAACGTGCAGTTCCGACAGGGTTGGACCAGAGGGAGAGGGGGGTTAGATGAGTGGGTTTGAGCGGGCATGTGAATAGGTGGTTGGTGCCGTGCGGAGAATCTCCACATGCCGTACATGTGTTGTGCTAGTCTAGTCTCTACCTTTAGCTAGAGCTCAGTGAAGCCTTGCCGCTGCCGGCGTGGAAGTGATGTCTTCACAGAAGTTTCTAAAACTTTTTTATTTTAGCTTTCCTGATTTCCTTACTGTATGCTGTTAGCCTCGTTGCATACTCTTCCCAGCATCCATTGCGCTTAAATCTGTTAAAAAGCCTACGCAAGAACTTGCGTACGGATAAGAGGTGCTGACACCACCGTGGAGTCTTGGACTTCTCCTTCGGTTTGGTTTCAGGGCAGCTGCAGTGGAAGGCATCAATGACAACGTCATTGAATCTTCGCACCCTGTTTTCTAATTCTATGCAGTCTTATCTTCCTTTGAATGTGTCCTATACTAGGCAGATTTAGGCTTAATGTGTTGCTGTACTTCTCCCAGTTCGTTCTCCTGCGGTTCCTGTTTGGATTACTGTTCGTTATCATAGCGCTCAGCTTAAACTGGATGATTCTGTGATTCGACAGATAGGATTCCGAGGAAACTTCCCACTGCGAGATCAAATCGTCAGCCACTTTGTTGCTGAGTGTTATGTCAAGAACTTCCTCTCTGGCTCTGGTAATGAATGTTGGTCGGTGCGCAACATTGTGTATACTTAGATCGCTGGTTATTATGCATTCTAATAAGGAGTCACCGCGTCCGTTGGTGTCGGTACTACCCCACTCCCCATGGTGCGCGATGGCATCGCAACCCATAATGACTGGCAGCTTTGCTTTCTCGCAGTACCTTACTAGATCCTGGACCTCTTTTAAGGGTATGGTGTTGTCCCCAGCAAAGTAGGCGGCCGCTAAAACTACGTTCATGGAGACTTCGTCCACCTCCAATCTTGTCTGCACCGCTACCAGGTCCTGCGTCAGATATTCTTTAATGCAAAAGTATTCAATATTGTTCTTAAGCACTATACAAGCTCTAGGCCTCAGATGAGAGATCCCTTATTATTGGTTTCCTTCAGGCCCCTTACCTGGCCTTTGTAGACACACGGCTCCTGCACCAGTACTATACCCACATCTTCCGAGGCAAGCCTCCTCGCTATAACGGCCGAAGCCGCTCTAGCGTGGTGGATGTTGACCTGGGCTACTGTCATGGGTGGGGTCATTATAGCTGTGGCTCGTCTACCTCTGAGAGCCGTAACTCGCTCTCACTCTTCCTGTCGGACTCAAGTTTTCTCAAGTCAAGACCCTCGATTAGCTCTTTTGTGGAGGGATGGTCGATGTGGAGTCCTCCTCACCCTGCACCTGCTTCGACGTTGCCTCGGATTCGCCCGCTATCTTTGGTTGCTAGGGCCTTACCGTAACTAAGCTAAACCTGTAGTTCAGCCGATAACCATTCCTTCTCATTCTGTTGAAGGTCTCCTCATCTACACCAACGACTAGTCGTATAACGGTGTCCTCCACGTTGCTGCTCACTATACGCCAGGCCGAGGTATGGATTCCCTCATTTTGGGCATTTAGCAGCCCGATGGCGTGCTCGATGAGCTTGTCCGCACTCCTCGGGAGGAACACCATCATAGTGTGCGTTGGAGGCATCTCTTCTCCTCTCCTAGTGCACAGCTTGTTGTGGTGTTCTTATCTTTACAATCGACCAAGAGCAGCCCTGCACGAAAGTAAACTCCACAAAACAGCGGGTGGGTCCATCCTTTGAAGACCTCGTCCATTATCGCCTCCTGCAGATTTGTTAGGTCCTCTGAACTCAGCGCTACTGCCGTATAGTTCTCGGGGAGCAACGTCTCCCGGATACCTTTGAGGGCTGGGGTGTCCAGTCCCATCCGCCGGCAACACCGAATCCCGAGTTCCCTCACGACCTGCCGATCTCGATTGTGGAGAAGGTGGGTGGGCCCGCTGCCTTTTAGAGTTAGGTGCCGGGGGCGTTATTTGCCCGCTTTTTCGCTTATTAGCGGGTGCAGGTTGTTCGTTTAGGACTGGGTTTTCCCGCTTTTCCGCTCTACAGCGGGCACGGGTTTGTGCTGTCCCCCACGTCTCCCACAACTCCGCTCTTCTGCGGGTGCGGGTTCGGTTTCCAACCTCATCCTCGGTCCAGCCATCTCGCGAGGTATTTCAGAAGACTTTCCCTGCTTCTGGTTTATCAGATACCATTAGACGGCCGTCCCGGTAAGCCCAGATCTCCTTCGGTCATCAAGAGCTCCTGGCTTCCCCGGAGAGAGTAGAGGTGGTGGTTTGCCCCTTTTGGGTCTGCGCCTTCTAACCACCCTGAAAGGCTTGCTGGGGGTTGGACTGGGGGATCGGTGCCTCTTTGATGATGCTGGGGATGTGGAGCGCTTACTGGAGGCAGATGCCTAGCTTGTTGGCTAGTGCCCAGTTTTGCCACATTCCCACCGGGTAAGGCCACCGTTACTCCTCGATTCGGCCCTGTCTGCGAACCGTCCAATGTGCACGGTGTCGCTTAACACTCTGGATTAGGAGGTGGCAGTTCTTGGTCATCGTGCTCAAGCGGTATCTACCATACAGGTAAGGCATCACCTATCCGGCGGTGCCCCATCTCGATAGTAGGATCCGATTGGAGCTTCGATTTAGCCCCTGCACCACGTCAAGGTGCATGCCCTAGCATGGAGTATATCACTATGTAGACTAAATTAAATTGGTTGAAAACCCTATGTCATCGTGCGAAAATATCCAGTTTCCGCCTCTCATTACTTGTGAGATGTTGGCCCTGGTCGAAAAGACCAATTTTCTGATCCATGCCTATAATTATATCGCCAAGAAGCAGGTGGGTGAAGTGGCAGAACGTACGTAGTGGTTTGTTAAGATCGTAGACTAGCATTTTTCTCCATGGGTTGATTGCTGAGTAGTGGTGGATGTACATTCTCCAATCGTCGACTAGTGGCTTTAGTCTATGTCTTGTTACCTCAGCCCTAATGTCTTGCTTACATACGGAGTCATACGTACAAAGTGGGGAAGTGATTGCGAACACTTGGCTGCTGCATCAGCGTATGCATTTCCCGAAATTCCAACATGATCGGGGATCCACATAATTTTTTTTTTTCGTTACGCCAGTAATATGTTGGAGATGATCAATATTTATTTTGAATGTACGATGGAGATTCTACGGCGTTGATGCAGGAATGACTGCCTGAACCATAGTTGATCCCTAGGTGACTGCTTCAAGTACAACAACGGCTTCCGTCGAGAACACCCGAGATAAGGAATGAAGTATACCCGTTCCCAATATTGTCGGCTCTTCTTACCGGAATGACCCGGCTTTCACCCGAGCAAGGACTGTTGTTTCGGCGACCTAATATTGTTTAGGTCGTCCAACCCGTAAGTCGTTTGACATCTCTGGATCAGCTCCTTGCAGCAGGGCAGGCGTCGAAGCCAACCCTGGGCCAGAAACCTTAGCCACCTCCCAGTCAGTTTGCGATAGTCTCGATTCCCGTGTCCAAGGCCCCATATCAGTTGTGGTGGCATCCGGGAAGTGAGTCCTCTTCACTAGCGGTATTCGTACCGCCCGGTAGTTGAATGGCTATATTTTCTCTTTTGCTAGAGCTCAGTGAAGTCTTGCTGCAACTGGAGTGGAAGCAATGTCCTCTCAGAAATTTCTAAAGCTCTCTCTTTTTGCTTTTCTTATCTCTTTACTGTACTTCGTTAGATTTGCTGCATATTCCTCCCAGCATCTGGTGCGTTTAAGACCACCCAGGGGTTTTTGTTTTACCCTTTAGTTTTATCACAGGACAGCTGCAGTTAAAGGCGTCCGTGCCTTGTTACCCTGCTCTCTACCTTCATACAATAGATAAGTTCAAGTTAACTAGGTTGCTATTGGGTCTATAACTTAATTCGTGAGAGGTTTTCCAAAATTTGAACGTTTATTTAAGAAAAACATGTACAATAGTAGTATTCAAAGAATTGCCCATTTGAAGCTATGGCTTTTTCCCATCTTTCTGGCAATTTGTGAATCTCATCCCAAAAGAACTGCGCCGGCTTGGTAGTCAAGAATCAATCAAGCCAATTTTTGATATCCTGCTCTGATGTAAACCGTATTCCAGTGAGGGCGTTCTGCATCGATCGTAACAAATGGTAGTCAGAAGGGGCAAGGTCTGGGCTATAAGGCGGGTGGGGTAAAACTTCCCATCCACTGTTTTCCAAATAGTTCGTAACGTTGTCATGGTGAAAATTATTGCCTCGTGTTTGGTCGCATATTCCGGGCATTTTTCGGCTACTGCTCTCTTCGAACGGATTAATTGTGTTTGGTAGCATACTCCATTGATGGTTTAACCCGGTTTTAGCAGGTCATAATACAGCACACCCTTCTGATCCCACCAACTACAGAGCATTACCTTCGCGCCATGCATATTCGGCGTAGCCGTTGATTTGGCTGGTTGACTGAATTTCACATATGATTTTTTGCGCTTGGGGTTGTCGTAATG
Source organism: Anomoia purmunda (assembly GCA_951828415.1). NCBI lineage: Eukaryota > Metazoa > Arthropoda > Insecta > Diptera > Tephritidae > Anomoia > Anomoia purmunda. Next base: position 49,692,458 of record OX639998.1, on the reverse strand, counting down.
GATCCATTTTTGATCACCAGTAACAATCCGATGCAAAAATGACTTCCTTTTGTGGCGTTCCAGCAGCATTTCGCACAAGCAAACCCGCCTTTCGACATCTCTCGGCTTGAGTTCAAGTGGAACCCAATTTCCTTGCTTTTGAATATATCCAGCTGCTTTTAAACGTTTTGAAATGGCTGATTGAGTGACACCCAAAGATTATGCGAGCTCTTCCTACGTTTGGCAACAATCTTCATCTAGCAATGCTTCCAGTTCTTCATCTTCAAACTTTTTTGGCTGCCCAGGACGTTCATCGTCTTCCAAGCCAAAATCACCACTTTTAAATCGTGCAAACCACTTTTGGCACGTTCGCTCAGCTAGAGCATGTTCACCATAAACTTCATATTAAAGTAATGAAGAAGAACTCCCCGCAAACACACTTTTTCAGGCACAATGTTCGACATATTTGGGTGAAAGAAAATGTTTGTTGTTAACGCTTCAAATGAATGACATATACTGAAAAGACGTACCATGACAGTAGCTTTCCGACGTATTTTCGGAATATATTGGAACGATGGAGTACATACAAGTTACGCCATCTCTAAGCAAACCGCACGAATTAAGTTATAGACCCAATATATTCTCCCAGTCTGCTCTCCTGGGGTTTTTCATGGAGTTGCCCGCCTTGACTTAACTTTCTGATTAAACTGGATGATTCTATAATCCGACAGTTAGGGTTCTGTGAAAACTTCCCATTCCGAGGTCGGATCATCCGCCAGTATATTGCTGAGAATAATGTCAAAGTACCTCTTCTCTGGTCTTCTGGTGACAAACGTCGGTGTATGCCAGGCGTTACATATGTTCGGATCATTACTTAGTATGTATTCTAGTAAAGACTCATCCCTCTTGTTGGTGTCGGTGCTTCCCCAATCTTCGCTATGCGCATTAGCGTCGCACCCGATGATAAGTTTACATCCTCACAATACCTGATTAGATGTTGGACCTTAAGTGGGGGGGGGGGTAGTGCTAATGTCCCCTGGAAACTAAGCAGGGGCAAGAACTATGTCCTTGGATACTCCGTCCACCTCCAGTCTTGCCTGAACTGCTACCAAATCCAGAGTTAGGTGCTCTGTAATGCAAAAGTAAAAAATATTGCCCTTAGGCAATACACATGCTCTGGGTCTTTCAGATGAGAGATCCCAAATTACCTTACTGTTTGACTCCTTTAGATCCCTTATCTGGCCCTCCTGAGCCAGTATTATACCCAGATCCTCCGAGGCGGACCTCCTAGCTATAGCAGCCGAAGCGGCTCTCGCGTGGTGGAGGTTGATCTGGGTTACTGTCACGGACGGGTCATAGTTGTGGCTCGTCAATCTCCGAGAGCCTTAGTTTGGTCTCACTGCCTCTGTCGAGCTCGAGCCTGCCCAGGTCGAGTCCCTCGATTAGTTCCTGCGTTGTGGGAACTTCCGCTGCCTCAATGACCGTCCTTGTTCCAGAAAACTCGCCGGGAATACAAGAGACTTGGACGGTGCCTTGGATGGTTGGGGGGCTTGTGTGAACGCCTCTTCGTCCTGCACTTTTCCCGTCGCCATATCTGGGTCGCCCGCGATCTTTGGTCGCCAGGACCTGACGGTGATGAAGCTGAACCTGTAATTCAACCTGAATCCATCCCTCTTCAGTGTGCTGGACGACTCTTCATCTATGCCTAGCATCAGCCTGATTCCACTATCCTCTATACTGCCGCTGATAGTGCGCCACGCTGAGGTGTGTATGCCTTCATTTTTCGCTCTTATCAGCCCTATGGCATGTTCTACAGGCTTATCCGCACTCCTCGGGAGGAACACATTAGCTATATGCGTTTGGGGTATCTCATCCCCTCTCTTTGTGCAGAGATTCGGGCCTTTCCAAGCCCCGATTTTCGGTGCGGCCAGAGTAATTTGGAGTCTATTGTGAGACCTAGGTATTTCACCTTGCTCACCATGCTGACTTCGATCCCTGCCAGGGTGATAGTTCTCATCCCTGGTAGTTTCCTTTTTCTGCTAAATGGTACGATGGCCGTCTTGTGTGGGTTGATATTGAGCCCCACCCCGGCGCACCATGCCTTTGTAAGATTAAGAGCTCTTTGTACGATGTCGCATAATGTGTTCTCGTATTTTCCTCTAGCTATAATGACAATGTCATCCGCGTATCCCTGGCAGCGAATTCCGTTGTCAGTTAGCAACTGTAGCAGTTCATCCACTACCAGGCTCCACAGAAGAGGGGATATTACTCCCCCTTGTGGGCAGCCCTTACTGGGTTTTAGCTGCACAACGCTACCCGCTACAGTTGTTTCCGCTGTTCTGGTCCTAAGTAGTGCCTCTATCCAATTGCATATGGATGAGTGCACGTTCCTTTTCGTTAGCGCTTGGCATACCCCTGTATGCGTGGCGTTGTCGAAAGCTCCCTCTATATCCAGAAAAGCGCATATAACGGTCTCCTCGAAGTCGAATGCACTCTGTATCTCCGTCGTCAGTTGGTACAGAGCAGTATCCGTAGATCGTCCCGCTCTGTATGCATGTTGACTTGGGTGAAGAGGTTTTCTTCGCAGAGTTTTTGACCTTATCTCATTATCGATGATCTTCTCCATTGTTTTGAGTACAAAGGAGGTTAGACTGATTGGTCTAAAGGACTTCGCTAGTGAGTAGTCCCTTTTTCCTACCTTTGGTATAAAAATTACCTTAGCTCTCCTCCATACCATTGGAATGTAGGCAAGAGCAAACGAATCCCTCATAACATTCACAAGGTGCGAATTTATACCTTCGCCGCCCTGCTGTAACATCACTGGCAGTATGCCATCAACTCCCGGAGACTTATACCCTTCAAACGAGCTCATGGCCCACCTCACTGAATGATGGGTAAATATACTTTTAGCCATCATCCAGTCAGTTTGTGATGGTCTCGATTTCCGTGACCAAGGCTCCATGTCAATTGCGGAGGCATCCGGGAAGTGAGTCGACAGCAGAGCTAGCGCCCTTTCCTCTTCACTAGCGGTATACGTACCGTTCGGCAGTTTAATGGCTAGTTTTGTCTCTATTTTCTCTTTTGCTAGAGCTCTGTGAAGTCTTGCTGCAACTGGAGTGGAAGCAATGTCCTCACAGAAGCGTCTGAAGCTGTCTCTTTTTGCTTTTCTTATCTCCTTACTGTACTTCGTTAGATTTGCTGCGTATTCCTCCCAGCATCCGGTGCGTTTTGCTTTGTTGAATAGCTTCCGCACCGTTTTCCTAAGGGAAGAGAGGTACTCAGACCACCAGGGTGTTTTTGTTTTGCCCTTTGGTTTTGTCTCGGGGCAGCTGCAGTTGAAGGCATCCGTGACTATGTCATTAAGCCTTGTTACCCTGCTTTCTAACTCCATACAGTTCGTTCCCCTGCGAGTGTGTCCTATGCTAGATAAGTTTAGGCTAATTAGGTTACTATATTTCTCCCAGTCAGCCCTCCTGGGATTTCTCATGGATTTGCCCGCCATAGACTTAACCTTCAGATCAAACTGGAGGATTCTATGATCCGACAGAGAAGGTTCCGTGGAAACCTCCCATTTCGAGACCAGATTATCCGCCAGTTTATTACTGAGAGTTCTCTGGTTCTGGTGACAAACGTCGGTGTATGCCCGACGTTACATATGTCCAGATCATTACTTAGTATATATTCTAATAAAGACTCACCCCTCTTGTTGGTGTCGGTGCTGCCACACTCTTCGCTATGTGCATTCGCGTCACATCCGATGATAAGGGGTAGCTTTGCATCCTCACAGTACCTTATTAGCTGTTGAACCTCGGGCGGGGGGATGGTGTTAGTGTCCCCTGGGAAATATGCAGCGGCAAGTAATCAATATTGCTCTTAAGCACTACACATGCTCTGGGTCTTTCAGATGAGAGATCCCAAATTACCTTACTATTTGACTCCTGCAGGCCCCTTACTTGGCCCTTGTAGACCCACGGCTCCTGGGCCAGTATTATACCCAGATCCTCCGAGGCGAACCTCCTAGCAATAACAGCCGAAGCTGCTCTCGCGTGATGGAGGTTGATCTGGGTTACTGTCACGGACGGGGTCATAGTTGTGGCTCGTCGATCTCCGAGAGCCTTAATTCGCTCTCGCTGCCTCTGTCTAGCTCGAGCCTACCTAGGTCGAGTCCCTCAATCAGTTCCTGCGTCGTGGGAACTTCCGCTGCTTCGATGACCGTCCTTGCCGGTTCCAGGAAACTCGCCGGGAATGCCAGAGACTTGGCCGGTGCTTCGGATGGTTGGGCCATTTCCGTAGACACCCCTTCGTCCTGTACTTTTCCCGACGCCGCATCTGGTTCGCCCGCGATCTTTGGTCGCCAGGGCCTGACGGTGACGAAGCTGAACCTGTAATTCAACCTGAAGCTGTCTCGCTTCAGTCTGCTGAACGACCCTTCATCCATCCCTAGTGTCAGCCTGATGCCTTTGTCCTCGATACTGCTGCTGATGACGCGCCATGCTGAGGTGTGCATGCCCTCATTTTGCGCGCTTATCAGCCCTATGGCATGTTCTACGGATTTATCCGCACTCCTCGGGAGGAACACCATAACCGTATGCGTTGGGGGTATCTCATCCCCCCTCTTCGTACAAAGTTTCGGTCCTTTCCATGCCCCGAGTCGCGGTGCCGCCTCCACAAGCCATGTCGCAGTTTTTTCGTCCTTACAGTCTACAAGGAGTAGTCCCGGACGAAAGTACACGCCACAAAAGGCGAGCGGGTAGGCCCACCCTTTAAAAACCTCATCCATAATCGCCTCTTGCAGATCGGTAAGGTCTTCGGAGCTCAGCGTTACCGCCGGGTAGCCTTCGGGCAGTACTGCCAGCCGGATGCCTTTGAGAGCGTCCGAGTAGCTGATAGGCTGCCCTGTTCCACCCGCCGGTTCCACTGGGTCCTTCCCTACCCTTGTTTCTGCTGAGCCCGACGATGGGGGAGATGGGTGTGCCCGCTGCCGTTTTGAGCTCGGTGCCTGTGGGGTGATCTCCCCGCTCCTCCGCTTATCAGCGGGTGCAGGTATCTCTTGGTTGGTGGTATGCCCGCTTCTCCGCTTTACAGCTGGCGCGGGCCTGTCTGCTACTCCTTTCCCGCTCGACCGCTCTAGTGCGGGTGCGGGTACACTTATATTTCGCCTGTATTGGGCACTAGGCCCCCCGCCCTTCCGTTCTTCGACGAGTGCGGGTGTTTGGTCTATTCGCGCTCTCAGTACCGCCATCTCTCTGGCGGTCTCCGGAGATTTGCCCTGTTCCAGGTAGCGTAGGTACCACTTTACACCTGAGCCAGACAGCCCTAATCTTGTGCGGTCATCTAGGGCTCCTGGTCTTCCTCGGGTAGGTAGAAGTGTAGGTTTGCCCCTCCTACGCTTGCGCTTCCCTTTGTAGCTTTGCACTCCGCCCGGCCCGAATTCCGGTGAACGGTGACTGGTGTGTGCCGATCTACCTGGATGCCCGGAGACCGATCCGTCCGATCGTGTCTCAACGGTCGTGGTAGACGAGGCCGGTGATCTGGAGCGATGCCTGGAGACTGATCCCTCTGATCTTGCCTCGACAGGTTTGTCACTCCCGCTGCCCGTTGTTTTTCGGCGGCGTGCTGCTTCTCTGCTCGTGGAGGGCCCGTCACTATCTTCCCGAGCGTGCTCGGCAAAAAGGGCTGCCTCTGCGGGTGAAAGGTCAACTGGGAGGGCAGTGCCTCGTCTCCCTGTTCTCCCCTGGTCTTCCTTCTTCTCTTCTTCATTTTTGTTTTTGTTTTTGTTTTTGTTGTTGGTAGTTGTCTTCATCTTTTTCGTACGACCGCTTTCTCGCCAAGGCGATACTCACGGTCTATCTATTTGAGTGGGGATCTCAAAAAATTCGCCGCGCCAGCGCCCCTTGTCGCGGTGAGGCCACGTTACTCCTCGAGGCGGCCCGGTGTCGAGAAGGCGCCGTACTACTACAGCCGATTGTCCTCCTGGCTGCAAATCGTCCAATGGGCACGGTGTCGCATAACACCCTGGATTAGGAGGTGGCAGTTCTTGGTCATCGTTCTCAAGCGGTTCCGATCATCAAGGTGGTGCACTATTTGGGTAGTGCACCCTCTTCCTGATCAGATCCGATTTGTGATTCGATTAAGCCCCTGCACCACGTCAAGGTGCCTGCCCTAGCAGAGGCAGTCGTCGGCATATGAGATATTGAAACCCCCCGGCATATGAGATATTGAAACCCCCTCGGATGGCTGAGGAAGCTTCGAGATATAGTGATTAAACAGAACTGGGGAGAGAATGCCACCCTGTTTAATTCTTCTCGGTTTAGATGTTGAGTCTCTAAAATACACCTACGCCTGTCGACCACTCAGGTAGTTCGCAGTCCACCGCTTCAGACCCTGCGGGAGAGTGGATGTTTCAATGTCTTCAAGTAGCGTTGGATGGTTGACCGTATCAAAGGCCTTTGATAGGTCCAACGCCACTAAGATGGTTCTCTCACAGGGACGGTTACTATTGAGGCCACGAACCACCTGGGTGTTTATGACGTTTAGTGCTGTTGTTGTGCTGTGCACTTTCCGGTAGCCATGTTGATGCTTAGCCGGGCTCAGATGGTGTGTAAAATAGGGAAGCAGCATAGCCTCGAGTGTCTTTACCACTGGTGAAAGAAGGGAAATCGGTCGATAGGATTCTCCCTTTGGCCGGTTTCCGTGGTTTCAACAGCGGTAGTACCCTCCCACCCTTCCAGGTCTCTGGAATGATGAGGGTAGTCATCAACATGTTGAACAGTCTCGTAAGGTATGCTACTCCCTTGGGGCCCAAATTTTTTACCATCAACATGCTTAGTCCGCCAGGATTAACGGCCTTGAAGGCTTTCGCCTTCCCGATGGCTTCCACAATCCCACCACAAGTGAAGGCAATAGGCACGCTAGGTTTTGGTAATTTGTGTAGCCTTCTGGGCACCTTCCGTTTAGTCCTATCCACCGAAGGATGCAGTATAAACTGTCGGCTGAAGTAGCTCGCGCGAAATCTTCACTCGATCATCACGCTTCGCCGGTGCTTTACAAGGACCTCGCGGTGGTCCGAAGCTTGCCCACACCTGCCGCAAAGTTGCAGGACTTCAGGTGCTCCTTCCACTTGTTCCGCTTATGTTCGTCTACCAGGATCCGAATCTCCGCGTTTAAATCCCTGATGCGAGGATTTTGGGGATCGGACAGGCGAAGGTGGTCACGTTCGTTGGCTGGCGTTGCCGCTTCCGCTGGGAAATTTGGACAAATTTCCGGTATTCTTCCAGCGGGAACGAAGCTGGCCGTAGCGGTCGTGACAACCCTGCGGAACTGTCGTTCGCCAGCGCGAATATCTGTTGGTGTGGGTAGGGCACCGAAGGTACTCTCAGTGAATTCCGCGAATTCAGACCAATCAGCTTTTTTAAAGTTGATAAAAGTCTTTCAATCCGCGGAGACCAAGCCGACAGGTTTGTCAATCGTGATGATTATGGGTAGGTGGTCTGATGCAAGACCTGCACTAGCTATAGTTGGGTCAGGCGAGCTGCTGCAACTACCCATAATCCTGGTGGGGGCATCATCATTCATCGCGCAGAATGTCGAATCGTCTATCTGCTCTGCCAATTCGTTTCCCCTACGATCTGCTGGCAGGCTTGAATGCCAAAGATCGTGGTGCGCATTAAAGTCACCTACTACCAATCGGTTTTCACCTCTGAGGAGCGCATCTATGTCAGGGTGAGATCCTGCCGGGCAGCAGGTGACAGGGGGTATATATATATTACATATTTCGAGCTCGACATTACCTGACCGAATAGCTATGCCCTGACATTCAAGGGTAGTATCCCTGGGGCTAATGTCTTCTTCGATAAGACGATATTGCACTGTGTTGTGTGTGATGAATGCTAAGCCACCTCCATTATCACGCTCGCGATCCTTACGATGCACATAAAGTCTTCTCATAAAGTCGGTAATCTCCTCGATCTTGCTCTGGAGTCCGTTGCAGTTCATTTGCAGGAGCTTAATCCGACCAGGATGAGTCGACGCGATGGGTGGTGTAAGGGACTGGTGTGGTTGTCCACCTTGGCTCAGTTGCGCTTGCCGCTGTGCAGGTTGCTGCCTGGTGGAGATTGGGGGCAGCGCTCAGGTCCTACGTACCGTTCGGCAGTTTAATGGCTAGTTTTGTCTCTATTTTCTCTTTTGCTAGAGCTCTGTGAAGTCTTGCTGCAACTGGAGTGGAAGCAATGTCCTCACAGAAGCGTCTGAAGCTGTCTCTTTTTGCTTTTCTTATCTCCTTACTGTACTTCGTTAGATTTGCTGCGTATTCCTCCCAGCATCCGGTGCGTTTTGCTTTGTTGAATAGCTTCCGCACCGTTTTCCTAAGGGAAGAGAGGTACTCAGACCACCAGGGTGTTTTTGTTTTGCCCTTTGGTTTTGTCTCGGGGCAGCTGCAGTTGAAGGCATCCGTGACTATGTCATTAAGCCTTGTTACCCTGCTTTCTAACTCCATACAGTTCGTTCCCCTGCGAGTGTGTCCTATGCTAGATAAGTTTAGGCTAATTAGGTTACTATATTTCTCCCAGTCAGCCCTCCTGGGATTTCTCATGGATTTGCCCGCCATAGACTTAACTTTCAGATCAAACTGGAGGATTCTATGATCCGACAGAGAAGGTTCCGTGGAAACCTCCCATTTCGAGACCAGATTATCCGCCAGTTTATTACTGAGAGTAATGTCTAGTACCTCTTCTCTGGTTTTGGTGACAAACGTCGGTGTATGCCCGACGTTACATATGTCCAGATCATTACTTGGTATATATTCTAATAAAGACTCACCCCTCTTGCTGGTGTCGGTGCTGCCACACTCTTCGCTATGTGCATTCGCGTCACATCCGATGATAAGGGGTAGCTTTGCATCCTCACAGTACCTTATTAGCTGTTGAACCTCGGGCGGGGGGATGGTGTTAGTGTCCCCTGGGAAATATGCAGCGGCAAGTAATCAATATTGCTCTTAAGCACTACACATGCTCTGGGTCTTTCAGATGAGAGATCCCAAATTACCTTACTATTTGACTCCTGCAGGCCCCTTACTTGGCCCTTGTAGAACCACGGCTCCTGGGCCAGTATTATACCCAGATCCTCCAAGGCGAACCTCCTAGCAATAACAGCCGAAGCTGCTCTCGCGTGGTGGAGGTTGATCTGGGTTACTGTCACGGACGGGGTCATAGTTGTGGCTCGTCGATCTCCGAGAGCCTTAATTCGCTCTCGCTGCCTCTGTCTAGCTCGAGCCTACCTAGGTCGAGTCCCTCAATCAGTTCCTGCGTCGTGGGAACTTCCGCTGCTTCGATGACCGTCCTTGCCGGTTCCAGGAAACTCGCCGGGAATGCCAGAGACTTGGCCGGTGCTTCGGATGGTTGGGCCATTTCCGTAGACACCTCTTCGTCCTGTACTTTTCCCGACGCCGCATCTGGTTCGCCCGCGATCTTTGGTCGCCAGGGCCTGACGGTGACGAAGCTGAACCTGTAATTCAACCTGAAGCTGTCTCGCTTCAGTCTGCTGAACGACCCTTCATCCATCCCTAGTGTCAGCCTGATGCCGTTGTCCTCGATACTGCTGCTGATGACGCGCCATGCTGAGGTGTGCATGCCCTCATTTTGCGCGCTTATCAGCCCTATGGCATGTTCTACGGATTTATCCGCACTCCTCGGGAGGAACACCATAACCGTATGCGTTGGGGGTATCTCATCCCCCCTCTTCGTACAAAGTTTCGGTCCTTTCCATGCCCCGAGTCGCGGTGCCGCCTCCACAAGCCATGTCGCAGTTTTTTCGTCTTTACAGTCTACAAGGAGTAGTCCCGGACGAAAGTACACGCCACAAAAGGCGAGCAGGTAGGTCCACCCTTTAAAAACCTCATCCATAATCGCCTCTTGCAGATCGGTAAGGTCTTCGGAGCTCAGCGTTACCGCCGGGTAGCCTTCGGGCAGTACTGCCAGCCGGATGCCTTTGAGAGCGTCCGAGTAGCTGATAGGCTGCCCTGTTCCACCCGCCGGTTCCACTGGGTCCTTCCCTACCCTTGTTTCAGCTGAGCCCGACGATGGGGGAGATGGGTGTGCCCGCTGCCGTTTTGAGCTCGGTGCCTGTGGGGTGATCTGCCCGCTCCTCCGCTTATCAGCGGGTGCAGGTATGTCTTGGTTGGTGGTATGCCCGCTTCTCCGCTTTACAGCTGGCGCGGGCCTGTCTGCTACTCCTTTCTCGCTCGACCGCTCTAGTGCGGGTGCGGGTACACTAATATTTCGCCTGTATTGGGCACTAGGCCCCCCGCCCTTCCGTTCTTCGACGGGTGCGGGTGTTTGGTCTATTCGCGCTCTCAGTACCGCCATCTCTCTGGCGGTCTCCGGAGATTTGCCCTGTTCCAGGTAGCTTAGGTACCACTTTACACCTGAGCCAGACAGCCCTAATCTTCTGCGGTCATCTAGGGCTCCTGGTCTTCCTCGGGTAGGTAGAAGTGTAGGTTTGCCCCTCCTACGCTTGCGCTTCCCTTTGTAGCTTTGCACTCCGCCCGGCCCGAATTCCGGTGAACGGTGACTGGTGTGTGCCGATCTACCTGGATGCCCGGAGACCGATCCGTCTGATCGTGTCTCAACGGTCGTGGTAGACGAGGCCGGTGATCTGGAGCGATGCCTGGAGACTGATCCCTCTGATCTTACCTCGACAGGTTTGTCACTCCCGCTGCCCGTTGTTTTTCGGCGGCGTGCTGCTTCTCTGCTCGTGGAGGGCCCGTCTCTATCTTCCCGAGCGTGCTCGGCAAAGAGGGCTGCCTCTGCGGGGGAAAGGTCAACTGGGAGGGCAGTGCCTCGTCTCCCTGTTCTCCCCTGGTCTTCCTTCTTCTCTTCTTCATTTTTGTTTTTGTTTTTGTTTTTGTTGTTGGTAGTTGTCTTCATCTTTTTCGTACGACCGCTTTCTCGCCAAGGCGATACTCACGGTCTATCTATTTGAGTGGGGATCTCAAAAAATTCGCCGCGCCAGCGCCCCTTGTCGCGGTGAGGCCACGTTACTCCTCGAGGCGGCCCGGTGTCGAGAAGGCGCCGTACTACTACAGCCGATTGTCCTCCTGGCTGCAAATCGTCCAATGGGCACGGTGTCGCATAACACCCTGGATTAGGAGGTGGCAGTTCTTGGTCATCGTTCTCAAGCGGTTTTGATCATCAAGGTGGTGCACTATTTGGGTAGTGCACCCTCTTCCTGATCAGATCCGATTTGTGATTCGATTAAGCCCCTGCACCACGTCAAGGTGCCTGCCCTAGCAGAGGCAGTCGTCGGCATATGAGATATTGAAACCCCCTCGGATGGCTGAGGAAGCTTCGAGATATAGTGATTAAACAGAACTGGGGAGAGAATGCCACCCTGTTTAATTCTTCTCGGTTTAGATGTTGAGTCTCTAAAATACACCTACGCCTGTCGACCACTCAGGTAGTTCGCAGTCCACCGCTTCAGACCCTGCGGGAGAGTGGATGTTTCAATGTCTTCAAGTAGCGTTGGATGGTTGACCGTATCAAAGGCCTTTGATAGGTCCAACGCCACTAAGATGGTTCTCTCACAGGGACGGTTACTATTGAGGCCACGAACCACCTGGGTGTTTATGACGTTTAGTGCTGTTGTTGTGCTGTGCACTTTCCGGTAGCCATGTTGATGCTTAGCCGGGCTCAGATGGTGTGTAAAATAGGGAAGCAGCATAGCCTCGAGTGTCTTTACCACTGGTGAAAGAAGGGAAATCGGTCGATAGGATTCTCCCTTTGGCCGGTTTCCGTGGTTTCAACAGCGGTAGTACCCTCCCACCCTTCCAGGTCTCTGGAATGATGAGGGTAGTCATCAACATGTTGAAAAGTCTCGTAAGGTATGCTACTCCCTTGGGGCCCAAATTTTTTACCATCAACATGCTTAGTCCGCCAGGATTAACGGCCTTGAAAGCTTTCGCCTTCCCGATGGCTTCCACAATCTCACCACAAGTGAAGGCAATAGGCACGCTAGGTTTTGGTAATTTGTGTAGCCTTCTGGGCACCTTCCGTTTAGTCCTATCCACCGAAGGATGCAGTATAAACTGTCGGCTGAAGTAGCTCGCGCGAAATCTTCACTCGATCATCACGCTTCGCCGGTCCTTTACAAGGACCTCGCGGTGGTCCGAAGCTTGCCCACACCTGCCGCAAAGTTGCAGGACTTCAGGTGCTCCTTCCACTTGTTCCGCTTATGTTCGTCTACCAGGATCCGAATCTCCGCGTTTAAATCCCTGATGCGAGGATTTTGGGGATCGGACAGGCGAAGGTGGTCACGTTCGTTGGCTAGCGTTGCCGCTTCCGCTGGGAAATTCGGACAAATTTCCGGTATTCTTCCAGCGGGAACGAAGCTGGCCGTAGCGGTCGTGACAACCCTGCGGAACTGTCGTTCGCCAGCGCGAATATCTGTTGGTGTGGGTAGGGCACCGAAGGTACTCTCAGTGAATTCCGCGAATTCAGACCAATCAGCTTTTTTAAAGTTGATAAAAGTCTTTCAATCCGCGGAGACCAAGCCGACAGGTTTGTCAATCGTGATGATTATGGGTAGGTGGTCTGATGCAAGACCTGCACTAGCTATAGTTTGGTCAGGCGAGCTGCTGCAACTACCCATAATCCTGGTGGGGGCATCATCATTCATCGCGCAGAATGTCGAATCGTCTATCTGCTCTGCCAATTCATTTCCCCTACGATCTGCTGGCAGGCTTGAATGCCAAAGATCGTGGTGCGCATTAAAGTCACCTACTACCAATCGGTTTTCACCTCTGAGGAGCGCATCTATGTCAGGGTGAGATCCTGCCGGGCAGCAGGTGACAGGGGGTATATATATATTACATATTTCGAGCTCGACATTACCTGACCGAATAGCTATGCCCTGACATTCAAGGGTAGTATCCCTGGGGCTAATGTCTTCTTCGATAAGACGATATTGTACTGTGTTGTGTGTGATGAATGCTAAGCCACCTCCATTATCACGCTCGCGATCCTTACGATGCACATAAAGTCTTCTCATAAAGTCGGTAATCTCCTCGATCTTGCTCTGGAGTCCGTTGCAGTTCATTTGCAGGAGCTTAATCCGACCAGGATGAGTCGACGCGATGGGTGGTGTAAGGGACTGGTGTGGTTGTCCACCTTGGCTCAGTTGCGCTTGCCGCTGTGCAGGTTGCTGCCTGGTGGAGATTGGGGGCAGCGCTCAGGTCCTACGTACCGTTCGGCAGTTTAATGGCTAGTTTTGTCTCTATTTTCTCTTTTGCTAGAGCTCTGTGAAGTCTTGCTGCAACTGGAGTGGAAGCAATGTCCTCACAGAAGCGTCTGAAGCTGTCTCTTTTTGCTTTTCTTATCTCCTTACTGTACTTCGTTAGATTTGCTGCGTATTCCTCCCAGCATCCGGTGCGTTTTGCTTTGTTGAATAGCTTCCGCACCGTTTTCCTAAGGGAAGAGAGGTACTCAGACCACCAGGGTGTTTTTGTTTTGCCCTTTGGTTTTGTCTCGGGGCAGCTGCAGTTGAAGGCATCCGTGACTATGTCATTAAGCCTTGTTACCCTGCTTTCTAACTCCATACAGTTCGTTCCCCTGCGAGTGTGTCCTATGCTAGATAAGTTTAGGCTAATTAGGTTACTATATTTCTCCCAGTCAGCCCTCCTGGGATTTCTCATGGATTTGCCCGCCATAGACTTAACTTTCAGATCAAACTGGAGGATTCTATGATCCGACAGAGAAGGTTCCGTGGAAACCTCCCATTTCGAGACCAGATTATCCGCCAGTTTATTACTGAGAGTAATGTCTAGTACCTCTTCTCTGGTTTTGGTGACAAACGTCGGTGTATGCCCGACGTTACATATGTCCAGATCATTACTTGGTATATATTCTAATAAAGACTCACCCCTCTTGCTGGTGTCGGTGCTGCCACACTCTTCGCTATGTGCATTCGCGTCACATCCGATGATAAGGGGTAGCTTTGCATCCTCACAGTACCTTATTAGCTGTTGAACCTCGGGCGGGGGGATGGTGTTAGTGTCCCCTGGGAAATATGCAGCGGCAAGTAATCAATATTGCTCTTAAGCACTACACATGCTCTGATCCCAAATTACCTTACTATTTGACTCCTGCAGGCCCCTTACTTGGCCCTTGTAGACCCACGGCCCCTGGGCCAGTATTATACCCAGATCCTCCGAGGCGAACCTCCTAGCAATAACAGCCGAAGCTGCTCTCGCGTGGTGGAGGTTGATCTGGGTTACTGTCACGGACGGGGTCATAGTTGTGGCTCGTCGATCTCCGAGAGCCTTAATTCGCTCTCGCTGCCTCTGTCTAGCTCGAGCCTACCTAGGTCGAGTCCCTCAATCAGTTCCTGCGTCGTGGGAACTTCCGCTGCTTCGATGACCGTCCTTGCCGGTTCCAGGAAACTCGCCGGGAATGCCAGAGACTTGGCCGGTGCTTCGGATGGTTGGGCCATTTCCGTAGACACCTCTTCGTCCTGTACTTTTCCCGACGCCGCATCTGGTTCGCCCGCGATCTTTGGTCGCCAGGGCCTGACGGTGACGAAGCTGAACCTGTAATTCAACCTGAAGCTGTCTCGCTTCAGTCTGCTGAACGACCCTTCATCCATCCCTAGTGTCAGCCTGATGCCGTTGTCCTCGATACTGCTGCTGATGACGCGCCATGCTGAGGTGTGCATGCCCTCATTTTGCGCGCTTATCAGCCCTATGGCATGTTCTACGGATTTATCCGCACTCCTCGGGAGGAACACCATAACCGTATGCGTTGGGGGTATCTCATCCCCCCTCTTCGTACAAAGTTTCGGTCCTTTCCATGCCCCGAGTCGCGGTGCCGCCTCCACAAGCCATGTCGCAGTTTTTTCGTCCTTACAGTCTACAAGGAGTAGTCCCGGACGAAAGTACACGCCACAAAAGGCGAGCGGGTAGGTCCACCCTTTAAAAACCTCATCCATAATCGCCTCTTGCAGATCGGTAAGGTCTTCGGAGCTCAGCGTTACCGCCGGGTAGCCTTCGGGCAGTACTGCCAGCCGGATGCCTTTGAGAGCGTCCGAGTAGCTGATAGGCTGCCCTGTTCCACCCGCCGGTTCCACTGGGTCCTTCCCTACCCTTGTTTCTGCTGAGCCCGACGATGGGGGAGATGGGTGTGCCCGCTGCCGTTTTGAGCTCGCTTTACAGCTGGCGCGGGCCTGTCTGCTACTCCTTTCCCGCTCGACCGCTCTAGTGCGGGTGCGGGTACACTTATATTTCGCCTGTATTGGGCACTAGGCCCCCCGCCCTTCCGTTCTTCGACGGGTGCGGGTGTTTGGTATATTCGCGCTCTCAGTACCGACATCTCTCTGGCGGTCTCCGGAGATTTGCCCTGTTCCAGGTAGCGTAGGTACCACTTTACACCTGAGCCAGACAGCCCTAATCTTCTGCGGTCATCTAGGGCTCCTGGTCTTCCTCGGGTAGGTAGAAGTGTAGGTTTGCCCCTCCTACGCTTGCGCTTCCCTTTGTAGCTTTGCACTCCGCCCGGCCCGAATTCCGGTGAACGGTGACTGGTGTGTGCCGATCTAACTGGATGCCCGGAGACCGATCCGTCCGATCGTGTCTCAAAAGTCGTGGTAGACGAGGCCGGTGATCTGGAGCGATGCCTGGACACTGATCCCTCTGATCTTGCCTCGACAGGTTTGTCACTCCCGCTGCCCGTTGTTTTTCGGCGGCGTGCTGCTTCTCTGCTCGTGGAGGGCCCGTCACTATCTTCCCGAGCGTGCTCGGCAAAGAGGGCTGCCTCTGCGGGGGAAAGGTCAACTGGGAGGGCAGTGCCTCGTCTCCCTGTTCTCCCCTGGTCTTCCTTCTTCTCTTCTTCATTTTTGTTTTTGTTTTTGTTTTTGTTGTTGGTAGTTGTCTTCATCTTTTTCGTACGACCGCTTTCTCGCCAAGGCGATACTCACGGTCTATCTATTTGAGTGGGGATCTCAAAAAATTCGCCGCGCCAGCGCCCCTTGTCGCGGTGAGGCCACGTTACTCCTCGAGGCGGCCCGGTGTCGAGAAGGCGCCGTACTACTACAGCCGATTGTCCTCCTGGCTGCAAATCGTCCAATGGGCACGGTGTCGCATAACACCCTGGATTAGGAGGTGGCAGTTCTTGGTCATCGTTCTCAAGCGGTTTTGATCATCAAGGTGGTGCACTATTTGGGTAGTGCACCCTCTTCCTGATCAGATCCGATTTGTGATTCGATTAAGCCCCTGCACCACGTCAAGGTGCCTGCCCTAGCAGAGGCAGTCGTCGGCATATGAGATATTGAAACCCCCTCGGATGGCTGAGGAAGCTTCGAGATATAGTGATTAAACAGAACTGGGGAGAGAATGCCACCCTGTTTAATTCTTCTCGGTTTAGATGTTGAGTCTCTAAAATACACCTACGCCTGTCGACCACTCAGGTAGTTCGCAGTCCACCGCTTCAGACCCTGCGGGAGAGTGGATGTTTCAATGTCTTCAAGTAGCGTTGGATGGTTGACCGTATCAAAGGCCTTTGATAGGTCCAACGCCACTAAGATGGTTCTCTCACAGGGACGGTTACTATTGAGGCCACGAACCACCTGGGTGTTTATGACGTTTAGTGCTGTTGTTGTGCTGTGCACTTTCCGGTAGCCATGTTGATGCTTAGCCGGGCTCAGATGGTGTGTAAAATAGGGAAGCAGCATAGCCTCGAGTGTCTTTACCACTGGTGAAAGAAGGGAAATCGGTCGATAGGATTCTCCCTTTGGCCGGTTTCCGTGGTTTCAACAGCGGTAGTACCCTCCCACCCTTCCAGGTCTCTGGAATGATGAGGGTAGTCATCAACATGTTGAAAAGTCTCGTAAGGTATGCTACTCCCTTGGGGCCCAAATTTTTTACCATCAACATGCTTAGTCCGCCAGGATTAACGGCCTTGAAAGCTTTCGCCTTCCCGATGGCTTCCACAATCTCACCACAAGTGAAGGCAATAGGCACGCTAGGTTTTGGTAATTTGTGTAGCCTTCTGGGCACCTTCCGTTTAGTCCTATCCACCGAAGGATGCAGTATAAACTGTCGGCTGAAGTAGCTCGCGCGAAATCTTCACTCGATCATCACGCTTCGCCGGTCCTTTACAAGGACCTCGCGGTGGTCCGAAGCTTGCCCACACCTGCCGCAAAGTTGCAGGACTTCAGGTGCTCCTTCCACTTGTTCCGCTTATGTTCGTCTACCAGGATCCGAATCTCCGCGTTTAAATCCCTGATGCGAGGATTTTGGGGATCGGACAGGCGAAGGTGGTCACGTTCGTTGGCTAGCGTTGCCGCTTCCGCTGGGAAATTCGGACAAATTTCCGGTATTCTTCCAGCGGGAACGAAGCTGGCCGTAGCGGTCGTGACAACCCTGCGGAACTGTCGTTCGCCAGCGCGAATATCTGTTGGTGTGGGTAGGGCACCGAAGGTACTCTCAGTGAATTCCGCGAATTCAGACCAATCAGCTTTTTTAAAGTTGATAAAAGTCTTTCAATCCGCGGAGACCAAGCCGACAGGTTTGTCAATCGTGATGATTATGGGTAGGTGGTCTGATGCAAGACCTGCACTAGCTATAGTTTGGTCAGGCGAGCTGCTGCAACTACCCATAATCCTGGTGGGGGCATCATCATTCATCGCGCAGAATGTCGAATCGTCTAT
Source organism: Anomoia purmunda (assembly GCA_951828415.1). NCBI lineage: Eukaryota > Metazoa > Arthropoda > Insecta > Diptera > Tephritidae > Anomoia > Anomoia purmunda. Next base: position 49,674,791 of record OX639998.1, on the reverse strand, counting down.
CTGCTCTGCCAATTCATTTCCCCTACGATCTGCTGGCAGGCTTGAATGCCAAAGATCGTGGTGCGCATTAAAGTCACCTACTACCAATCGGTTTTCACCTCTGAGGAGCGCATCTATGTCAGGGTGAGATCCTGCCGGGCAGCAGGTGACAGGGGGTATATATATATTACATATTTCGAGCTCGACATTACCTGACCGAATAGCTATGCCCTGACATTCAAGGGTAGTATCCCTGGGGCTAATGTCTTCTTCGATAAGACGATATTGTACTGTGTTGTGTGTGATGAATGCTAAGCCACCTCCATTATCACGCTCGCGATCCTTACGATGCACATAAAGTCTTCTCATAAAGTCGGTAATCTCCTCGATCTTGCTCTGGAGTCCGTTGCAGTTCATTTGCAGGAGCTTAATCCGACCAGGATGAGTCGACGCGATGGGTGGTGTAAGGGACTGGTGTGGTTGTCCACCTTGGCTCAGTTGCGCTTGCCGCTGTGCAGGTTGCTGCCTGGTGGAGATTGGGGGCAGCGCTCAGGTCCTACGTACCGTTCGGCAGTTTAATGGCTAGTTTTGTCTCTATTTTCTCTTTTGCTAGAGCTCTGTGAAGTCTTGCTGCAACTGGAGTGGAAGCAATGTCCTCACAGAAGCGTCTGAAGCTGTCTCTTTTTGCTTTTCTTATCTCCTTACTGTACTTCGTTAGATTTGCTGCGTATTCCTCCCAGCATCCGGTGCGTTTTGCTTTGTTGAATAGCTTCCGCACCGTTTTCCTAAGGGAAGAGAGGTACTCAGACCACCAGGGTGTTTTTGTTTTGCCCTTTGGTTTTGTCTCGGGGCAGCTGCAGTTGAAGGCATCCGTGACTATGTCATTAAGCCTTGTTACCCTGCTTTCTAACTCCATACAGTTCGTTCCCCTGCGAGTGTGTCCTATGCTAGATAAGTTTAGGCTAATTAGGTTACTATATTTCTCCCAGTCAGCCCTCCTGGGATTTCTCATGGATTTGCCCGCCATAGACTTAACTTTCAGATCAAACTGGAGGATTCTATGATCCGACAGAGAAGGTTCCGTGGAAACCTCCCATTTCGAGACCAGATTATCCGCCAGTTTATTACTGAGAGTAATGTCTAGTACCTCTTCTCTGGTTTTGGTGACAAACGTCGGTGTATGCCCGACGTTACATATGTCCAGATCATTACTTGGTATATATTCTAATAAAGACTCACCCCTCTTGCTGGTGTCGGTGCTGCCACACTCTTCGCTATGTGCATTCGCGTCACATCCGATGATAAGGGGTAGCTTTGCATCCTCACAGTACCTTATTAGCTGTTGAACCTCGGGCGGGGGGATGGTGTTAGTGTCCCCTGGGAAATATGCAGCGGCAAGTAATCAATATTGCTCTTAAGCACTACACATGCTCTGATCCCAAATTACCTTACTATTTGACTCCTGCAGGCCCCTTACTTGGCCCTTGTAGACCCACGGCCCCTGGGCCAGTATTATACCCAGATCCTCCGAGGCGAACCTCCTAGCAATAACAGCCGAAGCTGCTCTCGCGTGGTGGAGGTTGATCTGGGTTACTGTCACGGACGGGGTCATAGTTGTGGCTCGTCGATCTCCGAGAGCCTTAATTCGCTCTCGCTGCCTCTGTCTAGCTCGAGCCTACCTAGGTCGAGTCCCTCAATCAGTTCCTGCGTCGTGGGAACTTCCGCTGCTTCGATGACCGTCCTTGCCGGTTCCAGGAAACTCGCCGGGAATGCCAGAGACTTGGCCGGTGCTTCGGATGGTTGGGCCATTTCCGTAGACACCTCTTCGTCCTGTACTTTTCCCGACGCCGCATCTGGTTCGCCCGCGATCTTTGGTCGCCAGGGCCTGACGGTGACGAAGCTGAACCTGTAATTCAACCTGAAGCTGTCTCGCTTCAGTCTGCTGAACGACCCTTCATCCATCCCTAGTGTCAGCCTGATGCCGTTGTCCTCGATACTGCTGCTGATGACGCGCCATGCTGAGGTGTGCATGCCCTCATTTTGCGCGCTTATCAGCCCTATGGCATGTTCTACGGATTTATCCGCACTCCTCGGGAGGAACACCATAACCGTATGCGTTGGGGGTATCTCATCCCCCCTCTTCGTACAAAGTTTCGGTCCTTTCCATGCCCCGAGTCGCGGTGCCGCCTCCACAAGCCATGTCGCAGTTTTTTCGTCCTTACAGTCTACAAGGAGTAGTCCCGGACGAAAGTACACGCCACAAAAGGCGAGCGGGTAGGTCCACCCTTTAAAAACCTCATCCATAATCGCCTCTTGCAGATCGGTAAGGTCTTCGGAGCTCAGCGTTACCGCCGGGTAGCCTTCGGGCAGTACTGCCAGCCGGATGCCTTTGAGAGCGTCCGAGTAGCTGATAGGCTGCCCTGTTCCACCCGCCGGTTCCACTGGGTCCTTCCCTACCCTTGTTTCTGCTGAGCCCGACGATGGGGGAGATGGGTGTGCCCGCTGCCGTTTTGAGCTCGCTTTACAGCTGGCGCGGGCCTGTCTGCTACTCCTTTCCCGCTCGACCGCTCTAGTGCGGGTGCGGGTACACTTATATTTCGCCTGTATTGGGCACTAGGCCCCCCGCCCTTCCGTTCTTCGACGGGTGCGGGTGTTTGGTATATTCGCGCTCTCAGTACCGACATCTCTCTGGCGGTCTCCGGAGATTTGCCCTGTTCCAGGTAGCGTAGGTACCACTTTACACCTGAGCCAGACAGCCCTAATCTTCTGCGGTCATCTAGGGCTCCTGGTCTTCCTCGGGTAGGTAGAAGTGTAGGTTTGCCCCTCCTACGCTTGCGCTTCCCTTTGTAGCTTTGCACTCCGCCCGGCCCGAATTCCGGTGAACGGTGACTGGTGTGTGCCGATCTAACTGGATGCCCGGAGACCGATCCGTCCGATCGTGTCTCAAAAGTCGTGGTAGACGAGGCCGGTGATCTGGAGCGATGCCTGGACACTGATCCCTCTGATCTTGCCTCGACAGGTTTGTCACTCCCGCTGCCCGTTGTTTTTCGGCGGCGTGCTGCTTCTCTGCTCGTGGAGGGCCCGTCACTATCTTCCCGAGCGTGCTCGGCAAAGAGGGCTGCCTCTGCGGGGGAAAGGTCAACTGGGAGGGCAGTGCCTCGTCTCCCTGTTCTCCCCTGGTCTTCCTTCTTCTCTTCTTCATTTTTGTTTTTGTTTTTGTTTTTGTTGTTGGTAGTTGTCTTCATCTTTTTCGTACGACCGCTTTCTCGCCAAGGCGATACTCACGGTCTATCTATTTGAGTGGGGATCTCAAAAAATTCGCCGCGCCAGCGCCCCTTGTCGCGGTGAGGCCACGTTACTCCTCGAGGCGGCCCGGTGTCGAGAAGGCGCCGTACTACTACAGCCGATTGTCCTCCTGGCTGCAAATCGTCCAATGGGCACTGTGTCGCATAACACCCTGGATTAGGAGGTGGCAGTTCTTGGTCATCGTTCTCAAGCGGTTCCGATCATCAAGGTGGTGCACTATTTGGGTAGTGCACCCTCTTCCTGATCAGATCCGATTTGTGATTCGATTAAGCCCCTGCACCACGTCAAGGTGCCTGCCCTAGCAGAGGCAGTCGTCGGCATATGAGATATTGAAACCCCCTCGGATGGCTGAGGAAGCTTCGAGATATAGTGATTAAACAGAACTGGGGAGAGAATGCCACCCTGTTTAATTCTTCTCGGTTTAGATGTTGAGTCTCTAAAATACACCTACGCCTGTCGACCACTCAGGTAGTTCGCAGTCCACCGCTTCAGACCCTGCGGGAGAGTGGATGTTTCAATGTCTTCAAGTAGCGTTGGATGGTTGACCGTATCAAAGGCCTTTGATAGGTCCAACGCCACTAAGATGGTTCTCTCACAGGGACGGTTACTATTGAGGCCACGAACCACCTGGGTGTTTATGACGTTTAGTGCTGTTGTTGTGCTGTGCACTTTCCGGTAGCCATGTTGATGCTTAGCCGGGCTCAGATGGTGTGTAAAATAGGGAAGCAGCATAGCCTCGAGTGTCTTTACCACTGGTGAAAGAAGGGAAATCGGTCGATAGGATTCTCCCTTTGGCCGGTTTCCGTGGTTTCAACAGCGGTAGTACCCTCCCACCCTTCCAGGTCTCTGGAATGATGAGGGTAGTCATCAACATGTTGAAAAGTCTCGTAAGGTATGCTACTCCCTTGGGGCCCAAATTTTTTACCATCAACATGCTTAGTCCGCCAGGATTAACGGCCTTGAAGGCTTTCGCCTTCCCGATGGCTTCCACAATCTCACCACAAGTGAAGGCAATAGGCACGCTAGGTTTTGGTAATTTGTGTAGCCTTCTGGGCACCTTCCGTTTAGTCCTATCCACCGAAGGATGCAGTATAAACTGTCGGCTGAAGTAGCTCGCGCGAAATCTTCACTCGATCATCACGCTTCGCCGGTCCTTTACAAGGACCTCGCGGTGGTCCGAAGCTTGCCCACACCTGCCGCAAAGTTGCAGGACTTCAGGTGCTCCTTCCACTTGTTCCGCTTATGTTCGTCTACCAGGATCCGAATCTCCGCGTTTAAATCCCTGATGCGAGGATTTTGGGGATCGGACAGGCGAAGGTGGTCACGTTCGTTGGCTAGCGTTGCCGCTTCCGCTGGGAAATTCGGACAAATTTCCGGTATTCTTCCAGCGGGAACGAAGCTGGCCGTAGCGGTCGTGACAACCCTGCGGAACTGTCGTTCGCCAGCGCGAATATCTGTTGGTGTGGGTAGGGCACCGAAGGTACTCTCAGTGAATTCCGCGAATTCAGACCAATCAGCTTTTTTAAAGTTGATAAAAGTCTTTCAATCCGCGGAGACCAAGCCGACAGGTTTGTCAATCGTGATGATTATGGGTAGGTGGTCTGATGCAAGACCTGCACTAGCTATAGTTAGGTCAGGCGAGCTGCTGCAACTACCCATAATCCTGGTGGGGGCATCATCATTCATCGCGCAGAATGTCGAATCGTCCATCTGCTCTGCCAATTCATTTCCCCTACGATCTGCTGGCAGGCTTGAATGCCAAAGATCGTGGTGCGCATTAAAGTCACCTACTACCAATCGGTTTTCACCTCTGAGGAGCGCATCTATGTCAGGGTGAGATCCTGCCGGGCAGCAGGTGACAGGGGGTATATATATATTACATATTTCGAGCTCGACATTACCTGACCGAATAGCTATGCCCTGACATTCAAGGGTAGTATCCCTGGGGCTAATGTCTTCTTCGATAAGACGATATTGTACTGTGTTGTGTGTGATGAATGCTAAGCCACCTCCATTATCACGCTCGCGATCCTTACGATGCACATAAAGTCTTCTCATAAAGTCGGTAATCTCCTCGATCTTGCTCTGGAGTCCGTTGCAGTTCATTTGCAGGAGCTTAATCCGACCAGGATGATTCGACGCGATGGGTGGTGTAAGGGACTGGTGTGGTTGTCCACCTTGGCTCAGTTACGCTTGCCGCTGTGCAGGTTGCTGCCTGGTGGAGATTGGGGGCAGCGCCGGAGGAGGCGTATGCGGCTCCACAGCTCTGCAACATGGGGCAAGGTAGTCACCTGTCCACTCGCGTGTGGTGCGTAGACCAGAACACGATCGAAAGTGACACCAGCCATGGCACAAATTGCACCTAACTGATGCCACATTCCGACGTATTCTAGCCTGACACTCGGAACAGACAGTGTACGGCACCAAGACCTGCTGGGTAGCCCTAACACTTGGGTGGGAGCAGGATGGGTTGGGAGAGATGGGGAGTGTGGGTGTTGCTGCTTGCTCCTGGAGCTGTGGGGGCCTTCTCTATGCTGCGTGGCACCGGCGCAATTGGCGCGACATTTTGAGCCGTAGAGGCTGTCGGCGCTTGAGACATACCGTGTAGTCCAGTCCTTGTGTGTCTTAAGGCCTTAGCAGACCTTAAGATGGCTCCATCCATCGCACGTATTACACCTTACCGAGGTGGAGTTTGGATGGAGCCTTCTCTGGCATACGCAGCAAAAATATGTTTCTGGACCAGGGTTGGATTCAATTCCAGCCCTGAGCATAAGAGTGTGGATCAACCCTGCTGCAAGGCATTGCTCCAGAGATGATAAACGACGAATGGTATGCGCCGATCTAAATAGGGTTAGATCGCCGAAATAACAGCCCTTGGCCGGGTAAAACCCGGGTCATTCCGGTACGTAGAACCAAACGGCTGTCTTGGGAATGAGCTGTCGGTCGTTGTCGTCGCTGCTACAATTCCAGGAATCTGTTTTACTTTATTTTATTTGCAAAATGTGATTTGAAGTGTTGATTGTAAGAGTGAGACATTTATGCAGGTGCATCCTATGTCACATCATCGGAAATGTAGATATTATGGTCGTCAGCAGTTTTGGGTGGAAATCGGTTGCATTCCTTAACTCTGTGTGGGTGCTTTAGTTGTTTATAATTTGAATAGTTGACTTTATTGTTGTCAGCAGTTTTGGTGGGAAAGCGGTTGTATTCCTTAACTTGTCTTCCACACCTTTCAGCTTGAACATACCTTGTTTTATTTTGTTGTTGCAATATGACCCCACAACACACTCCTGCTGTTGTTTCCAGGTGTTCCTGTGTATATATAAGTGCATATTACCTTTATTAGCAATTCTTTATTTTTTATTAAAATGGACAATGTAACTTTTGTATCGAACGTAAATTTAGTCAACGATGTACAGGGGGTTTCAATAGGAACGCTACAAAATTTTCTTTAAATAAAACAAAAACAGTTGGGGACATGAATTAAATTATTTATTCCTGTGAAAGTACATTCGGTGCCATTATGTATGGAACTCGATTTCTTTTGCATGGGCACCACGGGCACGCTTGCAGAAGTCCAGACGCTGAACCCAATTTTCGACGGTTTTCAAGCATAAATCGGCCGATACTGCTGCAATTTCACGTTCGATATTCGTACGAAGTTCATCAATCGTCGCTGGCTTGTTGGCATAGACCATATACTTGACGTAGCCCCACAGGAAATAGTCTAACGGCGTCAAATCGCACGACCGAGACGGCCAATTGACTGGGCCATTTCGTGAGATAACACGTTCACCAAACTTGGTTTTCAATGAATCGATTGTGACATTCGCTGTGTGGCTTGTGGTGCCGTCCTGTTGGAACCACATATTGTTCAAGTCCATATCATCCAATTCGGGCCAAAAATATTCGGTTATCATTGAGCGGTAGCGATTCCCATTCACAGTAACGTGCCGGTCTTGATCGTCACAGAAGAAATACGGCCCAATGACGCCGCCGGCCCTTAAACCGCACCAAACCGTAATTTTTTCGGGATGCAATGTTGACCCATGGAGTACGTGTAGATTGCTGCCTGTCCAATAACACATATTTTGCTTACTGACGAAGCCATTCAGCCAGAAATGACGACGACCATGAATTGGACGTAGCGCTCTTAAAGTTGAGGCCATTGACTCCGAATTCCGGTAGTAAATTTTAATAATTTCTACTCGTTGGATCGTATATCTCTCCATGATGAAATGGCAAACCTTACTGAAGAGAAATGTCAAATGAGCGGGAAAAAATATGGCGTCGTTTGCTGTCACTATGGGTCTACTTTTGTAGCGCCCCTATTGAAAACCCCGATATTATACTTAGTCCTGTCATAAGTTCTGCCAAAGTTTACAAAGTACCGTTATTTTTTATTATAATTTGTATGCAGTGTCTACTCAAATATAATAATAAGTCCAGTACTTGCTTTCGCTTATTAACAATAGAATGTATAAAACATCTGATTACGGTGATTGCTTTACATAAGTGTGGGAAAAGCGCAAGTGATTTTTTTGAGCTTTTCAAAAAAAATGTTTTACGAATGTTTTTTTTACCCCCCTATTGGTCGTTTTTTCCAAACGACTACAGTTGATGACAGAAAGAGAAGTGGTCGTCCTCGCGTGTTTCGAACCAATTCAGCCCTAAAAACTGTTCGCGAACGCATTCGCAGAAATTCCCTTAGAAATCAGAAAATTATGTCAAGCCAAGTGGATACATCGACCAGAATAATTCCTGACTTATTCGAAATGATACCATGAAAGCCTACCGCACGCGATGAACGGCCATGATAAGTATCCTTTTTACAGATGACAAAATTTGGACTGCTGAAGAAGTTTTTAATAAGCAAAATCTACGGAAAAACTTGTATTCCAATAGTTCAACGTGGTCAGCATTCAGCTGCTGAAATGGTTTGGTGGGGAGTCTCCTGTAAAGACGTTACACCTATTTACTTCTTGGAAAAAGGGGTTAAAACTGGGACAAAAGTGAACAACTAGAATGTTTCAGAAGGCGTGGTAAAGCAGCTGAGCAATACTATCTTCGGTGGAGAGCATTGGATCTTCGAGCAAGATTCTGCTCCAGCACACAAGGCAAAAACCACCCAGCAGTGGCCTAAAAGCAATATTTCTGGTTTCATAGCTGCAGATGATTGGCCGTCTGAAAGTCCTGATTTGAATTCATTGTACTACAGTTTGTCGTCAGAGTTGGAGAACATGGAGTATCGAAGACCCCACAGAAATTTACAATCTTCATATTAAAACACAAGTTTTTTCAATTTTACAAAATAGTTTTGTAATATTAAATACTAAATTAACTCTTCGCGTAATTCAATTGTGCACGCCTGACGCAGATGGCGATGGTATCGGGGGTCAGTAGTGCAAAGAAAATTAAAGAATTAGTATTTTGTTTTTGTAATGTTTAAAAAATGAATTTATTAAATTTATCAAATTGTTTCTTTTGATTTACAATTCAAAAATAAAGAACTTACGTTTTATTTCGCTATATGTTTGCGTAGGCTGGCAATGGCGTTGATCGGTAAAAGGGCTGGTAGACTCCTCAGCTGCAAAAAATGGAATGTTCGGGGGAAATCTCCTGTTTGTCACCGAACCCGCTGCTTTGTGCAAAAGAGCTTTATATAGAAACAAAACAGTTGGTTCGGTTTTCAAACGGATAACCGCAGTTATGAGCTGACATGCATGCTTATGCTCGCAAATAGTAGAACATTAATTTAGGACACTGGCCTAAATATAACGGCCCCTTGCCATGGGCAATATAAGAAGTACTAAAATTACGGTGAAAACTAAATGTGTGTCAGGACATCCATCGGCCTCTGAGGGCGCAGATCGCTCATCGCGATATCATATTTGAATTGGGAATCCGCTTTGGCCTTTCGTTAGCTACTGAAATAAAGTCAAATAAGGTTAGTAGGAACCCTGGATGAAAGGAGAAAGCAGTTTAATAAAATTTGTAGGTTTATTCAAATTTCTTAATTTAAGGATAAACTTTTTAAAGATTATATCGATTATAAATTTTTGGATACCGCTTTGCTTCTGGTGGGCTCCAGAGGCGACCAATCCAAATATAGTCGCCTGCACAATTAGTGCTCCAATGGCTGATGGAAGCGCCCCACTTACCATCAGATGGGAGTATACATCGACCCCCCGTGCTTTTCCCGTAGAACGGGCGAGCAGGCTCCGTGTCTTCCTGCGTTCGTCTGCTCTAAGCGGAGGTCTTTGGCGAGAGCAGCGGTGATGATAGTGTTTGTAGAGCATTGGTCGATTAGGGCGCGGACCAGGTTAAGCCGGTGGACTCAATTTTCACGATAGCCGTAGGCGCGATTGACTCAAACGCCCGCATTATGGGCGACGTCGTACTGTTGGAACTCATCACCGGTGTCAACGAGTACCTGAAGGAGTTACAGAAAAACACTAAGTGACACAACATCACGACATGCTTGCAGACGATCTAGTTGTCATTCGAGAGGACAACAAACTATGGCATGCGCGATTCCTTGCCGACTTTGCGGCGCAAACCACGGCATTCGGTTGTGCCAGAAATCCCGCGAGAACTCGATGGATGAAGGGATGAAGAGGAGGAGTTGGCCGTGATGACCGACGAATTAGTAGCATTGACCTCAACCAATCCACCCGATGATGTCACAGACAGGGTAATATGTAATCTACCAGCAGGCGGCGACTCGGAGACTCGTACTTTCCGACCGCTATTGCAGCATGAAAGGCGAAGGCGCGACATTAAACGTCCGCATTTGTCTATTTTTATTTCTACCATTCAATGTCCATACTTGTGCGTCTTGTAGCTTGTTAGCCAAATCGCCATGTTTAGCTTTATTATAAAGAATTTCGAAAGGCCTTTTGTCAGTTACTGAGTTTATTGTTTGATTATAGGATTGTGCAGCCCTTATTATGACTTCTAATAAACTGTTTCTATTTGTCCATTAGTTGTCGAATGTTTAGGGTCGCAATATTTAATTTGTATTTTCATTCGCTCTGCAAAAGATTCAAATTGTGCTGAACTAAATCCCGGTTCGTTATCGCAAGTTAATCTCTTTACTCCTGGGAAGCTTTGTAAAGCTTGTAATACTTTATCTTGTAGTCTTTCGGGACTCGCGGGGCAGCAGGGACTCCTCATCTGCTACAGGTGGAGGTTGGGCTCCGATAACTGCATTTGCCTGGCGAGAGTCAATGGTGGTATTGACTGTCTCTCTGTGGATGTTGCTTAGGACCCGCCGGTACGCTTGTTTTATTTCAAGGATACTTTTTAATGCAATTTATGGAAAATTCGATCTAAAGGATAGCTAAGTCCTTTTCCGATCGATGTTTAATTTTTTATTACTGTGGCCCCACGTTGGGCGCCAATTAAACTCGCGGTATGTACTTGTGAGTTCCAACTCCAAACTGAGTCTGTCTTTATTTAATAATTCAATTCTTAATCTAACTGTTTCGTTCATTGCTGTCGTCGCTGCTGCAATTCCAGGAATCTGTTTTACTTTATTTTATTTGCAAAATGTATTTGAAGTGTTTATTGTAAGAGTGAGTTATTTATGCAAGTGCATCCGATGTCACATCGGAACAGTTGATATTATGGTCGTCAGCAGTTTTGGTGGGAAAGCGGTTGCATTCCTTAACTCTGTGTGGGTGCTTTAGTTGTTTATAATTTGAATAGTTGACTTTATTGTTGTCAGCACTTTTGGTGGGAAAGCGGTTGCATTCCTTAACTCCCCGCTTTCTTAGATGAATCGTCCCGATTCAAAGATGAGTAGTAATTGATTCTTTCTATCATTTGTTTGATGGACATTGCCGGTTTTTGCATCGGAATTTGTTCGACGTTAACTTTAACTTTGGTTTTCTTACATGTACATTTACAAGTTATTATTAAACTAATAATCACCATTAGACTGTAATTTGTTATTTTGCTTTTTTTTGCTTCATATCTGAGCTCTGCAATTTGCTGAATATTTTCAATACTTCTAAAATTAATTTCTTCCATACTTAGGTTCTTCATGACTGCTATAGCTACTGCTCCTGAATTATCTTCAAACACTTTGATCATCTTACATACTTTTGTAAATACATCGTTAGTTATGTAAAGCAAATAAATAATTTCTGTTACATCTTTTGACATTGCAACGTATTCAGCAAATGTAGACGATTTTTTTACGCCTTTTTGTTCCTTAGATTTCCAGTAGATAACATTTCCAAATAATCGAATAACATAACCTGAGGTAGATTTCCTGTCTACAGTATCTCCTGCAAAGTCTGCGTCTACAAAACAATCCATTATATCAGCATTAACATTTTCACAATATTTCAATTTAAGGCCTTTTGTTAAATACAAATATTTGAGGACCCTCAAAGCATACTTGAAATGTGTTTCATTACAACAATTTTGATATCTACTTAAAAAGTTTACACTGTAGGCTATGTCTGGTCTTGTGCCAGAACTTATGTACAATAATTCACCAATTAAATTTCTGTATTATATCGTTTAGCTAATGATTCTACATATGTACATTTCCTGGCTTAAGACAATAGTGTTACAATTTCCATATTCATATTCAATATCGATTCCAATATCATTTGGATAATTTTAACTTTATTGTCAATAATTTTAAGGATAGTGATGAGATTATTTTCCTTGGTGACTTCAACTTACCTAACATCTCTTGGTTAAGATCTAAAAATAATCTTATACCATCTAACATTAAATCAGACATCGATTTTCTAATGGCCTGAACCAATGTAATTCCATTTTAAACGATATTGATAAAACTTTAGATCTCATATTTGCAACGCACGATTTGAAGGTCAATTGCGATGAATGTCTAGCACCAATGTTAATAAATAGCATTCACCACAAAGCACTTGTTCTTACGTTTTCATTTTATAAATTTGCCAGTGCAACAGCCGACATTAAGCGGGAATACGATTACTCCAAGGCAAATTGTACTGCAATCAAGGATTTTTTAAATAATATTGATTGGATGTTGTTAATGTCTTCACATTGTCTTATTTCCTCCTATGACGTCATGCGACAGAAATTTGCGGAATCCATCCATAACTTTGTTCCAATGAGATACTCGACAATTAGGAACAAACCACCCTGGTTTAATAGCAGACTTTGCCATTTAAAAAATGTTAAAAATAAGGCCTTTAAGAAGTTTAAATCAAGCAATAATGAAAATGAGCGTCGTAATTTCATAAACTTGAGAAAACAATTTGACTGTTTACATAATTTTCTGTTTAGGCAATATATACTCAATGTTGAATCGAAACTGAAATACAACCCTTCTGGTTTTTGGCACTATGTTAATTGTAGAAGGAAAATTACTGGTCTTCCATCTATCCTCGAGTATGATGGTATAGTATCCGACAATGTGTTGGACTCGTGTAATCTTTTTGCAAAATTATTTCAAAAAGTGTATGTTAAGTATGATAGCTTGCCTTCTTCAAATACTTTGAATTTTCTTGATATCTCTGCGGACGACGTACTATCTGCAATCTCAAATCTAAAATCTAGCCCGAAAGTTGATGTAGAAGGACTCTCTCCTATATTTTTCAAAAATTTTTCAGAAGAAGTAGCTAAACCAGTTGCTTTCCTTTTTCAAAACTGTCTAAATAATGAAATTTATCTTCATCATTGGAAACTATGCTCCATTGTCCCTATATTCAAATCTGGCGATCGTAATGACATTAATAATTATAGACCTATTGTCAAACAAAGCACGCTGGCAAAATTGTTCGACTTTATAATCAATAATAAATTATTTGATCACGTCCACAGTACCATTTCAGAATACCAGCATGGGTTTTTTCCGGGTAGGTCAACAGAAACCAACCTGACTCTTATTACGAATAATATAATAAGTTTTCTGGAGCAACAAGCTCAAATCGACGTTGTTTACACGGACTTTTCTAAAGCGTTCGATAAAGTAAACCATACGATCCTGTTGGATAAATTGTGTAGATACGGTATAAGTGGGAAGCTCCTTGATTTTTTCTTTAGTTTCCTGAATGATCGTAAGCTTGTTGTGAAAGTTGAATCATTCGAGTCTAAAGTTTTAGTTGACGTATGGTCAGGCATACCCCAAGGGACTCACCTCGGTCCGCTGATATTTCTGAAAGTTCGCCATTTGGCAGATTGCATCAATCTTCAATCCGATCTTATAGAATTTGAGAAATGGTGTATAAACAACCATCTATCCCTTAATATTAATAAATGTTGCGTTGTGACTTATTCCGAGAAGCCAGTGAGTATTCTTTATAGTTATGTTCTAGGCCATTGTTCTCTTAAACGTAGCTACGAAGTCAAGGATCTGGGGGTTATTTTTGATTCCAAACTTTTATTTTCAAAACATATTGATTACGTTGTCTCCAAGTCATTCGCTATGCTTGGGTTCATACGAAGAAATTCTGAAGACTTCAAGGACCCCACTACTTTAAAATCTCTTTACATTTCTTTAGTAAAAAGTCGTCTGGAATATTGTGCCTTGGTCTGGAACCCCTACTATTGGATCCACTCAAATAAAATTTAAAAAGTTCAAAGGATATTTACTAAATTTGCTTTGTTGAAGTTGCACTGGCAGGATGGTCCTCCACGAGAGAAGAATTTGTCTTTCATTATCCTTCGTTTATAAATTAATTAATGGCAGGATAAATTGCAAACAACTTAGTAACTTTCTCAATATGTATAATTCTGAAAGAGATCTTAGGAACAAGCGCTTATTTTTCGAATCTTTTCATAAGAACAATTACTCATATAACGAGCCGATAGCTAGATGCCTGCGTTTATGTAATACCTACAATAATGTTATTGATTTTAATGTTAACTTAGACAGGTTTAAATTAAGTTTATTCTCTTTATTTAATTAAATTCTTCAATTAGTCTGTAAGAAATTTCTTTGTAGACTGAAATAAATAAATAAATAAATTTTTTAAATATAAGTTTTGACTTTCCCCATATCTTTCATTTTACATTTGTTTTTTTTGGTTTGTTTTTGATAGTAACTATTTCTTGTATATCATCGCAACAAATTAATAAATCATCTACAAATAACAGCAAATATGTCTTTGAAATTACTTCCATTTTTTACATAGAGACAATAGGCATATTTGCATCTTCGAAAGCCAATTGTAGTAACGAACTCGTTTGCACATTCATACCAAGCACGAGGGCTCTCTTTTAATCCATACAAAGACTTATTTAATTTGTATACCCTGCCTGAACTATCTTCAAATCCAATTGGTTGTTTTACATAAACTTCTGATAATACCTTTCTATTTAAAAAGGCTGCTTTAACATCCATTTGATGAATTTCAAGACTGTTTTGACAACAGTATGCTAATAGTAATTTTAATGTTTGCATTTTAGCGGCCGGCGCATAGGTATCATCTACACAATCTGTTTGTTGAAATCCCCTAACAACTAATCGTGCTTTATACTCACTGTTTGCCTTCTTTTTGTAGACCCACATGACATCCAGAACCTTTCTGTCACAAGGTTGGCTAACAAGATCCCATGTATGTTTTCCACCAAGCTGCTCATTTCTCTTCTCATCGCTTCTTTCCATTCTGCTGCTTCGTCAGTCGTTACTGCCTCTTGGTAATTGATTGGAGTCGTTGCGTCGCAAAAATTTGCCCCTATGCAATAGTAGCCGAACTCATCACCGAATCTAACTGGAGCTTTTATTTGTCTTTTTGTTGTCCTTTTATTTGTGTTGTCATCATTATTTTTGTAATCGTTTATCTTTTCACTAAAACCGCCACCCATTTCGTATGTCTTCGCTTCATCAGACTGTTGCGCACTATTTGAAGTTTCCTCTTCTTTCTCTTCAGGCTCATCATAAAAACCGATACAAGTAACATCTTCTTCAATAATGTCACAATGCCTTGCCACAATTACTCTAGTTCCAACCAACACTCTATAACCAACCTCTGTATATCCAAACAAAGTTCCTAATTCAGCTTTTTTATCCCATTTCGATTTCCTCTTAGTTTCTGGGATTCTCACATAAACTTTGCTACCGATCATTTTTAGGTATTTGATCGATGGTTTCTTTTTGAAAAATATTTCATAGGGTGTCTTTCTTTCTATTGTGTTTGCCAAAGTCCGGTTTTTCAAATACGCTGCAGTTTTAATTACTTCTGGCCAATATTTTCGGTCCACTTTGGCCTCTGCCAGAAGACATCTGGCAATATCCATTATTGACCGATTATACCTCTCCGCGGTTCCGTTTCGCTCGTGTACGTATGCCGGACATGCTTTCAGCTTAATACCCTTTTCTCTCAAAAACTGGAATACTGTACTATTTATGTCCTTTCCGTTATCGCAGCGCAACTCCTTTATAGATTTGTTCGTCTGATTCTGAATTTCAGTCACGTATTGCATCATACGTTCGTATACTTGATCTTTCGCTTGAATACAATATACTTTTGCTTATGTGCTGTAGTCGTCTACAAAGCTCAAGAAATATTTCTCACCTTTATCACCTGTAGTTCTATGTGGCCCATTCAAATCTGTGTGTACAATGTCAAGCACTTCTACGGCGCTTTGTCTATTGTTATTAAATGGCAAGTTACACATTTTCTTTTCAATACAAGTGGCACATTCCATATACTCAGTCTCAATTTGTTTAGGCAGTCCTTCCAGCAATTTGTTTTTACACATTATCTGCAGGTTTTTAAAATTTAAATGTCCAAGAGTTCGATGTAGTTTTTATTTTATTGTTAACTCTTTGTTCGTGGCCACATTTGCTTTTAGTCGTGTAACTTTTCATTTTGTATAGTCTTTCCTCTTTCGCTGCCATTGCCACAATTTTTCGGTAATTGTTGTAAATTTTCGATAGTCGGCCTTTTGAGATGACAGAGTGATTATCGGTGATTTTGGAGTTGCTTAGTAAATTTGCTTTCAATTCTTTTACATAAAATACATCTATTAGTTTAACTTCGGATTTTTTTATTATAAACTGGGAAAGAAGGTTTTAATGTTACCGACTTTAGTAGCTTCTAAGACTCTTCCGTCTCCAACTTTAACTTTTATGGGATTCTCCAGTGTCACAGATTCATCACAGAGCTTAGCGCTGTTAATGATGTGATCTGTACATCCACTATGGAGCAACCATATTATTTCATCTATATTTGCTTTGTCATTCTCGTAACTGCTTTCAATATTATTCGCGATAGTAATGTGAAAACTGTTACCCTGGTGTTCACTACTCGACTGTCTTTGATGACTCCTTCTTCCTCTTACAAAATTTCGTTCACGTTCCTGGTGTTTTAACCCGCGGCCACGCCCGCGACTTCCGACTCCTAGCCAACAATTTTTTTAGTATGTCCAGGTTTTCCACAGTTATAGCATTTTGGTTTACTAACTGAGGATAAGCGCGCATCACAGTCTGCCTTAAAAACGTTCGATTTATCATTTACTACTTCTTGTGGGGTTTCTTTAATCGATTTAATGGATTTAATCTTAAGTTTGCTTTTTTAGATATCCTACCGTTCTGTCTCCTTCAGGTAACTCGTTAATAAGGTCCCCTATGTGACTGCAACTTTGTGGCAGCGCTTTCAACATGTAGATCAATTTTTCCTGCTCGCTTATGACGGCACCGGCTTGCTTTAGTTCGTTGACTAGTTTTTCGAAGTCATCAAGAAAATGATTGACGTCAGAGTAATTTTTCAATTTAACACATTCAAGGTTGTTTCTGCAAACAATTTGCAAAGCGGTAGACTTCTTAAGGTACATTTCGTCAAACTTCAACATAATCTTGTATGCGGAATCTAGTTCGCTTATATATTCTAGTTGCTTGTTAGAAATGGCGCTATAAATGTAATTCGTTGCTTGTATGTCTTTGGTTTCCCACCCCTCAACATTGTCTGTATTCGTTTTGGTCTTCGTGGCTACCTCCCTACATTATTTAAATTGCACAAACTTCAAAATTCGCAACCTCCAATTGCTGTAGTCTGCTCCGTCAAATATCGGTATCACGATAACGCTGTTTTTAATTGTCGCCATTTCTTTTCCTCTTGAAAATTAAATTTACTACTATATACACTTTAGCAAACTCCTCAACCTTGCTCTGCTACCATGAAATGATAATCCAGTCTTTATTTATATAATAGAGTTCTTAAAAATAGGTGTGTCTTTACCAAAGTCTCGTGTACAAAAGGGACGAGAAGTTTGATAGATACTCGTAAGTTACAAATCTACTTCTTATGAAAAGTGTTGCTAAATCACGAATGTAAATGTATCATATGTACATATGTATATCAACAAGTGACAATTACATTTTTGATCTTACTTAATTTCTCAAAAGTTATATTAAAGTGTACAGTGTCGTCATCTGTTATAATGTCTCTACTTAGGAGATTAATTTGGCTTGTCATTAGGATTTCCTTGATTCTAATAATGTTAGTTTCAATATACATTAGATTTTCAAACAATTTGTTTGCCCACTTTTCCTTTGATAAGTTATTTAATTCTGTGTTAGCTTTATTAATATTTTGAAACAGTTCCTTGTAATTCTGGTTTATATTTGCAGTAATACCTTTAATTTCATGGTTAAATTTCTCATTAATATTCTTCTGAAGATTGATTTTTCAATGGCATTATGCGCGTTCACTGTGTTTACTTTCTATTTCTTGCCGATCTTCATCATCCATTGTACCTGTTCCAAAGAAATTAAACAATCCTCTTTTTTGAATTCTATGATGTGGGGTAAGTGTATCTATCTGAGTTCGAATGTATTAACGCTTCTAAATTGTCAAGTTTTTGTTTATACATTGTTGTGTTAATTAAATAGGTAATTCTGTCGTATCTTTCAACTAATTTTAATTTGTCTAGCTTCAGAAGTGAATATCCATTTCCGTGATTAAGATCTATGATTTCAATTTGTGCTGCAATCAAAGGGATCGTTTTTAAAACAATGATGAGGTGCATCATTGCGAACCTATAAGATTTTAAGATTTGATATTATCTTTATGTATTATTCTGCTTTTATTTTTAATCATTATTTTATTTCCTAAATCTTCTTTGACTACTTGTTTTTTATACCTCGGTTTTAGTTTACTTTGACATTGATTATCTTTTTCGAATATTATTTCATTTTCATTCAACGTCCGCATTTGTCTATTTTTATTTCTACCATTCAATGTCCTTACTTGTGCGTCTTGTAGCTTGTTAGCCAAATCGCCATGTTTAGCTTTATTATAAAGAATTTCGAAAGGCCTTTTGTCAGTTACTGAGTTTATTGTTTGATTATAGGATTGTGCAGCCCTTATTATGACTTCTAATAAACTGTTTCTATTTGTCCATTAGTTGTCGAATGTTTAGGGTCGCAATATTTAATTTGTATTTTCATTCGCTCTGCAAAAGATTTAAATTGTGCTGAACTAAATCCCGGTTCGTTATCGCAAGTTAATCTCTTTACTCCTGGGAAGCTTTGTAAAGCTTGTAATACTTTATCTTGTAGTCTTTCGGGACTCGCAGGGCAGCAGGGACTCCTCATCTGCTACAGGTGGAGGTTGGGCTCCGATAACTGCATTTGCCTGGCGAGAGTCAATGGTGGTATTGACTGTCTCTCTGTGGATGTTGCTTAGGACCCGCCGGTACGCTTGTTTTATTTCAAGGATACTTTTTAATGCAATTT
This sequence comes from Anomoia purmunda, assembly GCA_951828415.1. Classification (NCBI taxonomy): domain Eukaryota; kingdom Metazoa; phylum Arthropoda; class Insecta; order Diptera; family Tephritidae; genus Anomoia; species Anomoia purmunda. The sequence goes on along the minus strand of OX639998.1, from coordinate 49,655,818 downwards.
ATGGAAAATTCGATCTTAAGGATAGCCAAGTCCTTTTCCGATCGATGTTTAATTTTTTATTACTGTGGCCCCACGTTGGGCGCCAATTAAACTCGCGGTATGTACTTGTGAGTTCCAACTCCAAACTGAGTCTGTCTTTATTTAATAATTCAATTCTTAATCTAACTGTTTCGTTCATTGCTGTCGTCGCTGCTGCGATTCCAGGAATCTGTTTTACTTTATTTTATTTGCAAAATGTATTTGAAGTGTTTATTGTAAGAGTGAGTTATTTATGCAGGTGCATCCGATGTCACATCATCGGAACAGTTGATATTATGGTCGTCAGCAGTTTTGGTGGGAAAGCGGTTGCATTCCTTAACTCTGTGTGGGTGCTTTAGTTGTTTATAATTTGAATAGTTGACTTTATTGTTGTCAGCAGTTTTGGTGGGAAAGCGGTTGTATTCCTTAACTTGTCTTCCACACCTTTCAGCTTGAACATACTTTGTTTTATTTTGTTGTTGCAATATGCCCCCACAACACACTCCTGCTGTTGTTTCCAGGTGTTCCTGTGTATATATAAGTGCATATTAACTTTATTAGCAATTCTTTATTTTTTATTAAAATGGGCAATGTAACTTTTGTATCGAACGTAAATTTAGTCAACGATGTACAGGGGTTTTCAATAGGAACGCTCTTTAAATAAAACAAAAACAGTTGGGGACATGAATTAAATTATTTATTCCTGTGAAAGTACATTCGGTGCCATTATGTATGGAACTCGATTTCTTTTGCATGGGCACCACGGGCACGCTTGCAGAAGTCCAGACGTTGAACCCAATTTTCGACGGTTTTCGAGCATAAATCGGCCGATACTGCTGCAATTTCACGTTCGATATTCGTACGAAGTTCATCAATCGTCGCTGGCTTGTTGGCATAGACCATATACTTGACGTAGCCCCACAGGAAATAGTCTAACGGCGTCAAATCGCACGACCGAGACGGCCAATTGACTGGGCCATTTCGTGAGATAACACGTTCACCAAACTTGGTTTTCAATGAATCGATTGTGACATTCGCTGTGTGGCTTGTGGTGCCGTCCTGTTGGAACCACATATTGTTCAAGTCCATAACATCCAATTCGGGCCAAAAATATTCGGTTATCATTGAGCGGTAGCGATTCCCATTCACAGGTCTTGATCGTCACAGAAGAAATACGGCCCAATGACGCCGCCGGCCCATAAACCGCACCAAACCGTAATTTTTTCGGGATGCAATGTTGACCCATGGAGTACGTGTGGATTGCTGCCTGTCCAATAACACATATTTTGCTTATTGACGAAGCCATTCAGCCAGAAATGACGACGACCATAAATTGGACGTAGCGCTCTTAAAGTTGAGGCCATTGACTCCGGATTCCGGTAGTAAATTTTAATAATTTCGACTCGTTGTTGGATCGTATATCTCTCCATGATGAAATGGCAAACCTTACTGAAGAGAAATGTCAAATGAGCGGGGAAAAATATGGCGTCGTTTGCTGTCACTATGGGTCTACTTTTGTAGCGCCCCTATTGAAAACCCCGATATTATACTTAGTCCTGTCATAAGTTCTGCCAAAGTTTACAAAGTACCGTTATTTTTTATTATAATTTGTATGCAGTGTCTACTCAAATATAATAATAAGTCCAGTACTTGCTTTCGCTTATTAACAATGGAATGTATAAAAACATCTGATTACGGTGATTGCTTTACATAAGTGTGGGAAAAGCGCAAGTGATTTTTTTGAGCTTTTCAAAAAACTTAATGTTTTACGAATGTTTTTTTTACCCCCCTATTGGTCGTTTTTTCCAAACGACTACAGTTGATGACAGAAAGAGAAGTGGTCGTCCTCGCGTGTTTCGAACCAATTCAGCCCTAAAAACTGTTCGCGAACGCATTCGCAGAAATTCCCTTAGAAATCAGAAAATTATGTCAAGCCAAGTGGATACATCGACCAGAATAATTCCTGACTTATTCGAAATGATAACATGAAAGCCTACCGCACGCGATGAACGGCCATGATAAGTATCCTTTTTACAGATGACAAAATTTGGACTGCTGAAGAAGTTTTTAATAAGCAAAATCTACGCAAAAACTCCCAAAAACGCAAAAACTTGTATTCCAATAGTTCAACGTGGTCAGCATCCAGCTGCTGAAATGGTTTGGTGGGGAGTCTCCTGTAAAGACGTTACACCTACATATTTACTTCTTGGAAAAAGGGGTTAAAACTGGGACAAAAGTGAACAACTAGAATGTTTCAGAAGGCGTGGTAAAGCAGTTGAGCAATACTATCTTCGGTGGAGAGCATTGGATCTTCGAGCAAGATTCTGCTCCAGCACACAAGGCAAAAACCACTCAGCAGTGGCCTAAAAGCAATATTCCTGGTTTCATAGCTGCAAATGATTGGCCGTCTGAAAGTCCTGATTTGAATTCATTGTACTACAGTTTGTCGTCAGAGTTGGTGAACATGGAGTATCGAAGACCCCACAGAAATTTACAATCTTCATATTAAAACACAAGTTTTTTCAATTTTACAAAATACTTTTGTAATATTAAATACTAAATTAACTCTTCGCGTAATTCAATTGTGCACGCCTGACGCAGATGGCGATGATATCGGGGATCAGTAGTGCAAAGAAAATTAAAGAATTAGTATTTTGTTTTTGTAATGTTTAATAAATGAATTTATTAAATTTATCAAATTGTTTCTTTTGATTTACAATTCAAAACTAAAGAACTTACGTTTTATTTCGCTATATGTTTGCGTAGGCTGGCAATGGCGTTGATCGGTAAAAGGGCTGGTAGACTCCTCAGCTGCAAAAAATGGAATGTTCGGGGGAAATCTCCTGTTTGTCACCGAACCCGCTGCTTTGTGCAAAAGAGCTTTATATAGAAACAAAACAGTTGGTTCGGTTTTCAAACGGATAACCGCAGTTATGAGCTGACATGCATGCTTATGCTCGCAAATAGTAGAACATTAATTTAGGACACTGGCCTAAATATACCGGCCCCTTGCCATGGGCAATATAAGAAGTGGAACGCGCCAGCCGACACAACGTGAGCCTGGGTGAAAACGCATTGCAATTAATAGTAGTAACACAGTTTTTTGTTGTAAAGTATGTCAAATAAGTACTAAAATTACGGTGAAAACTAAATGTGTGTCGGGACATCCATCGGCCTCTGAGGGCGCAGATCGCTCATCGCGATATCATATTTGAATTGGGAATCCGCTTTGGCCTTTCGTTAGCTACTGAAATAAAGTCAAATAAGGTTAGTAGGAACCCTGGATGAAAGGAAAAAGCAGTTTAATAAAATTTGTAGGTTTATTCAAGTTTCTTAATTTAAGGATAAACTTCTTTTTAAAGATTATATCGATTATAAATTTTTGGATACCGCTTTGCTTCTGGTGGGCTCCAGAGGCGACCGATCCAAATATGGTCGCCTGCACAATTAGTGCTCCAATGGCTGATGGAGGCGCCCCACTTACCATCAGATGGGAGTATACATCGACCCCCCGTGCTTTTCCCGTAGAACGGGCGAGCAGGCTCCGTGTCTTCCTGCGTTCGTCTGCTCTAAGCGGAGGTCTTTGGCGAGAGCAGCGTTGATGATAGTGTTTGTAGAGCATTGGTCGATTAGGGCGCGGACCAGGTTAAGCCGGTGGACTCAATTTTCACGATAGCCGTAGGCGCGATTGACTCAAACGACCGCATTATGGGCGACATCGTACTGTTGGAACTCATCACCGGTGTCAACGAGTACCTGAAGGAGTTACAGAAAAACACTAAGTGACACAACATCACGACATGCTTGCAGACGATCTAGTTGTCATCCGAGAGGACAATAAACTATGGCGTGCGCGATTCCTTGCCGACTTTGCGGCGCAAACCACGGCATTCGGTTGTGCCAGAAATCCCGCGAGAACTCGATGGATGAAGGGATGAAGAGGAGGAGTTGGCCGTGATGACCGACGAATTAGTAGCATTGACCTCAACCAATCCACCCGATAATGTCACAGAGAGGGTAATATGTAATCTACCAGCAGGCGGCGACTCGGAGACTCGTACTTTCCGACCGCTATTGCAACCATACCTTTCCAACCGCCCAGGCAGCGCGTCGCTGGATCACGTCCATTCAGACCGCCTGCCCAGCCGGTACCGCAACACTCGGAACCACGTCCGTTCCGACCATCTAAATGCAATTCCCAACGCCGTGACGGAAAACGCGCCCCTCCGTACTTCCATACGAAGCATCAGCGACAAGAGGCTCCTGCGTCAAGGACATTGCAAAGCGGCCAACCAACAGGCTTTCGGACGGGTCGCTTGTTGTTGCTATTGAAGCAGCAAAAAACATACCCCATAAAAGTTTGAGAAATGCTGCTGAAGTGACAGTCCTTGGCCGGATATAAATCCGGGTCGTTCCGGCATCGCAGAACCGACTATCGTGGGAACGTTTATTTATTGAGTTGTGTGTTTGTTTGGTTTAACGGTGTTACAGTGTCGTTGCGCTGCGCATTGATCGTTATTTCTAGAAAATATAACACAGTGACTTAGATATGTCCCCTCGCACAAGCATATATAAAAAATTCCCAGAATTAAAAGTACTAATCACGTCTAACACCTACCGAAGAACACAATCAAAAATAGAAAACGAAAAACACACATAAGAGAATAACACATCCCACTTAATGCATAACCATAAGCATAAATATATCGATATTGCAGTGGAACATACAAGGTTTCACAAACAACAAATGCGCGTTAGAATACTTAGTAGCACAACATCAGCTTGAAATTATACTACTACAAGTATGCGCCGATCTAAACAGGGTTAGCAGGTTAAACACCTGCCTGTTCAGAATCAACCCAGACGTACTTAATGTGTGTCCGGCATGTTATAACTCCCTGCACAATACCACTCACCTTTTCACTTGCCATTTGATAACGACCATGGTTGAAGCGATTTTGCAGGGTCTGAGTAACCGTTAAAACAACAACAACAGACACATGGAAATGATTTGTTAACTCGCTAAATCCTACGCTAGACGCTAGAACTTTTTGGAGAAAAGTTAAAATCGGAATGGACCAAGTTTTCCACCCATCTTTGCATCATCCTCAGCAGATAGCGAACAGTTTTGCAGCCTTATGGAGTACAGTAGGATCAAACAGCCAATTAGATAAGGCAAATAAATATTGATCAAATGCCAGAGGGTAACAGTATACCCAACTGTATACTAGATGAAGTAACGCTTAATGAACTAGATCTAACATTAAAGAGAGTTAGAGGCACCATACTTGGTCATGACAAAATCACCTACAACATGATAAAGAATGCATCACATAATGCGAGCTATATCGTCAAATTTTAAAAACAGTAGTATACCTACATGACTGGAAGCATGCCATCCTACCGACAATACTTAAACCTGGCGGCCTGTAACCTGACCACGGGTGTGAGTAAGCTCTGCTTGACGGTACGGTCCTTGTCTAACCCGGTGCAGCGCGATGACCAAATGAAAATTTCATTTTGCAACGGGAGCACTTGGGGGAAACACAGCGAAATGTTTTTGGCTACATCCAAGGCGATTGGTCGGCCGGGATTGTAAACTATGCTGCATCAATTTGAACAATGGGGACCAGCAGTACACAGTGGACGAAGCTACTGACCTATCAGAACGCCGCACTCCGGACAGTAATGGTATGTCTCCCTATGTTGCCTGACCCTTTCATGCTTCCTTTGAAGAAGCACGCATAACATTGTGAAGGAGCAATAACTGCTCAGTAAGCAGTTACTCATTCGATGCCACCGGACGGGGCTTCCAAAGAGGAATTTGCAAATAGCCGAGCCGCCTTCCATGCACGTTAGTGGGCATCCCCGTGAACACATGTACGACATTCAGTCGATTACCAGTCAATCACTGGACTCGATGGCGTACAGACAGGCTCTGAATAGTATTCACAGAGTGTCAATCATCCCCCTCATGAACTCTCGAACTGTAAATGCTATTATGGGAGTCAAACCTCTGTCTCGAGAGTCCTGCGCCACTCCGGCCCAATTAAGGTCTGGATACTATAGTAAACGCAACTCTGACTTATCTACACTCGACCCCGACGTCGCGAATGAATTATGGGTCAACCCCGTCGAAGCAGCTTGATCTTGGGCCTACCCTTAGATGAGTTTGATGAAATCGCCCATGAGCTAACCTAACGAAGTGTAGTTCGCCGGTACAAAAAAAAAACAGCAGCATACTTTTGATGTAAAGCCAAATGATGGGTTTCGCCGATCTAAGCGCAGTTATCCTAATTACGTTATGGGTATTGCACTAGGTTAAACTTACTTATCCAGAATAGACTCCGACATACTAAACATTTGTCCAATAAGTGAAGAGTCCCTGCATGGTACTACACCTCTAAATCATTGTACTCAGCATTCATATGTATCACGAATATTTTTGGCGTATTAATTTTAGGCTCGGTAACATCATACTCCTCTCTACTGAGGTTTTTATTTAGAGCACCTTTTATTTGTCCGTCTCAGTTAAACTATTCGCACTAATACTACCACCCCACTGTGTTTATTGGACACTCCATCGATTTTCTTATTAGATGCATCGATTTGATTTAGATCCACCCTAATTTTCTTGGCCACTTGTTTGTTTTTTGGCTTAACAATAATGGGAGGTACGCCCTTTAACGCGCTGGCATACGATACACCCACACCGCTGTTTGTTTTCTCTTATTATCTCAGTCTTTTGTTACCAGAGCTCGCTGGTAGATATATCAACTCTTGCCGTCTTCTCTTTATTAGCTTTACACAAGTCTTCTCTCTTAATCAATTATAATTTTTCTTTATTGGTAGTTCAATGTTAACCATCAATAGTTTAATGTATCTGTTCTGTTCGCTTAACATCCTCTCTATATCGATTTTTGGTTCTCTAATGTTTATGCTGTATATGTTGAATATACATATATCACCCTGACATAGGTGCGCTCCTTAGAGGGGAAACCCGTTTGGTAGTAGGTGACTTTTTGATGCGCACCACTGTCTATGCCATTCAAACCTACCAGCCGATGGTAAGGGAATTTATTGGCTGTGCAAGTAGGCGATTCGACATTCTGCACAACGAACGACGACGCTCCCATTAGGATTATGGGTAGTTGCAGTAGCCCGCCTGACCTAACAATTGCTAATGTGGGTCTGATAAATAGCATAAAGTGGCGACTTATGCTATCGCTTGCATCGGACCGCCAGGTCTGCCGACTATGTCTCCGCGGATCGTAAAATGCTTTGTGATACGGATTCGCAGAGGTCACTAAGAGTGCCTTTGGTTCTCTTTTCTTACCGACAGATATTCATGTTAGCGACATTTCCGAAGGTGGTCACGACGAATTGATGCGCGAGTATTTTAGCCGACAATTCATACAGCAGCCTTCGGTGGATAAGGCCAAACAGAAGGTGACCTGCGGTGAGGTTGCGGAAGCCCTGGGAAAGGCGAAAGCCTCCAAACTCCTGATGGGCTAAGCATGTTGATGCTGAAAAATTTGGGCCCCATGAGTGTAGCATATTTGACAATTTTAAATTTGTTTATAGCCACACTCATCCCTCCAGATCTCTGGAAGGTGTTATCGAGTGATTCCGCTGTTGAAACCAGGAAAACCGGCCAAAAAGATGAATCCTATCGACCGATTTCCCTTCTTTCAAAAGTGGTAAAGACTTGAATTTATCGGTCGCTCGCTTGAAGGAATTCTTCTCTACTCTACATACTATTAAGGACTGGTTAAGTATCAACACGGCTTCCGGAAGGTGTAGCGTACAACTACAGCACACTGATGAACCATGATCTTAACCGCAACCACCACTGTGATATGATCGTATTTCGGTCAGCCATGCCACGGTACTGGTAGACGTCGATAAATCCAGCAATGCTATTAATGACATGTGCTGGAAGTTGAACAAAATTAGCCTCGTTTCTTCACTGGTCGGTATCTGTCTCTTCCCTCTACTAGTCTTCGGCGACCCTATTTATCACCTGGACGAAGGAGGTAGTCTACAAGTTAACATACATGTGGATGGTACCCCCATTGTCACAATAAACTACCCAAACATTTGGGGTGTAACGTTCGACAGCCTGGCTGCCTTTTCTGCGCACAAATCCGCAATCGCCAAAAAAGTACAGAGCAGCAACAAAGTCCTCAAGTCGCTAGTCGGCAGCACTTGGGGCAAACACAAAGAAACGTTGTTGGCAACATACAAGGCGATTGGCCGGCCGATTATAAATTATGCCGATGAGATAGCAGACCACTCAGAACGTATCACTCTGGACAGCAACAGGATGTCACCTATAGCCCTTTTACACCATGAGGCTTCAATGCTCCTTGTGAGGGATCGCAATTTCATGCTATGCTAGCAGTTTCGCGTTGGATGCCACCTGAGTGCTCTTTTGGAGTTTAGGTGGCTTTTAAATAAAAAACTATAGTCAAACACCACGCCCAGATATATATAGTAAATTATTAGAATTATCGTTTCAAATCAACTATTTTCATTAAAAAATGGAACAAGTGAGTAAATATATAAAGGTACATAACTTTATGAACCCAGCAAAGCAATTGTCGCCTTGTATTATTTCATATGACTATCAGATTTATAAGGGAATACATGAAATGTGTAAGGAACGCCTGTTGTTAAACCTTACCTTTTATTTCTCCTGATTTCGCCATGTTATATCATCTGCATACGTCAAGTAACTGCTTAACCTTATCTCGTTTTGAAAGTTATTAACAAAAAATTAAGAAAAACAACGGACCGAGAAACCCTGGGGATACCCTCATGTAGTCATAATAGTTTTAAAGCAGGTGGGATTCCAACCATTGAAGTGTGTTGGATCTATCGAAAACTTTAGAGCAGGTGGGTACTATTTGACTAAGTTACTTAGACCGTATTTGTAAATAGAAGATACGAATGTCGAGGCCCACTCTTCCAGAACAAATCACCATATCAAAAGACTTATGCAATATAATTGTAGGCGGTATATAGAGAGAGGAAGCAAAAATTAGCAAGGGATTCGTAAACTTGGCCTTCACTTACCGCAAATCGATTAATATCTACAATTTGACGCATTGTGACTAGCGCAATTTGTTGAACTCTGCCAAAATCTCTTAAGAGGTTATAGTGCCAATTTAGTAAGTAAGTAAGTAATTTGACGGAAAATTGGATATGTGGTTATCCATCATTATCAAAGCTACTAAAAACTGGTTCCAAAAAATTTGCTAAAAGCTCGCAGATGATCTATGGAGAAGAAGCGAGTTATATCATAGAGTTGTTAAACTCTATGGACTTCGAATTTCCATTACTCATTCGCTTTGAATTATAAAAAGCCGAAAGGGACTTAGGGTTATCTTTGGTATCGGTTAGTTAATATATTTTTGTTAAGGAATTTGGATAGACATTCGCACTCGCTCCTACGCATTATGAACAGTTCCTTATCCCGATACGCATGAGTTCTTTTAAATTTCAAATAGGCTTTGTTTAGTGAATTTTTTAGCTTCAGTAATCTTTTGTTGAACAATGGCAAATCGCATGATGTTTTTATTTCAAAACTCGTGACAACATACAAGCCCTTCCTTTTTGTTATTATTCAAGTTGGTCAACACAACAGTACAGTTTATGGTGTCAACACAATTGATTTGTGCTATTCATTGCTTTCGTTCGTTCTATGTTGGAATATGCAGCTTTTATCTGGAGACCTTATTACCAATTTTCAGTTGATAGAATTAAACGAGTGCAAAAGGTGTTTTTTAAATTTTGCTCTTAGGTCGTTGAAATTTTCCAATCCGGTCTCTTCGTACAAGTGTAGGGAGTACGAGGTCTATACTCTCTCTGACTTTTGTGCATTCTTTAATTAAGGTAGAAATGGATTAGAAATGAACACAGCATTAATTTTCATATTCACGAATTATGCGCGTAATGGGCCGTTTACATAGAACTTTCCTCGCTTTGCTTGGTAGTTCAAACTTTAACAACAAAGCGTGAGGCGTAGAAAGTCAGCTACATAGAACGCTTTGACAGTTTCTGCGTTAGTAGTTTGTTATGAGTTGCGATTTGTGTTTGTTCAGAGTGTTTCGTTTAAAGATAGAATAAAAAAATGAATTTTACTGATATGATGGAAGTAGTAGTAGTTATGCTACTAATGTTTGAAATTCGCGAGTGTCTGTAGTGTGTATACGCACGCCAAAATAAAAATAAAATGGAAATGAAAACAGCTGATTGCCAAAGCGTACAAAAGTTGAGAGTTGCCCATAATTTTGCTTCGCTTTGCTTTGCTCTACTTTTCTCGCCTTGTATTTAGCAGGACTCATATAACATCATGTATTGAACTTAACTGTCAAAGCGAAACTCTGAAGCAAAGCAAAGCAAAAGTCCTATGTGAACGGGCCTTAACGCTCCTATTCCTCGAGCACTTCGTGAATATAAATAATGCGGTTTCAAGAATAGAATTTTCTGCATTGTTAAACATCGCTTTTAGTAATTCAATTTGTATTAGTTATATGTGTAACATTATATAATCTTAAAAAGTCTGTAAGAACTACTAAGTTTGTTGACGATTTGAAATGAATAAATAAATAAATTAGCTTTAGAGTAGTTAAAAAAGTTGTTCGTGACTTCTTGTTTATTTTAAACTTGTTGTTGTTGTTGGTGTTACCATGGTCGCCATCTTCAAAGTCATTTAAGGGGAGGCCCAGCAAACGTGCTGTTTCGATAGGCTTGGACCATAGGGAGAGGGAGGTTAGATGAGTACGTTTGTTGGGGCGTGCGAATAGATGGAGGTATCGAGCAGGGATTCCCTACATGCCGGACATCCGTTTGCAATGTCGGGGACGACTCTGGATAAGTAGGAGATGGGTATATTACAATGTCCAAATCTGCCTGTTTGGGTGCCCGGGACGGTGACACCCAGCAAGGAACTGCTTGCTGAGCATGAGGTTGTGCTCCTTAACGCGGAGCACATTGACCTTGGTGGAGATGCTCTCAGGCGACATCAGCGGGCATCCTGTCACCGTGCGGAGTGCGGCGTTCTGGCAGGTCTGGTTCCTGGCGACCACACTGGCGCAGCATAGTTTATTACCGGCCGGCCAATCGCCTTGTATGTTGCCAACAACGTTTCTTTGTCTTTGCCCCAAGAGCTACCGGCGAGCGACTTGAGAACATTATTGCGGCTCTGTACTCTATTGTCGATTGCGGTAGTGTGCGCGGAGAAGGAGAGCAGGCTGTCAAATGTCACCCCCAGAATCTTCGGGTGATTAACAGTCGGAATAGGGGTACCATTGATGTGGATGTTGAGATCCAGCCTACCTCCTTCGTCCAGATGGTAAAGAGGGTTGCCGAGGACTTCGCAGGGGACGCCTGGTTTCTGCTTGTAAAGAAATGGGCAAGGTCGGAAAGATATCCGTTCACCTTCGAACACAGGTCATAATTACATTGCCGGTTGCCATTATTGAGCAATCATCGGCATAAGAGACTATTGTGACTCCCTCTGTCGGTTGAGGGAGCTTGGAGATGTAATGATTAAACAAGAGTGGAGACAGGACGCCACCCTGCGGTACCCCTTGTTTAATCCCCCTTAGTTTAGATGTTTTGTCTCCGAATAATACCGATGATTGGCGACCACTTAGGTAATTCGCGGTCCACCGTTTAAGTCCCTACGGGGAGTTGATGCGTCTACGTCAGCTAGCAGCGTTGAGTGACTGACTGTGTCAAAGGCTTTTGACAACCGACCATTAACGGGTGGTGCGCAGACCAGAACACACACGAGAGTGACACCAGCCTTGGCACGAGTTGCACCTGACTGATGTCACATTCCGGTATATCCTGGCCTGACACACGGAACAGACTGTGTGGGGCACCAGGAGCTGCTGGCTACTCCCCACACGAGGGGCGGAGCTAGGTAGGGGTGCGGGAGGGGAGCGTCCATGTTGTTGTGTGCTCCTGTGAACCCTAGAGGTTCTGCCGGTGCTAGGCACCGGTGCATTTGATGCAACTAGGGGAGCCGTAGAGGCTATGGACGCCGTAGGGCGCGAACAACATGGGGCCACATAGTTTGTGGACCACTCCTTATGGGTCTTAAGGCCTGAGCAGACCTTAAGATGGCTCCATCCGTCGCACGAATTACAACTTACCGAAGTGGAGTTCGGATGGAGTTTTTTCTGGCAAACGCAGCAAAAATAGGTTTCTGGACCAGGGTTTGGCTCTATGTCAGCCCTGAGCAGAAGGAGGTGAAGCAACCCTGCTGCAAGGAGTTGCTTCAGGGGAGACAGACAACTTATGGAGTAAGCCGATCTGAACAGGGTTAGATCGCCGAAACAACAGTCCTTGGCCGGGTAAAACCCGGGTCATTCCGGTACGTAGAACCGACTGTCGTGGAATGCCCAGAGTAAGATCGAGGAGATTACCGACTTTATGAGAAGACATGACCTGTTGATAGCTGCGATCCGTGTGTTTTTGGCGTTGAGTGCTGTTGCTGTACTATGCACTTTCTGGAAGCCATGTTGATGCTTAGCCGAGCCCAGATGGTAAGTGTAGTACGGGCGGAATAGGGCCTCAAGTATCCTTATCGCTGGCGAAAGCAGGGAAATCGGCCGATGGGAGCCTCCCTTGTGGGCAGGTTTCTCTGGTTCCAGCAGTGGGACCACCCTCCCAACCTTACAAACGTCAGGAATGGAGAGGGTGGGCATGGACATATGGAGAATCCCTGTAAGAAACTCAACTCACGCCTTGGAGGATTTCGCCTTCCCGATGGTCTCCCTCACCTCGCCACATCGGTTCCGACGAGGCACGATCCCCTGTGACCAGGTTACAGGACTGACTTCAAATGTTCGATCCCCGAAATCCGAACATCAAGGATTTAAATGTGGATATTCGGAGCCTGGTGGACCAAAACAAGGGGAAAAAGTGGGAGGAGCATTTGAAGTCCCGTAACCTGGTCACGGGTGTTGGTAAGCTCTGGTCTACCGTGAAGTCCTTATCCAACCCGACGAAGCAAGACGACCGAGTGGAAATTTCATTCGGGGATCGTGCCTCGTCGGACCCGAAGAGATGCGCGAGCTATTTTAGCCGACAATTTATACTGCATCCGTCGGGGGATAGGACCAAGCGGAAGGTGTCCAGAAGGCTACGCAAACAGCCAAAGCCTAGCGTGCCTTTGGCCTTCTCCTGTAGCGCGGTTGCGGAAGCAATCGGGAAGGCGAAAGCCTCCAAGGCCATTGGTCCTGATAGACTAAGCACTTTGATGCTGAAAACTTTGGGCCCTAAAGGAGTAGCATACCTTACGAGACTTCTCAACATGTCGATAACCACCCTCATCATTCCGGAGATCTGGAAGGGAGGGTGATACCGCTGTAGAAAGCAGGAAAACCAGCCGAAAAGGGAGAATGTTATCGATCGATTTCCCTCTTTCACCAGTGGTAAAGTCACTCGAGGCTATGCTCCCTATTTCACACACCACCTGTGCTCGGCTAAGCATCAACATGGCTTCCGGAAAGTGCACAGCACAACAACAGCACTCAATGCCATAAACACGCAGGTGAATCGCGGTCCAAACCGGAACCGCCCTGCGAGAGAACGATCCTAGTAGCGTTGGGCTTGCCAAAAGCTTTTGACACAGTCAGTCACTCCACGCTACTAGCTGACGTAGACGCATCAACTCTCCCGCAGAGACTGAAACATGTGTGGTCGCCAATCATCGGCATTATTCAGAGACTCAACATCAAAACTGAGGAGGATTAAGCAATGGGTACCGCAGGGTGGCGTCCTTGCTCCACTCTTGGTTAATCACTACATCTCCAAGCTCCCTCAACCGACAGAGGGAGTCACATTAGTCTCTTATGCCGATGATTGCTCGATAATGGCACCCGCAATGTAATTGATGACCTGTGTTCTAAAGTGAACGGATATATCTCCGACCTTGCCCGTTTCTTCACAGGGAGAACCCTGGCGTTGTCCCCTACTAAGTCCTTGTTGACCCACTTTACCACCTAAACGAAGAGGTCAGGCTGGATCTTAATACCCATATTGATTTGGGGGTTACATTTGACAGCGTGCTCTCCTTCTGTGCGCTCACTACCGCGATCGCCAACAAAGTACAGAGCCGCTACAATGTCCTCAAGTCGGTCGCCAGCAGCCAAAGAAATGTTGCAGTAGAACACAGTGGGTGAAGCTGCAGAACTGCCAGAACGCTGCACTTCGTACAGAGACGGGATTCCTCCTGATATCGCCGTAGGAGCACCTACACAAAGAGGTTAATGTGCTCCGGGTTAAGGAGGACAACTTCATACTCAGCAAGCAGTTCTTTGCTGGGTGTCTGCCTTTGGGGCACCCAAAGAGGCTTCTGCTTGCCGACGAGCCACCTCCCGGGTACATAAGAATCAACCTCCTCGATCTAAAGGACGAGATCCAGCCACACGTAACCCAACCGCTGGATCCGACAGCGTAATGGCTGGTCCTAAGCAACATCCACAAAGAGACATTCAGTGCCACCATCGACTCTCGCCTTGTCAATGCCATATTAAGAGCCTAACCATCACCAATTGCAGACAAAGACTTCAGATGCCTTGAGTGTCCCGCCCTACTCTTGGCCTATCAAGACCTGGATATTATTATAGACTTTACTCCTACCCAACCAGAATCAACCCCGATCCCAAACACATACCAAACACACATTTACATGCCCTCTCAAACCAACTCATCTAGCACTCCTCCCTCTGGTTCGACCACGTCGAAACTGCGCGTTTACAGGGCCTAACCCTAGGTGAGTTTGACGACAACGACCATGGGTAAATCCGTTCTTTACAGGGCGTGACTAGCCGCTACAACGACAACAACAGTATGCCTAAAGGTATCGGCTCCTTGCACTTAAGCAATCGAAAAGCTCGAATATGCCGAAAAGGCATCGCCACCCTTCGACTTACCTAAGCAGACTGAGCTCACTGCGACCCTCTGCGATGCCTTTATATGAATTGGTCTTGTGGTGGGTGGGAATTCATGATACGCATTTTGTGAAGCTTTGTCAGCGAGTGAAATATGTACACGTGTATATCGAAATGTATATATGCGCTGCAGTGTTTGTATGTGGGTACGGGGTGTTGTTGGGTGTAGGGGGGCATTGTATTCGATGAAGAGCGACGAACATTGCCTAGCAGCAAATGCCATGAACATTGTATCGCAGCAGAATGCTACGTTGCAATAGCGGTATGAAGAAATTAGTAAACATTAAAGGAAAGCTATTGAGCAGAATAAACCAAGGATCATGACGTTCCCACGAAGGTCGGTTCTACGATTCCTGAACGACCCGGATTTATATCCGGCCAAGGCCGGTCACTTCAACAACATCCCCCAAAAAGTTATGGAGAATTTTTAATGTTGTTACAATATAAATTTAGGTACAATAACAGTTTAAGCGATAATGAAAAAAATATTTAGTACTTATGTTTTGTTTAATAAGTTATATGTTTTCTCGTAAAATAGTTCTTGTTTATTTTTGTTTTTCAACAAACAATATTTTTAAGAAAACAGTTTCATTTTTCGTTGAAGACTAAAACTTACGTGGTGAGTTTTACTATTCTGTTGTAAAATACAAAAACATCTTGTAAGTTGCATATGCCATTCAAAAATAACTCTTATTTGCTAAGCTTTTGTTAACACTCACTGACTTTAGTAGTCGTGATCAAAAATGTGAGTTTTTTTATATATATTTTAGTGATCAAAATGCCCAATATTTAATGGAAACTAGACTTTTATATAAGTTGCGATTTTTCTACGCCCCAACTTGTGTATGAATATTCGCTTAGCTGTAAAGGTATAGAAATAGAAGCAAAAATGTATCAACCCAATGAAATATGTTTGCTAAATAGTTATATATGTGTACGTATTATATGATAATAATGCGATTATTAAGGTCAGTAAGTGTTAAGTAAAATTACAAAATAATTGTTATTTTTTAGCGATAAATAAAACTTATTGAGTGAGTTTTATTTTTCTCACGAATAAATACTTCTCTAAAAGATAAGCATTATCATATATTGACTATAATATTTCCGAAGACTCCTTCATGTTCATTTTCCTAAACCAATTTATTTTGCAGCTCAACTCGCGTGCCGTGTTTGACAAATAGCTTTATTAACATACCTGCTTTTTCAGACAAAACATATTTCCGAATATTAAGCCACCACTTGCGTAAAATGACAGATTCAATGAAATTTGGGCCAGAATGGTTGCGTAATATGTCTGCGGATAACACAAGTTTGTTGTCCAGTGGAGGTAACAATAGCGGTGGTGTGTCGTTGTCGAATACTGGTAACGTTTTGACCGTTTCATCTAATTTAAATAACGGCGGAAATGGGAGTGGTAACCATTCATTTGGTATATCTTCAAACGTATCAACATCGGCAATCAGCCAATTTTCTTACGCTTTGGCGCCTCGAAATATATTTCCAGAGTTCCGCTATGGTCGTGAAGAAATGCTTTCATTGTTCGACAAAAATTATAACATGCCTGAAATATTACCAACATTTAAAAAGATTTTTATTGAGAAAGCGCAATTGCCGCTTGCCCTTACACCAAGCACAGACGAAGAGTTGCTCCCTCAAGTGCCACCGGTTCTAACAGTAAGTAGTTTTTCTTTACTATAGAAGCATTTAATGTTGTTAGAATTAAGTTTATAGTTTAATGATGATGATGTATGTATATTGGACAAGATTTTCGAAAAATTACACTGAAGGTGGCACAACGCCGAAACCGGTTTGTCTCCAAACCAAATAGACAAGAAATGATGGAAAATTGTTCCAATGTACATCATCTTTTCTCACAGTCGGAAACACAGAAGATCAAAAAGAAATGATGATGATGTACTTAGATATCTTGTTAGCATTTGATTATTTTAAAGCTAAGTGGTAGAATATTGTGCTGGGGAACCACCGACAAAAACTTTGTACTAGATAACAATTTTACTGGCGCCGGACAATGGCCATAAAATAATAACGCCCACAATCAACTATAAAAACAAATAAGTTTTATAACAGTTCATGTACCATCTCGCTGCGTAACTGATGATGCATTGAGTACATAACCAGCTATGTTAACACTCAAATACATAATATATAAAAAGAAAAACCGAAATATGGAAATATAGTTAAAAAGCGCCGGGTATATATGACCTTGCGTCATTGGTGGGTTAACAAAGCTTATCGGTATAAAATATTGTTTGAGATTTCTTTTATTTCGATATTGTTTGTAAATAATTTTTTGTTATAACTTTGTAGCAGCGGCCTTCATGGATGCAGCGATCGCCCGTCGGTTTCAGTAGTTCTACCAGGGGCACCGGCAGAGGTGGTTCAGTTGATCGCGGTCGACTGCGTGGTAAATCGAATTATCATCAAATTTACCAACGCCCAACTGCTTTATTTGGCGATGAAGATTCACGTTCGGTTCCCCTTAAGGTAACTACTTTAAGATACAAATAATTATTGCATCCCTTCCGATAAGTTAGAGAAATTGAGTTATTTGTATATCTATATCGTAGGTTGATCGTGGCTGGCCAGAACGCAATGGGGCCGGAGATTCATTAAATATAGGTGGAATTAGCCTGAGCTCTGACTGGAATGGTACACCTAATTCAAGCCCCCGTAAGGAGTTTTGTAGTCACCCTCGAAATATGGAAAACTGGCGTCGGAATCGAAATGAGGATAGTTCAGGTGACGCTTCGGCAAGTGGACTGGGCAGTACTGAGGGTTGGCGTGGTGGCAGCAGTGCTGGCGGGAACCTCGGAGGAGCGCATCGTTGGGGTATATATTGTTTAAAAGCTCTTCAATTTTCCAAGTATAAGTGTATATATTTAATAGGACGTTCAACAAGTTGGAGAGACGAAGATATATCATCGGCTGGTCCAGCTGACGGTATGTATGGTAGCAGCGGAGGGAATGGTATGACAATGCAACGTTCGTATTCAACTATAACCACTGTTAATGAACGCGGGGGTTATATTTGTAGTAGTAGTGGCAGCAGCTTAACGAAAACGCCTCCAAATACTTATGGTTCCATTGTAAACCAATCTTCCAGTCGAACGTTCAACTCTCTATCTGGTTTAAATACAGCATCAGTCCGGACCGCTCAGTGGAATGCTAATAGTGACGGTTTAGGAAGCACTACAGGTGGAGGTGGAGATGGGGAAGATAATTTGCCAGAGTGGGCGATGGAAAATCCATCGGATGGTGGTGGAACATTTGATTCCAGCGGTGCTTTCCATGGTTCTGTAGATGAAGGTAAAAGTGAGAGCACTAATAAGCAATGTCGAAAAACGAGTGGCTCCAGCTGTGAAAGCTCCACACGTGTCAATGAAAGTAGTTTCGTGGGAGATAATAAATCTTCGGAAACATCAACAGGAAGAACAACGGCATCACTGGAAAATGATCATAACAAAAATAGCGTATCCGAGTCATCCGAACAGTCTGCTGTCTGTACGCCTGCGGAAAATTCATTAGATGCATATAAAGAAAATATCTTTGAATCACTAACTGTTCCCATTTTGACCGATTTCTCTAAATCCGTTATTTCAGAAAACAAAGTTTTTGAAAAGGCACATTCTACAAACCTAAATGGACTACAGCAAGATACCACTAGCATAGTATACAAAACAGTTATAAATTCTGCGTCCAAACTAACTGATAGCAACAATAAGGTTCATCGTGACCTGTCCGACCGTATGCGAGAGGTTGCAGATGATATGATTGAAAAATTAATTATGGATGACGATAACATTAGTATTAGCGATAATAAGATCCGAAATGACGTCAAATGTGAATCGTCGGTAACATCCGTGCAAGCAACCGTCACAACACCAACCTCTGCCAACTTATGTACTCCAAGTGTTTTCACAACGGTTACAACCATGCTTAAGCAACCTCCGCGTCAGGTCCTTCAAGCTCCAGCCTCTCCGACATTGACTTTAACGGATGGTGGTGGTGTCCATAAGGGAATACAACTTTATGGAGGAGGCGTAGTTATTGACCATGCTACAATGCAGCATCATCACATGCAACAACAGCAGCTTGCAACGGAAGCCGCGGAAAATCTGTCATCGGCCGGTCGTTTATCGCATGGTTTAAATTCAACATCAGCGGCTGCACCAACCGATCTGTGGTACTATAGGGATCCCCAATCGAAGGTACAAGGCCCGTTCACAGCGATTGAGATGACTGAATGGTATCGAGCTGGCTATTTCAATGAGAATTTATACGTTCGGCGATTATGCGATACACATTTCCGTTCTCTAGGAGAGTTGATAAAACTGTGCAATGATAATATGCCTTTCACACACAGCCACTTAATACCAAATTTGGATAACATGCATTTATCTAATTCTTCTACTACAACAGGTAGACAAAATACACCAGCAATTGGAGACTATGCCCTAAAACAACAGACGCATCAACATAATGAACAGCGCGATCAACTTAAGAGCAATTTGAACTCTGGAGCTGATTTTCTAGCCGGCAATGTCAAAACTCATGTAATACCGGTAGATGTCTCGAATATATATTTCCAGATGTTGCGTCATCAAGAAATGCTAATATATAACGAACTATCGGAAAATGAATGTTTTCAGCAACTAACATCGTCTGAAAAGGAGGCCGTTGTGCGTCAAAAGCTACAAATGCATTCAGAATATGTGTCCGGTCTCTCCGGTATGAGTAATTCCTTGGTTTCCATAAATCCCTCAGCAGCAGGAAACCCATTGTATGATGTAATGATGGACCGTTCTAAAAAAGATAATCTCTTCTGTGGTGCTGCTAACACAGGGAGCTCAAATGCTCCACAGCAGCATGCTAATCCGTTTTTAAATCCGGACAATTTTCTTATAAATTCACAACTGCATCACCAACCCATCCAAACGGTATTTAGCGGGTGCCAATTTGGAAACGGATTACAGCCTGGAGGAGAAAATAATGTCACTGGAAAGCTCGGTCGCGCAAATGATGAACAAACGGGGAACGAATTGCTTAATAACTTCAATATGCGGATGTTCTTACCGTCAGGTAATGGAAATTTACCTCTCATTTCTAATCCAAAGCCTCAGGATTTCATTGGCGGACCACATGCTGATTTTATTAATGATGCACAATTGTTAGCGACAAGAAATCCTTTAATTCAAAATAATTCTCTTGTACACTCATGGCTACCTCCCCAGCCAAATCAAGCGCCTATTGTTCCCCAACAACCTTCTAATGAATGGGCAAATAATATACTTGTGG
This sequence comes from Anomoia purmunda, assembly GCA_951828415.1. Lineage (NCBI taxonomy): Eukaryota > Metazoa > Arthropoda > Insecta > Diptera > Tephritidae > Anomoia > Anomoia purmunda. The sequence goes on along the minus strand of OX639998.1, from coordinate 49,635,509 downwards.
GAATCCCAATGACGGTTGTAAAAGGAGATAACAGTTCAACTGGAAATGTAAATAACTTAAGACAAGAAATTCAGCAACAACAAGCTCTGCAGCAGCCACAAAAAGCAATTCCTGCGTCTATGTGGGATTTACCAACACTGGAGCATGCTCAAAGTGAAGAAATTAAGCAACAGCATCTAATTGAATCCAACACGGTATGTTTAGAAGCCCCGCAAACTTTAAATATGCAATCGATATCTTCAAAGGAGGAAATAGGTGTAAATGACGTACAAAACCATCAGTCCAAAATGCCGCATTCTGTTGCCACAGAGAAGCAAACCGATGCAATCATAGAAAGCTTACAGCAGAATTCACCTATATCAGTACTGCCTACATCTTCAACTGTAGCAAAACATCGCAAAGATGAAACTAATGACAAGTATCAAATTGGCAACACTAAACGCATAGTTAAACAGCACCCGACAGCCAATAAAAATATAAAAGGATCTGATCAGGGTATTCCGAGCAAAAGAAATGAAGAAGAACGACGTAGAGATCTAGCAGAAGATAAGCGCCGTCAAAAGGAGGACAAAAAACGTCAACAAGCAGATGACGATAAGCGGCGTCAACAACAAATTGAAGAAGAGACACGTCGGCAAATGCTTGAAGAAAAAGAGCGGCAACAACAGATACAAGCTCAACGCCGAAAGGCAATGATGGGAAGCAACGCCTATGGAAATAATTCGTCTACAGGTTTAGATGGTACAACGACTTCCAGCTCTAAATCTAGTAAAGAGCAACGCGTACAATCTTCAATTGCACCATGGTCAGCTCAAACTAATGCAGCTGCAGCAAAAGGAGGCCCATGCTTAGCAGACATTCAAAAGGCTGAAAGACGAGAACGTCAAATAGAGCAACGTCAAATGGAGATATTTGTAAAGCGAGTGCGTGCAAGTGCTGCTGCCGCTGCCGAAGCATTCGATTCTATGTTAAAATGGAATGCACCCGCAAAAGATCTACCAGTTAAAAGCTTTGCAGAAATACAAGCAGAAGAAGCTAAGCGGCTAGCTAATGAACAATCGGAGATGCAGCGTCGCAAAGATCAAGAACAGCAACAAACATCTGCTGCCATGTGTCCTACTAGTAATGCCGGATTGGGGTCCAATAATATTTCTGCAATATGGAGCGGCACAAAAGTTTGGGGATCAAGTAGTACCACAGGTTTCTGGGAGGAGCCAATAAAATTTAGTGCTGCCGTTGCAGTTAATAACAATTTGGGCACTGCTGCGGCTGTTGCACATATCGCTAGTTCTGGTAGTAATTGCATCATCAAACAAACTCCAACGGGGCAACAAAAATCTCCAGGCGTTGCAATAACAACTAATAGTAGCCAAAATGCAAATCAACAACAGAATTCAGCGACACGAAATTTGCGAAAAAGTCAAACTGTATCCATCATGCAAAATGCCGGAATGCAAAATGATAAAGGCTCTAAGAACACCAGTCAACAACATGGTAATACTGCAAAACTGAGTCCTAGTAATAAAGTACAATTACAAAAACCTGTGGGTACTAACGCTGTTGGCGGAGGTGGTGCTGAGAAAAGGGGTACCCCGAAGAGTCAACCTAATAATGTCTTCAGTGGTGGCAGCACATCTAATTCTAAACGAGATGATTATGAGAATGAGTTTATTACTTGGTGTACGAAAAGTCTGAACAATATGAATACAAAACTTGATGGTAAGATTTTATTTTCAATGATGTATTTTGACTAGAAATTTTCACTAGATGTAACGAAAATAAATAAACTTGTTGATGTTTTTCTGTCAGTGCTGTCTTAAGCGAATCCAACCTTCAGACAATAACGTTAAAAAGAATACCATTTACAAAGTGATTTAGTTAATTTTTAAGCCATTATTGTTTCGAAGACATTCAGTATGCAGTGTTTCTATAGTTGTCTTTGTTGCTTCGAATCCTACTCGTTGTTATGAGTACGTTGTTCGTCGTTTTGGCGTTACGTTCGCAAAAATGAACTTTGATTCATTACTCCAAATCACGAAATTCTAAAGTGCGGGAAATAGTCGTATGCCGTTTTTTGTGCATACGCGGCCCTGGGTTATGACAGATTTTGGTATATCTGGATGTTATTTTCTAATAGTTACATTTTCTTACACTAGCAACAAATGCTACATTATGCTTTTTTATGTAGAGATTGAAAAATAATTGTTCAGTTCACAGTTAAGAAAAATTTCTTGGTTCGTTGTTTTTATGGCCATGCAACGTCTTCAATGTATAAAATGTTTATTTGCTAGAGGTTTGGTAGCGTTTTGAAGTTTATATATTATATATGTACATATTTGTTTTTCATTTTCAAATATGTTCTATATAAGGCGACTCTCCCCATCGGCAGAGTTCTTGCGCCCTTTTGTTTTTTGTTCTTTTTTTAGTTTTTTTATTAAACTTATTTTAAATTTTAGGGTGTGCTATATAAAATCCTAAAGAAAATACAATTAAAAGCTATAAGCTTTAAATGTAGACATTTTTAATTTTAGTCCCATTTAATAGCTATTCAACCTGTTTTCAACTTAAGGGTATGTTAAATAAAATCCTGAACAAAATACAGTTAAAAGCTATACGCTTTAAATGTAAAAACTCTGTATGATTCGTCTGATTAAATAGATACTTTTTATAATAAATAAATAAATCTCAAAAATCTATTTGTACACGTGATAGCGCATCAAATTACAGTATATAAATATTGGCCAGGGTGTAGTAACTAGTTTGGCAATATGTTTAGAGAAACCTCCTAGTGCATGTCTGAAAAGAAAAGCCTTCTTGCATGTAATCTGTAGGTCGTATCAGCGGTAAAATCGGTTGAAATGCCGATATGTGTCATTTGCAATAACTAATTTAGTAATTTTTTGCAGTGCCTACATTTGTAACCTTTTTACGAGACTTGGAATCACCTTATGAGGTCAAGGACTACATTCGGATGTATTTGGGTAAGATAGTTTTTTCTATTAAATTTATATAATTTACATTATGTAAAACTGATGCCGTCTCAGAGCCAAAACCACTTTGTTATGATAATTAAAAAAGCAGCAAAACCTAACCTAATAACTGCGATATATTTTTATTTTCCCTTATTGGAGGTATAACCTTATACCGAGTTTGGCCCATTTTCGAATGTATTCCGTTACATGCTACCACCAGTGGTAGCTGCATCAAATACTCTCATGACATAGCCAATCCAGCCGCTGGATTCTTTGTCCTCTGATCTTGTAAATCACACATCTCTTCGTTTAATCGCTAATGCACCAATTTTTCTGCGCGATCCAATATAACGGCCATGATAAGAGAGTTCTTGTATATTGTGGTTTTCGTTCGTCGAGATATGACTACTCAATTAGTTACATATTTGTAGTTAAGACTTTTTGCCAAGAGATACGTTTTATTTCGAGAGTTAATGTAGGTCAGTCCTGCTTTTGCATAATATATGAGTGTCAATTGCGACGTTGCAGCAACCCTATCACTGCTGCCAGCAGGATTATCACCAGTGCGCTCCTCATACCTGAAACTTTTTTTTTGCCAGTTTCTAACTTAAACGCGCGCCACAATGTTTGGTATTTAAGATTGTCAAATGGTCGTAGGGGAAAGATAAGGGTAGAGCAGATAGCCGATTCGACATTTTGCGCAATGAATGACGTCTCCGGGTAATTGAAGCAGTTTACGTAAACTTTTAATTGTTAGTGGTAGTCTGGTAAGCAACATAATCTCGGAACTTTAGATGCCAGAGCAAAATAAAATACATGGATAATTTGAATCATTTTTCGTCGAAATAAAAATAATCGATCAGTCTAGCTCAGGCAATCGCCGCGTAGAGACGTTTATTCCGAGTGTTCGCTTATTATCATTCGTTTATTCTTTTCTCTGCCAACTTTTTTCTTTTTTACTACCTACTTGCTAGTACATACATACATACCAGTGTAGTAGTGCAAAACTGTTGTAAATCAGTGCCGGAGTTGTGAAAAAAAATGAACGGGGTTGACCCCCCCTACTCAAACAGGTTCAGGTTACTTGATCCCGACTCAACCAACCCACCTGGCAAACGATTGAAACATGATGACTTTACACCACTTCCACCAACTAGGCAAAATGATGATCACATCCCACGATACCTTGTAGTCACTGCAGTAGGACCAACTATTAGAGAAGAAATCCGTCCACTTTCATCATACAATGTATTTCAAATTGACAAAGGTCTCAAACACATATGCGCTAATTACACCCAAGTATCTGCTCTAAAATCAGGAGACTTGCTCATCAAAACCCAGAACCTGAAAGCAGCTGAAAAATTCCTCAAATCAACGCACATAAGTATGATCCCAGTCAAGATCACCTCCCATAAAGGTTTGAACACTTCGCAAGGAAGGATATTCTCGAGGAACATCATTGACCTTTTGGAGGAAGAACTACTTGAGGGCTTAACTGATCAAAAAGTAGTTGAAGTAAAAAAAATAATGAAGAAATCAGGGGAAAAATTAATACCAACCGGAGCAGCAATAATAACATTTGACCTCATACGCAGACCGGAAACAATCAAACTTGGATGGGAAAGAGTCCAGGTACAAGAACACATCCCCAATCCAATGAGGTGTAAAACTTGTCAGAAACTTGGCCATACAAAAAATAGGTGCCGAAATGTTGAAATCTGCCAAGAGTGCGCCCGTCCCCCTCCACATGAATCATGCTCAAGAAAGTACTGCGTAAACTGCGACAACAACACACACTCGTCATATGATACAGCATGTCCCAGCTTCTTAAAACATAAAGCAATTAACAAAATAAAAATCGAACACCGTTGCACTGTAAGAGAAGCATGGAAACTTTATAATAGCAACCCAACAGCCTATCAAATTGAACCATTCTCAAAACGCACAACCAAGCCTACTCTAGCACAAATAATAAGAAACCCTAATATCATTGCAGCAAAAAACACAGAGAAACAAAAAGAAGAAATACACACCCAACTAAACGAAAATAAACCATCCAACAATAAATCCCAAGCAATTAACGGACCAACAGAAAAAAATGAACAAAAAGAACCAAATAAACCAACTAAAACACAAGCAGTAGAAAATAAACAAACAACAATTGAAACGCTGCATCCATTCGTACCAACAACCACTTCTTTAGCTGAAAGCAATAATGCACACACAGAAGAAGTTAATATGGAATTATCACCCACAAGAGAACTCTACAATAATTTCCCTCAGCTAAATGTCATCATCACACCCAACACTTACAAAAACACCCTACCACACCAACCCACAAAATAATATACCTTTTTTACAATAATGGATATTGGATTAAATTTCTCAATTTTGCAGTGGAACATTCAAGGCTTTATAAACAACAAATTTGCACTAGAATATCTAATATCCAAACATAAGCCAGACATTATATTACTACAAGAAACGCATATAGTAAATAAAAACAAACAATTCCTCCATATGAACAACTACCAAATATTTCACCACAACAAAAATACGACATACGCAAAATCGGGGATAGCAATACTAGTGAAAAATAATATAAACGTCTCAAACCACATAATATCCTCAAATCTCCTCTTACATCAAACGATAACAATTCACGGCTTAAAAGATCTTTACATAACAAACATTTACAAAGAGACGGACATAAACTTGACACTCCAATTACTTCAAGATATACCACTAATAAACTCAGCACACCACATACTTGCGGGGGATCTTAACGCACAAAATACACTTTGGGGGTCCCAGTACACTTCTAGAAGTGGAAATATATGGGAGACCTTTGCTCACCATCGTAATATGGTAATCTTAAACAACGGCGCCCCAACACTCCTCAACACAAGAAATACACTCACGTCGGTAGACGTATCTATGGCAAGCAATGATTTGGCAGTATCCCTGTCCTGGAGTTGTCCATCTGAACCAATCGCAGGCGACCATTTTCCGATTTTCATACGAAACGGAAACGCGCACTACCACAAAAAGTTTATTGGCAAGTTTAAAGAAGTAAAAGCCAATTGGGACCTTTTCCGAATGAAAAACGAATCTTTAAACACTCAGTTCGCACAATCAAACAATGTTAACAGGGAGGCAGCCATGATTAAAAAAATTGTTAGGAAATCAGCAAACGAATGCATGCCAACCAGTAGATGCCCAAGGCGAAGCAACAACCCTGTATGGTTCAACAGGGAAATCGGAGCATTGATTAGAGAAAAAAATAAAGCTTGGAAAAAATTTAGAGAAAGAAAAACCTTGACAACAACGCTAGCTTATAAAAAGTTGTGTGCCCAAGTAAGACGAGCATGTAAAACAGCAAAACAAGAGACATGGAAATCTTTTGTAAATTCTATAAATCCATCGCTTGATGCCAAAACACTATGGGCTAAAGTCAAGAGAATCCGGTCAAATACCTCCTCCAATTTTCCCCCATTATTCACAAATAGTTCCACCATATCACACCCTGAGCAAATAGCAAACCACTTTGCCGAAATATGGCGCTCTATTGGCTCAAATGATACATTCAACAGGAATCTTATACAGGAAAAGATGAACATAGACATTAATAGATGGAGAAACCCTGAACAGGACCTGTTTTACACGCTAGACCCTGTGACGATTCTCGAATTAAACTTGGTACTAAAGAAAACCAAGGGAACAACTCCAGGCAAAGACAAGATCACCTACACTATGATTAAAAACGCTACAACTGCTTTCAAAACAAGATTATGTGAGTTATACACTAACATCCTCAAAACCGGCACCTATCCACACGAGTGGAAGCAAGCTATCTTAGTACCAATACCAAAGACTGGTAAAAACCAAAACTCTACTGAAGGTTATCGCCCCATCTCCTTATTGTCCGTTCTGTCGAAGCTTTTTGACAAAATAGTCACACGAAGATTATGGAAAGCATGCGACAAAAAAATCATAAAAATTCAACACGCTTACATGGAAAATAGTGGAGTACATACACTTTGCCATCAACTTGAAACGGAAATAAAAAATAAATTAAAACACCAAAGGCATTGTATAGTCATCTCTGAAGACCTCGAAAAAGCGTTTGACCGGGTAATATGCACTTACGTCATTAAGGAGCTACAGGAATGGGGACTACCCAAAACTGTTCTAAAGTTAGCTCTATCATTCCTTTCCTACAGAAGAATATCAATTAGAGTAGATGGCTACACGTCTGCAAACTATAACCTCGACAACGGAATTCCGCAAGGCTCTCCGTTCTCAGTTTTTCTCTTCAATGCTTACACTAATACGTTGTCAAAAACATTGAATGGGATTGATGGAATACACTACATAGGCATCTATGCAGATAACATTTTCGCACTATCCTCAGGTACACCGGAAAAAGTACAACAGAGCCTTAATGGCCTTGACAAATGTATATATGAATGGTCTACAAAAACAGGAGCGGTAATCTCCGCAAGGAAAATTGAGGCCATGCACATCTGCAGGAAGAAGAATTGTGACACAGCTTCGATTACAATTAGGAATGTCAATATAGAGCTTAAAACTAAAATGAAAATTCTAGGCGTAACCTTCACTCGTAACCTTCTATGGAATGAGCACATAAAAACCATCGTAGCAAAACTCAGTAAGGTACAAAACATACTTAAAATAATATGCACTAAAAACAAGGGACCTCATACAGATACAGCAATTGACATATGCCGGGCACTCACAGAAGGAGTGTTACAACACTGCGTCACAATTTATGGACACACCTCAGAGCTCAACAAAAATAAAATAAATGTAGTGTTAAATAATTGTTTCAAAAAAGCTGCCGGACTTCTGAAGGCTACGCCCATACTAGCTGCCAAAGTGGAAGCACAATACAATGATTTTCAGTGGCTAGTTCACTGGCGATCGGCAAAGCTAGCCGCGAAATCTCTTACGACTGCTTCACATCCATTACACACAGATTTCTGGAACTTCATAACCAACCAAAATAATACCCGCAAAAGTTACAGAAGCACTTGTGGCACTCAAAGCTTGTGCAAGTACCTGCTTGATACACATGCACCAATACCCCCAAAACCACCAGACAAACACCAGACTAGCACACACATCTCAATCAACCTTTCAATGAGCACATTAAAGAAAAAAAACACATCCCCGGAAGTGTACAATCAAGCTTTTCTACACTACAAAGCAAATCATCCAAATAACAAGTTTTACTACACTGATGGCTCCCTGCTTGGGGAAACACCGACTTACGCCGTAATAGAACAGCTTACGGACGGAACCTACGAAACAATCCACCAAGCCATTCTATCACCACACGCGGGTATATTCAACGCTGAATTATCTGCAATCAAATTTGCAATTCAGCATGCGACAACAAACAACAAACCAGCCGTCATCTCATCCGACAGCTTAAGCGTACTGAAAGCATTAGCGGACGAAAATAGTGAAGCGCGTAGATACGCACTAAGCGGTATTAATATTCACTGCGATATTAATCTGCTATGGATACCAGGTCATATGGGGATAACAGGCAATGAACTTGCTGACAGAGCTGCTAAAAAAGCTTTTAGCATGCCACTTGTAGCCGAGACTCCTTGCTTGACTTCCGCCATAACAAACTTTCTAAAAGCACACCTCAGAATCTCAAGAAACAAATCATGGGAAGCAACGAACTGTTTTTTGAAAAAACACAATATAAACAGCGATCGCCCAAACTACTACGACAAACTTTCACGCACAAAATGCATCCAAATAGCAAGAATGAGAGTAGGGGTCACAAGGTTCACTTCCGATCATTTCTACAATCACACCAGTCAACGAGAATGCAGCCAATGCAGTGTACCTCTCACCGTCGAACATATCCTGAAAGACTGCCCCATATCCGGTTCCAATATGAATTTGTCCACAATGCTTGACTGTAGCAAGGAAAATACTATAAAACACATAACCGAATCACTCAAAAAACACAACCTTCTCCACGAACTATAAACCGACTTTTAGAGGCAAAATGGCCCAGTAGCCCAGCCTCCGATTATATTTTGCAAATTTATTTACAAAATATAAATTAAATTAAATTAAAAATAATCGATGCAAGAAGAAATCATCAGCAAAAAAAAAAACGATCCAAGATCATTCATATTTTCACTTGATTAAACAAATACTGTGATCTGACCAAATCTAAAATTACAAACCTTTATTATAACAAATTATAAATCATACACATTTTATAACAATGTCAATATCCAGATTTATATCTAAGAGATCAGGTAGCTAACGATCCGTGAATAGTTTTGATAAAACAAAAACGTGATTAAGAGAACTTTATCAGAATACTGCAGGAACTTCATAAATTCCTTGCGCTATCTAGGAAAATGATTATAATTTTTCCAAATTATGTTATTCCTGCACAAAATCGCTTTAGGTTCGACGCTTTTTGGGACACTCAGTCAAAATTTTATATACGAGCAAAATATAAATTAGCCAATAGCCCCTGGAGCTAGTGCTGACTACATTATAAGTTTAATTTAGCAAATAATAATAATAATAAATTAAGAGTGTTAACTTTTTTTTGTCTTTAAATGACAATTTTCTTTCCCTAGATAGTTATATATTTGAGGTTTACACCTCAACCTTTAAAGATCCCTTGTACCTTCTGCTCTTTACAGTACCTCGTCTAATCCCAACTCCTTTGGGAAGTCGAATATGATAGTTGATGGGAACGAGCGTACATGTTCTTCCGCTGGCCTATGTGTACGCAGGTACCTTTGCCGTCTTCTCGAGATAGCGTCACACTCAAGCAACATGTGCATCGGGTCTCCGGGGTCGAGTCGCAAAATTGGCAGGACTGGTTGGACCATATTCCGAGCCTGTGCAGATGACCTCGCATAGTGTCCTGTGAGAAAACCTGTCAGCATCCTCAGACTGTTCTTCGAGAGGTGCATAAACTGCTTAAAACATTTATGGTTGTTTCCCTCCCAGTAGACACTTCCCTTCGCTTGACGTAACCCTGGCTCAAGTTGTCAGTGTGCTTCCCTCAAGTTGTTTTCGTCTATCCTAAGCTCTTCCTTAATAGTGTGTTATCCTATCGCTAGGAAAGGTTCGGGTCCTATAGGTGTTTTTAGAACTGCATCTCTTGCTAATCAATCAGCCTCCTCATTACCTTCGATCTGAATATGATATAGTGTTGCTAATGTGTTAAGTCTTAAGTGTTAAGTGTTAAGCACTAGTCAGGATTTCACCTCATATGAGGCTGGCGCCTTGAGTGCTGCTTGGCTGTCGCTCAGGATGCTTATTCGTTTATTGCGGTAGTTCCTTCTTAATTGGACCTCTGCACATAACAGGGTGACGTACACCTCCGCTTGGAAGATGCTTGGAGTCCTTCACATCGGTACCGACATGTGTGTTCTAGGCCCAACGATCCCCGCTCCTATGCCTTCCGATGTTTTAGAACCGTCAGTGTACCAGTGCAGGTTGCCAGCTTGGAGGTGTCCTTCTAGTGCGGATACGCTCCATGTTGTTTTGTTTCCTAATTCAATTTTAAAATTCCTTTCAAAATTTGTAACTTTGATGATATCGTCCCTGGGGAGTTGAGTTAGTGGTGGCCGCGCACTCAGTGTCTCCGTTTTCTTAGACGATATAACTTTACCTTCCCCATACCCTTCCTTACCAAGGTTGAGTAGGGTTCTTTTTGCTGTCTGTTCTATAACTATGTGAGGCGGCGTTAGGTGTCAGTGAATTCCTCACCGTTGAAAGGGAAGTTCTTGACAGTCGGTTTTACGTACCGGAATGACCCGGGTTTTACCCGGCCAAGGGCTGTTTCGGCGGTCTAACCCTGTTGAGATCGGCGCATACCACTCGTCGTTTATCATCTCTGTGTCCTTGTCCAATCCGGCGAAGCGTGATGATAGAGTGGAGATTTCATTCGGTGACCGCGCTTCGTCCGGCCCGAAGAGACGCGCGAGCTACTTCAGGCGACAGTTTATACTGCATCCTTCGGTGGATAGGACTAAACGGAAGGTGTCCAGAAGGCTACACAAATTACCAAAACCTAGCGTGCCTATTGCCTTCACTTGTGGTGAGATTGTGGAAGCCATCGGGAAGGCGAAAGCTTTCAAGGCCGTTAATCCTGGCGGACTAAGCATGTTGATGGTAAAAAATTTGGGCCCCAAGGGAGTAGCATACCTTACGAGACTTTTCAACATGTTGATGACTACCCTCATCATTCCAGAGACCTGGAAGGGTGGGAGGGTACTACCGCTGTTGAAACCACGGAAACCGGCCAAAGGGAGAATCCTATCGACCGATTTCCCTTCTTTCACCAGTGGTAAAGACACTCGAGGCTATGCTGCTTCCCTATTTTACATACCATCTGAGCCCGGCTAAGCATCAACACGGCTTTCGGAAAGTGCACAGCACAACAACAGCACTAAACGTCATAAACACCCAGGTGGTTCGTGGCCTCAATAGTAACCGTCCCTGTGAGAGAACCGTCTTGGTGGCGTTGGACCTATCAAAGGCCTTTGATACGGTCAACCATTCAACTACTTGAAGACATTGAAACATCCACTCTCCCGCAGGGTCTGAAGCGGTGGACTGCGAACTACCTGAGTGGTCGACAGGCGTCGGTGTATTTTAGAGACTTAACATCTAAACCGAGAAGAATTAAACAAGGGGTACCTCAGGGTGGCGTTCTCTCCCCAGTTCTGTTTAATCACTATATCTCTAAGCTTCCTCAGCCACCCGAGGGGTTTCTCATATGCCGACGACTGTATGATCATGGCATCCGGCAATGCAATTGATGACATGTGCTCAAAAGTGAATGGTTACCTCTCAGAACTTGCTCCTTTCTTCACTGGTCGGAACTTATTTCTATCCCCTGCTAAATCCACAATTAAATATACATGTGGACGGTACACCGGTACTGACAGTAAACCACCTAAAAATTTTGGGTGTTTCATTTGACACCCTCTCCTCTTTCTCTGTGCACACAACTGCAGCCGTCAATAAAGTACAGAGCCGCAACAAAGTCCTCAAGTCGGCAGCCAGAAGCACTTGGGGCAAAGACAAAGAAACGTGGTTGGCAACATACAAGGCAATTGGCCGGTCGGTTTTAAACTACGCCGCTCCAATTTGGTCGCCCGGGAAAAGCAGGACCTAGTGGATGAGACTACAGGCTACCCAGAACGCAGCACTCCGCACGGCAACGGGATGCCTTCTGATGTCTCCGGTGGAACACCTACACCACGAGGCTTCAATGCTCCCAGTTAGGGAGCATAACTTTATGCTCGCCAGGCAGTTCCTCGTTGGTTGCCATCGTAGTGGTCACCCTAACGAGTACCTGCTTCCTGAGGATCCGCCTAAGAGACATATCAGGTGGCGTCTCCTAGATATGACCGCCGAGATCCAGTCGCACACCACCAACAGACTGGACTGCTGCCTACCGGGTAGTCCTGCACGACATTCACCGAGAGACAATCACCACCTTCATCGACTCTCGCCCCGTGAATGCCGTCCTCAGGGTCAAACCACCACCCATAGCAGAGGAGGAGCTTCAGCTGCCTCGTGAATCCCGCGTCACTCTGGGCCAACGACGTTCCGGATATTGTAGCAGGTTAAACTCCTACTTATCCAGAATTAACCCAGACATACTCAATGTGTGTCCGGCATATGATAACACCCTGCACGATACCGCTCACCTTTTCACATGCCTCTTAAAACCGGCTCATCTAACCCCCCTTTCCCTTTGGTTCGACTCTGTCGAAACTGCGCGTTTCTTGGGCCTCCCCCTAGATGAGTTTGATGATAACGACCATGGTTGAACTGATATTGCAGGGTCGGAGTAACCGCTACAACAACAACAACAACAAGTTCTTGAGACCCACGTCACCGCTCCATAGGTTACTATCGACACAACAATCGTGGTGTACATCCATCTAAGTATATTTGGGCTACATCCCCAGACGTCTGCACACCATTATTGCTTTGGCTGCCTTGGATGCCGTTGCATCGACATATTCCCTCCAAAGTGCTGATTGGTACACAGTCTTGTGTGGGTTGATGTTGAGCCCCACCCTGCACCATGCCTTTGTAAGATTTAGCGCTCTTTGTACCATATCACATAATGTGCTCTCGTATTTTCCTCTTGCTATAATGAAAATGTCATCAGCGTATTCCTGGCAGCGAATTCCGTTGTCAGTCAGCAACTGAAGCAGTTCATCCACTACCAGGCTCCACAGAAGAGGAGAGACTACGCCCCCAAGTGGGCATCCCTTATTGGGTTTCAGCAGCACACCCCAATATCCAATTGCATATGGATCCTTGCACGTTCCTTTTCGTTAGCGCTTGACATACTCCTGTACGCGAGGCGTTGTCAAAGGCTCCCTCTATGTCCAGAAAGGCTCATATAACAGTCTCTTCGAAGTCGAAAGCACTCTGTATCTCCGTCGTCAGTTGGTACCGAGCGGTATCCGTAGATCGTCCCACCCTGTACGCATGCTGACTGGGGTGAAGAGGTTTCCTTCGCAGGGTTTTTGACCTAATCTCATTATCAATGATCTTCCATAGTTTTGAGTGCAAAGGAGGTTTAACTATGTAGTTCGCAGAGTTTTTGACCTAATGTCATGATCAATGAACTCTCCATTGTTTTGAGCACAAAGTAGGTTAAACCCATTGGTCTAAAGGACTTCGCAAGCGAGTTATCCCTTTCCCTACCTTAGGTATGAAAATTACCTTAGCCCTCCTCCGCACCATTGGAATGTAAGTGAGAGTTTTTGCCCTAATGTCATGATCAATGATCTCTCCATTGTTTTGAGCACAAGCGAGTAATCCCTTTTTCTACCTTAGGTAGCAATGTCCTCTTAGAAGCTTTTAAAGCTGTCTCTTTATGCTTTTCTTATCACCTTACTGTACTTCGTTAGATTTGCTGCATATTGTTCCCAGCATCTGGTGCGTTTGGCTTTGTTGAATAGCTTCCGCACCGTTTTCCTAAAGGAAGAGAGATGCTGAGACCACCAAGGGGTTTTTGTATAACCCTTTAGTTTTATCACAGGACAGCTCCAGTTGAAGGCGTCCGTGCCTTGTTACCCTGCTTTCCACCTCCATACAATTCGTTTCCGACGAGTGTGACGTATACTAGATAAGTTTAAGTTAACTACTTAGGTTGATATATTTCTCGCAGTCTGCTCTCTTGGGGTTTCTCATGGAGTTGCCCGCCTTTGACTTAACTTTCAAATTAAACTGGGTGATTCTATGATCCGACAGTTAGGGTTCTGTGGGAACTTCCCATTCCGAGATCGGATTATTTGCCAGTTTACTGCCTCTGTCGAGCTCGAGCCTACCCAGGTCGAGTCCCGCGATTAGTTCCTGCGCTGTGGGAACCTCCGCTGCCTCAGTGACTGTCCTTGCCGGTTCCAGAAAACTCGCCGGGAATACAAGAGGCTTGGACGGTGCCTTGAATGGTTGGGGGTTTGTGTGGACGCCTCTTCATCCTGCACTTTTCCCGGCGCCGTATCTGGGTCGCCCGCGATCTTTGGTCGCAAGGGCCTGACGGTGATGAAGCTGAACCTGTATTTCAATCTGAATGTGCTGGACGACTCTTCATCTATCCCGGTATCCTCTATATTGCTGCTGCGCCACGCTGAGGTACGTATGCCCTCATTTTTCGCCCTTATCAGCCCTATGGCATGTTCTACAGGCTTATCCGCACTCCCCGGGAGAAACACCATAACTATATGCGTATGGGGTTTCTCATCCCCTCCCTGTGTGCAGAGCTTCGGACCTTTCCAAGCGCCGATTTCCGGTGCGGCCTCCGTAAGCCATACAGCAGTTCTTTCGTCCTTGCATTCCACAAGGAGTAGTCCCGGACGAAAGTACTCACAACAAAAGGCAAGCGGGTAGGTCCACCCTTTAAAGACCTCATTCATAAGCGCCTTCTTCTCGCTCGACCGCTCTAATGCGGGTGCGGGTAACCTGGTTTTCGCCTTTTCTGGGCAGTAGGCCCCCCGCCCTCCGCTATTCAGCGTGTACCTCTCTCTGCCATCTCTCTGGCGGTCTCTGGATGTTTCCCTTGTGCGAGATAGCGCAAGTATCACTTTGCTGCCGAGTCGGACAGCCCTACGCTCCTGCGGTAATCTAGGGCACCTGGTCTTCCCCGGATAGCTAGAGGCGGATGTCTGCCTCTTCTTTTGCGCCTACCTTTCGAGCTTTGTGATTTACTTTGGGCGGATTCTGACGAACGGTGTTTGTAAAGTGCCGGCGATCTACCGGGATACCTGGCGATCTGGAGCGATGCCTGGAGACAGCTTCCTCTGATCGTGCCTCGACAGGTTTGTCACTCCCGTTGCCAGTGGTCATTTGCCCACTGGGTGCCAGTTCTCGGCGGCGTGTCGCATCTCTGCAAGTGGAGGACCCATCACTGTCTTCCTGAGCGTGCTCGGCAAAAAGGGCTGTCTCTGCGCGGGAGAGGTTTTCCGGGAGGGCACCACCTCGTCTCGCTGTGCTCCACTGATCTTCTTTCTTTTCATTTGTATTGTTTTTAGATTTGTTAGTTGTCTTCACCTTTTTCGTGCTACTGCTTTCTCGCAAAGACGATACTTATTGTCTATCTATTCGAGTGGGGGTCTCGAGAGTTCGCCGTGCCAGCGCCCCTTGTCGCAGTAAGGCCACCGTTACTCCTCGATGCAGCCCGGTGTCGAGAAGACGTCGTACTATAGGAACTCGTGAAATTTTTAAGCGATCTACCCTATTTTTAAAATGAGAATGTGATTACTTCGTGTGCAATGAGTATTAAAGAATACCATTTACAGTCGGCTCTACATACTGGAATGACCCGGGTTTTACCCGGCCAAGGACTGTTATTTCGGCGATCTAACCCTGTTTAGATCGGTCTACCCCAATGCCATTTAAACGCTGGAAGTCTAACCTGATTGTAATTTTCAGAAAATTTAGCGGAGGAGCAACGCCAAGGCTCTTATAAGTTCCATTTGATCTTTGATTGTCTTCAAAAAAGCTGATCAAACAAATTTTTATTTGTATTCTTCAGAATAGTATGTTGCGTAATCATATTCAAAGGAAAGTAAATTTTTTGCCCGCACACTATAACTACCTGTTACATCAGCGTGGAAATAAACTAGTGGTCCGTTTAGCGGTTAGTTGTGTATAGGCACCAGATGTCAAATCTTCTTCGTTCTTTTTTGCATTTATGAAAATGAATTCACAGAATTCTTTATTTTCTTTGCCG
Source organism: Anomoia purmunda (assembly GCA_951828415.1). Classification (NCBI taxonomy): domain Eukaryota; kingdom Metazoa; phylum Arthropoda; class Insecta; order Diptera; family Tephritidae; genus Anomoia; species Anomoia purmunda. The sequence goes on along the minus strand of OX639998.1, from coordinate 49,619,255 downwards.
TTGAAATTTCAAATTTTGTTAGATGTATGCGTACATACGTGCGGAAGCATAAACAGTATGGATTTCCAATTATTTTGTTGTTGTTGTAGCCGCTAGTCACCCCCTGTGAAGAACGGATTCACCCATGGTCGTTGTCGTCAAACTCATCTGGTTTGAGAGGACATGTAGATGCCTATTTGGTGCGCCAAACGGTGACACCTAGCAAGGAACTCTTTGCAGAGCATGAGGCTGTGCTCCTTAACGCGGAGCACATTCACCTCTTGGTGAAGATGTTCCTGAGGCGACATCAGCAGCCATCCCGTCACCGTTCGGAGTGCGCCGTTCTGGCAAGTCTGCAGCTTCATCAACTGTGTCTTACTGGTTAAAATTTCGATGTAACTGCAAAATCAACCTTGTTCCTGTCTGCCACAAACATGAAAAGTGACTCCTGAAAATCTTTGGTGGATATGTTTATTTAGTTTAAAGTATGAAACAAACAAATGCGGATATCTTTTAAATGGACAACACAGCGTATCAGATATTTTATCATTTTACCGGGCTGACGCAACTCGGCAATAAGGAAAAGATTAACCATTACTAGAATCAAGCATTTAAGGTTTCGCAAAGGGCAGAAACAGGAACATAAATGGAAACGCCTGCAAACTTCAACTATGTCATCCACGCCTTTCAGCTTGAACATACCTTGTTTTATTTTGTTGTTGTAATATGACCCCACCACCCACTCCTGCTGTTGTTTCCAGGTGTTCCTGTGTATATAAAAGTGCATATTAACTTTATTAGCAATTCTTTATTTTTTATTAAATTGCACAATGTAACTTTTGTATCAAACGTAAATTTAGTGCGATGTATTATACTTAGTCCTGTCATAAGTTCTGTCAAAGTTTACAAAGTGCCGTTATTTATAATTTGTATGCAGTGTCTACTCAAATATAATAATAAGTCCAGTAATTGCTTTCGCTTATTAATAATGGAATATATGAAAAGTCTGATTACGGTGATTGCTTTACATAAGTGTGGGAAAAGCGCAAGGGATTTTTTTCAGCTTCTCAAAAAACTTAATGTTTCACGAATGTTTATTTAGCCCACTATTGGTCGTTTTTTCCAAACGACTACAGTTGATGACAGAAAGAGGAGTGGTCGCCCTCGCGTGTTTCGAACCAATTCAGCCCTAAAAACTGTTCGCGAACGCATTCGCAGAAATTCCCTTAGAAATCAGAAAATTATGTCAAGGGAAATGGATATATCGACCAGAATAATTCCAGACTTATTCGAGATGATCTTCTCATGAAATCCTACCGCACGCGATTAACGACCATGATAAAAGTATCCTTTTTACAAATGACAAAATTTTGACTTCGATGGAGACCATTGGATGTTCGAGCAAGAATCTGCTCCGGCACACAAGGCAAACCCCACTCAGCAGTGGCTTAAAAGCAATGTTCCTGGTTTCATAGCTGCAGATGATTGGCAGTCTGGAAGTCCTGATTTGAATTCATTGTACTACAGTTTGTGGTCAGAGTTGGAGAACATGGCGTATCGAAGACCCCTCAGAAATTAGTTGGTTCGAATTCAATTGTTTGGCAAGAATTGCTATGGTTACGTAAATTGCCGCAGCAGATTCATGCACATTTGTGTGCGTCCGCGTGAAAAGGGCCCACTTTGTCGCATCTAATTTCCGAGATATATAGATTTTTCGATACATGGATCGAATTTCGTAAGTTTTTATTATGGTTTATTATGAAACTATATACATTTACGCATCGAATGACACCAAATTTACCACACACAAAATTGAGCAAAACTTGTGCCCGTACGTATGTTTTGTAAACAAACTTTGCGTACATAAAACTGCGTTTGCTTGCATCAACACAGTGTTGCCATTCTTTTGTTTGCATACATACTTTTACACACATCCGCGTTGTCAATTACAATTTTTCATTGTATAATAAACCAAAGCCAAAAACCAACAAATGCAAATAGTTCATTTATCTATAATTAACATTATTAAACATCGATTTTAAATTAATTAAATAAAAATTAAAATTTTTATAAGGTTATTTTGTTAATGATTTTAAAAAGTTCTGCTTGGCAACACTGTGCGGTGAGAGAGCACTCAGCTGACACGGCTTCACGGCAAAAATCTAAATTTCTCAGATTACACACGTACACGTCGCGCGTAACAGTCACACGTACACGTTGATGAGTTTTCATTTACATGGCGCTCTCATAAGTTTGATCGTGTCAGCTGACACGTAACGTACGTTTGCGTCGGTGACTGTGGGCACCATCTCCCATCAAACAGACACGGCATACGTACTAAAGGGCTGCATGAATGCGCAAAAAGCAAACTTTGAGTCACTGTCAACAATTTTCAACACGCTCTCACTCACACTGCTAGAAAAGGAAATCGCATGTTTGGTTTAAAAAAGTACCGAGTCTCATTAGTGAGAACAACAACGAGTTCGTCCAACTCATAGCACTCTCACAAGCTACGATCCACTCTTGGCAAAATTGGGCCGCCGAAGTAATTCATGGTGTTCGTGTAAGTTAATTCTACACAAGAAGGAGGTTGTGTGAGTAAGCGCTGTTTGTATGAATTAACAACTGTTAACTTAGCATTCGAGTTATTCTTGTTGCACCGCTAGGCAAGACTAAATTTGTATTGGAGGGCTTTGCTTCTATGTAATTCATTTAGTGAATTAATAATTAACAAAATATTATAATAAATAAAAATATTTTAGAACTCAAAATATGTACAGTGGGGAATGCACATCTGGAAAAATTTCATAAAAATAGAAAATGGTTGTTTTTTAAATAACAAATTATATAAATAAAAAATATGTCAGTTTTAGCGTATCAAATTATATATATTTTTTAAATTTTAAAATGTAAAAGTATGTATGTATGTAGGAGTTTATTGTTTTCATAACAAAATATGTTTAAATATCAACACATCCTCAACGAATGCCCACTGCACGAATTAGCACGACTAACAACACTTGACTCGAAAGATATTTCGGAAATACTTGCCATCCCCACCAACACAAACATCGACAAAATCGGCAAATTCGTTAAAACCATCGATTTAACTATCTAACCACACAACTATCTCCTTGACGTAGAGCTGATGGCCCCGGCAGCCAATGCTCATACAAGCATTTAGCTTTGATATTCATATCACCGTTAAACAATAATAATAATAATAATAATAATATCTATAATATAATTACGCCATACATTTTTCCGTTGTGGTACCATTTACTCTTGAATGCGTGGACCGATTTCTTTGAGATATGTACCATTTGAAAGGTAGAGTTCCGCAGAAGTGTAGAATGTTTTTTGAATGCCATCGAAGCTCGATGGTTGGGCGAACACTAGTACTTGTAAATACCCTGCTATGTATATAAGGCTTAGCGAAGTTATAATTTTACATTTCTATTGTACACTTGCGTATAAACGTGCAGCACGTATTGATTACCGTTCTCTTTTTTCTCTTATTTAATATGCAATGCAACAGATTTATTTCCCAAATATTTTTGAAATGTTAGATAGGGCTTTTCTATTTTAACCAAATTTATATTTTTGACGAAAGAACAACTTATCCGTACTATGAAATGGAAAACCCAATAATGTCCCGAATGGATCTGTTGAATTGAAATTAAAAGCGTAATATACGATGCTCATTTTTTATCTTTGTTTATTTAAAGCTTTAAAATAAAATTAGGGCAATTCACTTGTGTAACAAAATAAATGTATGTATGTATATACATAATCCAATTCACTTGGGTAACAAACAAAGTATACATAATAACATAGTTCAGTTCATTTATTAAAAAATAGAATGTGAAACATTTCAGTCTTCTAGTACTTAAAAATAATTTTTCTATGCATAAAATAGTAAAAAAAAACTTGTATTTAAAAAGGAAGTCCTTCAGTAATTTAGTCTTATTTGGTAAAATATAAGTATCAAATTCGAGTTCAGCGTTTTTCATATGTTTGTGGTTTCTAGTAACTGAGTACTATAAAAATAATTAATCAATTTACATGTTCTTATGTAAAAACATAATTTTTCCTACCGAAACAGGGTTAAACCCAATAACACAGCGTTTTTCAGAAAGCAAATTTTTAGCACTTGAGAATATTCTCTCAGATGAGGCACTACTTGCCGGTGCTGCTAAGATTTTCAAACTTAGTTTAAAAAGTAATGGAAATTTGAGTTTATTTAATTCCCACCACTGTAGAACATCAAAATTGTCATGCATTACCTCGTTGACATTTTCGTATAATAGCAATTCATTTTCAACTCGATCATTATTATTTGTTGGATTTAAAGGTTGAAGAAATCCTGAGAAAAGACGTTCGTTATTATTGGAAAGAGGATTGAGGGAACTACTTTCATTTTTGCTTAGATCTTGTTCAATAATAAATGCGTCTAACATGTTTTTGCAATGTAATTTAACACAATTTTTTTCTTCATTTGTGAAGTGTAATAATTTGTTGGTCGGTGGGAACAGAAACAAAGCAATTTAGTGAAACATTTTTAAGTTTTTAAGCACTACATCATTTAATAATGTACTGAGTTTAAGTTTAAACGATTTTATAATTTCTAACTCATCATCAGTATTTGTTTCACAAATTCGTTTTAAAAAGTTAACATGCACAATAACTAAATGTAAAGTTGGGTAACTATCCCCTTCTAATTCTTTTGAAGATTCTTCGAAATTTTTTAAAATGTTTATTATATCTGTTACAATATTTAGGCTGATGTTACTCATTCTGTGGGTCTGTTCTTTTTTCTGCAATATGTTTATTATTTCGATCCAATTTCTTTGCACTGATTGCAGTAAATAATAAATGGAATTCCATCAAGTTACAGAGTAACTTTTCAGTGTAGTTGGTAGTTGCCCATTAGCTCCAGACTTTTTAAAATAAGTTACAAGTTTTGTGCATTTTTTACATATTTCCCTGATATCTGAACACTCTTCAATAGACTTTTCTACTACATTATGCAGCATATGACTAACGCAGAATATGTGGTCAAATGTACTAAATGCTGCTTTCATATTGGATCCCCTGTCTGTAACAATTATTCCCTTATCAAGACGACAATCAAACTCAGTCAGCGCTGCCATTACTTTTTGTATGATTCTTTCACCTACATATATAAAATAAAGATAAATGAATGCACTTTGTAAACAAATTTGTAAGACACATTAAAAGTTATAAAGTTATAAAACTAGGGCTGTACTATAAGGAATATAATAATTAGTTAAGTTATTACTTATAGCGTTTTCTTTTCTCGAAATAATGTTGTGTTCTTTTCTCAGCATTTTTTGTGGGTTGTTTGTTCTTTTCTCAACATGCTGCCCTCTCGCCCGACAAAAGTGCGACATTTTCTACCCGTGCCAAATCGAAAGGGCGAGCGTTGCCCAGCGAATTGTGTGTATCTCTACTCAACAAAAACAGGTTTGAGCTGATCTGTGACAGAGCGGTATTTTTTTGTTCTTTTCTAATTGAGAAAATGCAACCTTTTCGCAGTGCATAGGGGAACAATTCCATCATGTTGCCATACAATCGGGCAACATTTTTTTCGAGAAAAGAAAACGCTATTAGTCTTGTATATACGGAATTTTTCAGAAACTTCCATCAATAGCCTTAGTTTGAATATGTAAACTAATAATATTGAAAAAAGACTTGTTATTAAGTTTGCGATATACTTATGTATGTATATGTACATTTGTACTAACATTACTGCAGTGTCCAGTATAAACATAAAAATTCCACTTCGCCTGTAAAAATTAGCCTTTTGCAGTTTTAATGAAATAATACAAATTCCAAAACAGGTACACGTTCTACAGTATTGAGAGAACTGCTAATCAAATCCAAACTCAGTTATTTTAAATACATTTGACTCGATTAGTCAGCATATTCAAAAATAACGAAAACGAAGTAATAATTGTTATACTTTACGCTACATACATACATACATATGAGCATATGTATGCATTCATATACAATGTATGTACATATGTATATATCCCTACAAATATGCAGTTTCAACAAATACTTACTGCTACAAGATTCAAAATCCATTGATCGAAAAGCAAGCAGCTTCATTCCAATTTTTCCGTTTTTAATATAATGAATGGTCAGAGATAAAAACGATTGTTTTAAATAACTATCAGTCCATAAATCTGATGTAAGTCCAAAGGCACTGAGCTCTCTTAGTTCTATTTTTAAGGAATCATGGGCTATATTGTTTAGATTGTCTATATTTCTAGAAATAGTTGTTGAATGAGGTAATAGCTGATCTAAATTTACATTCTTCCCGTACTTAGCTCCAATTGAAAGCATTAGATCTGTATATTTAATCAAGCCTGTATCTTCCACCATCTTAAATGGTCTACAATTTTTAATGACCCATTCGGTAAACGTTTCAATCACTTTTTTTTGTGTCATGGTCGACTAGAACCTTTAGCTCATCTTCCGAACGGTTTTTTAAGTTTTTTATAGCACTTAAGTATGTTTGACAAGGTTTGAAGTGCTATTCGTAAATTTAAAAACGCTGTTACAATTTTTGCATGCAACGACATCTTATTAAACTGCCGCTATTTTCAACCTTGCCAAAAATTTCCCAAACCTTGCTTTTTCCAGTTTCAATAATAATTTGATAATCCCCTTTCACAATCTTATCCTTAATTTCATTTAGTTGTTGCCTAAGAACAGGCTCTGATCGGCTTGAAGTTGCAGACTCATCTAATGTCACCTATTATTGCGAAAAAAAGGAACAGGTGTATAAAGAATTACAATATGGCAATTATTAATGAAAAAATTAACTGAGTTTCGCGGTCAATCACTTACATCCATTATTTTTAATGAAAAATCTGAAATTAATACTTGTACACATGTATGTTCAAACAAAAAGCTTGCTAAATTTTTTTACTTCGTTTAATCTCCGTATTCACAAAACAAATGACAAATTTAAATATGCAGTAATATGTATCGGCCAAGCATCTACGGTCGGTACTATACAGAAAAACATGTTGGTGGGGAAAACCCTTCCAGATTTTCTGTTTTTTATTTACTTGCTTAGCTGGAAACTGTGAGTGCACCCATCCTAGTTAATAGATTGAGAGAAACAATGAATGCACATAACAATGAGTGCGGATCTCACTCTAATCCACTGCTTAACAACCGTCTACGCTTTGCCCTCACAGCTAGTTGATGTTGTGAGTGTGAGTTCTGTATATGTATGGGACGAATTAACGATGTTTGCCTTCTAGCTAAAAACAGCAACCCACAATGTCTTCTTAGTATCAGCATTCACATAGTTCCAACTCAGCGTCGGCGCTAAACTCGAGTTATGAGATGAATTCATGAATTCAGTGGTACATTCATGGCGTGAATTAATTCTTGCAACCCTTTAATACGTACACGTCGGTGACTGTGGGCACCAGAGAACTGCAACGGATACAGAAATTGTGTGTATACTCGCGCATGTAGCCGTATTTTGCATGCTTTGTTGTTTTCGTGTACAAACCGTCGCTTGTCTGTTTGCTCATAGATCAATACGATCATGACGATGCATACATACTCGCTACATTATCCGTCGGACAAATTTGTGTCAGCATATAAAGTTGCACGTACCTAACACACTCGCCGGCGCCAAACACTCGCGACACTCGAGTGTTGTTTGCGAGCCACTCGGGTTACCCGTTAGAATATTTTTCTTTGCAAGCAGTAGTTGATTAGCGATCATTGTGTTTACTATCATATTTTTTGTATTGTTTTTTTGTACGTGAGATGGCAGATACTGCAGATATTGTTTCTGAACAAATTATTAGTGGAATTACACTTTGTCCAGAAAACGTAAAGGGAAAAGTTTTGTATGGGATGTGATTTCGGAAATCTTGAAGCCAGACGAGAGTGTTGTGGCTGGATTTGTTTACTGCCGCATTTGTTGTCAAGTTCTAAAATATACTCATAGCCAGACAGCCAATTTGAATCGCCATAAATGCTGCCAAAAAATAAAGGAATCACAAGTTTTCAAACCAGTCACAGAATTGGATAAAAAAGAGGCCACTGAGAAATGTACGCTATGGGTCATCGAAGATAGCCAGCCATTTTCGTCGGTAAATGGTGTTGGATTTTCCAAATTGGCAAAGTTTTTAATTAAGATCGGCGCAAGGTATGGCGAAAACGTCAACGTGGAGGATGTATTGCCAGATGCAACAACGATTTCCCGCAACGTGAAAAAGTATGCTGAAGAAAAAAAACAAAAACTTAGTGAAGAAATAAAGGGCGTTGTGAGCAGCGGTGGAGCTTTAGCTACAATCGACATGTGGACAGACAATTACGTGAAAAGAAATTTTTTAGGTGTAAATTTCACTATATGAATGATTTCAAAATATTTGACATTGTGTTGGATTTTGAAAAGTCAACCGGTGAAAATATATTGGGAAAACTTAACAGTGTATTTAGTGAATTTGGAATTGAAGACATTAGTTTAATTAAGTTTGTAACAGACAGGGGTAAAAATATTATTAAAGCATTAGAGCGTAATGTACGCCTGAATTGCAGCAGCCACCTATTTTCCAATGTCTTAGATAAATCCTTCACTGAAACAGCTGAGTTAGCAGACATTTTAGAGTCGTGCAAAAAAATTGTGAAGTATTTTAAAAAGGCTAATTTGCAGCATTTCCTAACCACTTCTTTGAAAAACCAATGCCCTACACGATGGAATTCTCACTATATAATGCTTAAGTCCATAAGTGATAATTGGTTAGAAATTAATAGAATAATGAACGAAAATGGACAAACCCAAAGATTATTACATGTAAATATATCGATAGTTAATGTCCTCGTTGAACTGTGTACTAATTTTGAAATCGTATTTAAAAATTTACAACTGTCTAGTTCTCCATCGATGTGCTACGTTTTACCATCTGTGCTAAAAATTAAAAGCCTTTGTGAACCGAATGTGAACGACGTCGTTCCCATTTCAATTTTAAAAGAAAAAATTAGGCAACATGTTGACGAAGTTTGGGGTTCCAATCTAAGTTTGTGGCATAAGGCTGCATTTTTCTTTTATCCACCAGCTTTAAACATGCAGAGAAATGATATAAGTGCTATAAAGTCTTTTTGTATGTCTCTAATTAAAGAATCATGTAGTGTTTCTTTGCCAACGTCAGCAAAATTTATGGATAATGACTCACTTATCTCGACCACACCATCTCCTTCGTTTTCACACGTAAACCAAAATAGCCCGAATGAAAGACTTTTAAGTTGCACAGCTTCAAGTTCTAATAGCCCTTTGCCTTCCAACAACGTTGCACAGTTTTTTCTTTCTCAACTGATTAGGCAATCTGCTCCGCGAACCTTAGAAACGCCTGAAGATGAACTGGAAAGATACAGCACGGAAACAGTTGAAATGACCGAAAACTTTGATTTAATTGGGTGGTGGAAAATAAATGAAAAAAAGTTCCCTTATGTGTCGAAACTAGCTTTGCGAATCCATTCAATTCCTGCAACCAGTGCTGCAGCTGAAAGATCTTTTTCTCTGGCTGGCAATATAATAAGAGAAAAAAGAAATAGGCTAGCGCCCGGGTCAGTTGACAGCTTGCTTTTCCTAAATTCTTATTATCAGGCATGTGCTGCAAATCGTTTTCGCATGAAAGTGTCACACAAACACGTATTTGTCGTATTGTTTCGGTGGCACTTTCATGCGAAAACGATTTGCAGCACATGCCCGTATAAAAACTTTAATGTTTAAACTTTGAAACCCTGTGTAAATATTTAATTTTAAGAAATGTGTTCCTTTATTTTGTAGTATTTATCCATACATACACTTACGGTCATAAACAACTTCAAACTTGCATTTATTGTTTGGTATTTGGCTTTTTTTTTACCTAAGTGTACATACAGCTATGGACGGAGAAATAGCATGAAAATTCAAAATGATATTGTTCCAACTTATGTTTATTTGTTTATTTTTAATAATTTTCATTTAAAATATAATTCAATCTATAAAAGAAACCACATAAATAAACGTTTCAAAGCTTGCACACATTTTACCAAAATTAATCATACTTTAAGAAATTGTCATCAAAATTTCAAACCTTTCAATCAGAATCTTTAGAAAATTTTCGAGCATTTTCTTCCATACAACTCACAAACGAAATGTTTTTTAATAAGGAAGAAAATGCTCAACACCCTTGGCCAAAAAAGTTCTAAAAAATCAACGGTAATCTTTAGCCACTTGAAACTTGCACTTTATTAGACTCAAATTGAATGGGCTACAAAACTGCATATTCGAAAATTTTCTAAAGATTCTGATTGAAAGCTTTGAAGTTTTGATGACAATTTCTTAAAGTCTGATTAATTTTGGTGAAATGTGTGCAAGCTTTGAAACGTTTATTTATGTGGTTTCTGTTATAGATTGAATTATATTTTAAATGAAAATTATTAAAAATAAACAAATAAACATAAGTTGGAAACAATATCATTTTGAACTTTCGTGCTATTTCTCCTTCCATAGCTGTAAATTGCGAGTTTTTGAAATGTGATTTTTGTTCCTATAACTTTAATTTTCTATGTAGCAGATTAGGAACTTTTAAATAAAATTAAGTCTTATGAAATGTTTTTTTTATTTTAAATTTAACTCCAACTATTTAACATTTTTTTTAAATACTAACCGTACAATGTGGATCTCATGAAATGTTTTTGTTAAATAAATGTATACAATACATATGAATTAAAATTAACTTAGTCGTTACTTTCATCTCTAAATAATAGGATAAATACTGCCGTTTTCTTTTCTACAAAAAATGTTGCCTGAACATTGCCCTCTGCGCACTTACGCCATTAGTAGATACCCGAGTGCACTCGAGTGTTTACGTGCGCGAGTATGCGCCTTCACATGCACGGCTAATCATGTGAACTACCACACTCGAAAATGTAATGATATATCCCGCACATGTCAGCCTTATGTTTATGTGTGAGCATGAATGAGCGCATAGCAGCAGACGGCTGTGCTTACTTGTATCAAATTTTAAGGATGATGAATATGCAAACTCGAGCGCACTCAATGCCGTTCTCTGGTGGGCACCATTAGTGAGCAAACGGGCGGCACAAACACACCAATCGAGAAGCAAGAAACATCTTCAATCTACATCTTTAACTACTTCTAAATACGTCTATATTCAGATTTGTCATCAACATAATTAATTTTAAATATATACACATATATTTCAAACAACAAATCGTCTTTTCGCCGACAATAACGTTTTCTCGATTGGTGTGTTTCTGCCGTTGTATGTTCACTAAGCCGTTTTTGTGAAGCCGTTTTGTGAACCGTTCAGTAAAGCCGATTTTTATGAAGCCATTTTTGTGAAGCCGTTTAGCAAAGCCGTTTTTGTGAAGCCGTTCTTGTGGAGCCGTTTTTTATAAAGCTATTTTTGTGAAGCCGTTTTAGTAAAGCCGTTTTGTGAAGCCGTTCTTGTGAAGCTGTTGCAATGCACAAGTTTTGCCGCTACGTCTTACAGAAGACATCCGAGAAATTATTGCAGCTTACGCGCCCAACTGTAAAGGGATATTTCGACAAGGCATAAATATGTTTACGAGAGGCAGATCAAATCAAATTCCAGCTGCCGCAAATGCTGATAATAGCAATCCGGATTTAGATACCACTGCTGCGAACATCGGGGTACAAGGGATCACAACACAGCCACAAGTAAATGTCGGAAACGAGGCTATTGTTTCTTTTAGTAGCCGAAATATTAAGTACGACATCTGTGGACCAATGGCGCTGGATTCCAACATCTCTTAATATCGCCGACGAATCAACACGAGCATCTACTTCGTTTGACTGTAGCAATACGTCGAGGTGGTTCGCAGGACCAGAGTTCCTTTATGAAGATGCATCAAGCTGGCCACAGGAGATCCCAGAACTGACGTCAGAAGAGTGCGCATTAGAAGAAACTGCGAAGCGCGTCATCATTCGTAATTTTTTAAGGTCGTACGAGTCGTTGCCTGGCTGCTACGATTTTTTCATAACACAAAATTCCATGATCGCAGAAGTGGTGAGTTGAGCTCTACTGAACTTGGAGCCGCCGAAAGTAAAATATTTCTTCGTGTGCAGCTCGAGTAATTTGCGGAAGAAATCCACGTAATCAACCAAAACGAATGTCTGCCGAGGTCGAGCGCCCTATATCAGCTAACTCCCGTTATAGATGTCCACCAAACCATATTTCGTAAGTTTTTATTATGGTTTATTATGAAACTATATACATTTACGCATCGAATGACACCAAATTTAGCACACACAAAATTGAGCAAAACTTGTGCCCGTACGTATGTTTTGTAAACAAACTTTGCGTACATAAAACTGTGTTTGCTTGCATCAACACAGCGTTGCCATTCTTTTGTTTGCATACATATTTTAAAACACATCCGCGTTGTCAATTACAATTTTTCATTGTATAATAAACCAAAGCCAAAAACCAACAAATGCAAATAGTTCATTTATCTATAATTAACATTATTAAACATCGATTTTAAATTAATTTAATAAAAATTTAAATTTTTATAAGGTTATTTTGTTAATGATTTTAAAAAGTTCTGCTTGGCAACACTGTGCGGTGAGAGAGCACTCAGCTGACACGGCTTCACGGCAAAAATCTAAATTTCTCAGATTACACACGTACACGTCGCGCGTAACCGTCACACGTACACGTTGATGAGTTTTCATTTACATGGCGCTCTCATAAGTTTGATCGTGTCAGCTGACACGTAACGTACGTTTGCGTCGGTGACTGTGGGCACCATCTCCCATCAAACAGACACGGCATACGTACACGTCTGTGACTGTGGGCACCATTAGTGAGCAAACGGGCGGCACACACACACCAATCGAGAAGCAAGAAACATCTTCAATCTACATATTTAACTACATCTAAATACGTCTATATTCAGATTTGTCCTCAACATAATTAATTTTAAATACATACACATATATTTCAAACAACCAATCGTCTTTTCGCCGACAATAACGTTTTCTCGATTGGTGTGTTTCTGCCGTTGTATGTTCACTAAGCCGTTTTTGTGAAGCCGTTTTGTGAACCGTTCAGTAAAGCCGTTTTTGTGAAGCCGTTCTTGGGGAGCCGTTTTTTATAAAGCTACTTTTGTGAAGCCGTTTTGGTAAAGCCGTTCTTGTGAAGCTGTTGCAATGCACAAGTTTTGCCGCTACGTCTTACAGAAGACATCCGAGAAATTATTGCAGCTTACGAACCCAACTGTAAAGGGATATTTCGACAAGGCATAAATATGTTTACGAGAGGCAGATCAAATCAAATTCCAGCTGCCGCAAATGCTGATAATAGATACCACTGCTGCGAACATCGGGGTACAAGGGATCACAACACAGCCACAAGTAAATGTCGGAAACGAGGCTATTGTTTCTTTTAGTAGCCGAAATATTAAGTACGACATCTGTGGACCAATGGCGCTGGATTCCAACATCTCTTAATATCGCCGACGAATCAACACGAGCATCTACTTCGTTTGACTGTAGCAATACGTCGAGGTGGTTCGCAGGACCAGAGCTCCTTTATGAAGATGCATCAAGCTGGCCACAGGAGATCCCAGAACTGACGTCAGAAGAGTGCGCATTAGAAGAAACTGCGAAGCGCGTCATCATTCGTAATTTTTTAAGATCGTACGAGTCGTTGCCTGGCTGCTACGATTTTTTCATAACACAAAATTCCATGATCGCAGAAGTGGTGAGTTGAGTTCTACTGAACTTGGAGCCGCCGAAAGTAAAATATTTCTTCGTGTGCAGCTCGAGTAATTTGCGGAAGAAATCCACGTAATCAACCAAAACGAATGTCTGCCGAGGTCGAGCGCCCTATATCAGCTAACTCCCGTTATAGACGTCCACCAAACCACTACGTGACACGTCTCGTGGCGAAGAAATATCATTGCCAGCTATATCATCAGAACGACAGTCTGACAATTAACCAAATGAGACAAAGATTTTGGGTGCTTCGTGTGCGTGCGCTGCTCATATCCGTCAAGAGGGAGTGTACTGTGTGTGTTTATAACAACGCGAAGCCAGCCGTTCCGCTGATGGGCCAGCTGCCAACAGACCGTCTCACACCATATGTGCATCCATTCTCCTATGCTGGAGTCGATTATTGTGGATCATTTTCTGTCACTATCGGCCGCAGGAGAGAAAAACGATGGGTCGGATTATTTACATGTTTAACGACTAGAGCAGTACATTTAGAAATTGCGGACGATCTCTCGACTGATTCATTTATTTTGTGTTTGCGCAACTTCATTAACCGCAGAGTAGTACCGGTTAGAATCTGAAGCGATAATGGAACGAGTTTAAGGCAGAAGAGCGCATGTTCGATTTTAACGTAATAAACCCGTCAGCAGGCGGCTGCTGGGAACGCCTCTTACAGTGCATAGAACAACTGTTGCAGAGGGTATCGCATGAAGAAGCACCGCGATTGGAGACATTCCGCAGCGCCTTGCTTGAAGCATAGAACATTGTTAACCGCCGTCCACTAACCGCAACTGCTTCGACGATGTAAGTGGATGGAAAAGATAACGCCTCTACAACCTGGGCAGTTAGTCATTATACGAGTATGCGACTCTACCCCACCGAGAAGCCAGTGGGAGCGTGGCAGGGTAACTGAGGTATTCGTGGCTAAAGATGGCCAAGTAAGAAGTGCCGCGTTTCGCACACTTTCAGGTGTAATTCGACGACCAGCCAGTAAGCTAGCCGCTTTGCGAATAAGTGAATCCTCCATGGATTCACCGGGGAGTGGGATGTCGTTTCACAACCCTGATTCCTAAAAATGGAAAACATAGTTTTACGCAACCCTGTCCTGCCAATGAACGGATAACTGAAAATAAACGGTGTTAACATATAAATATATATAGCAGTTTAGTGAGCAAACAGGCGGCAGAAACACACCAATCGAGAAACAAGCAACATCTTCAATCTATAACTACATCTAAATACGTCTAAATTCAAATTTGTCATCAACAAAATTAATTTTAAATACATACACATATATTTCAAACAGCAAATCGTCTTTTCGCCGACATAGGAGGTTCGCCACCTTGGAAGCCCGAAATCGATGACCAAATTAAAATTTTTTCTGGCAAAGAAAGTATACACCGTCAGGGAAATATTTTGACAACGTTTTTATGTGCATACATCGAAGTTGCTTAGACAATTTTTCAGGACTTTACATCGATAATTATAGATGAGATGGTATTGCGAATATTGCCTCTCGCAGGGCGAGTATACCTCGTACACCGTGTAGCTGCCAAAATCTCCATCCGACTGCAACAATCAAGTTTTCGTCTTCAATAGAAATGTACTCCCTGTGATCTATCGTAGGGATTTGCTATTATATGGACTTGTAACAAAATTACAATTATATGAAGGAAAAATGGCTATTTTGCCCGTGTTTTTCATTACATTAAATGTTATAAAAAAAACTGAAAATTATGTATTGCAAAAATCCTACGATAGATCCAAGAGGATTGTATTGTAAGTATTTGCATATAAAAATCTTTGGAATGGGTTGAAATTTGTAGGACAAATATGTGGTGTGCCGTTTTTAAAAACCGTGTTTCGAGAAAAACGCGTTTAAAGTTTCTATACATGGTGATGAGTCACTCAAACGCGCATGTCTTAAAACAACGAAAAAAACAACTTTAACCATCAAAATTATGTATGATTTTATATTCTCCGTAATCTCGGGAAGCATTTTAGCTAATAAAAAAAATCGATTTTTAAAAAATTCCAAGGTGGCGTAACCCCTTAATAAATCAATTTATTAAATGCATCAAATTGTTTCCTTTGATTAACTATTCAAAAATAAGGAACTTACGTTTTACTTATATAATATAATTTTGCGTAGGCTGGTGATGATGTCCTTATTGGGTCCTGGCTGGCAATGGGGCTGAGACAAAAGAGCTGGTAGACTCTGCTCGGCTGAGAAAAATGGAATGGCCGAGGGGAAATGTCCTGCTTGTCACCGAAGAACCCGCTGCTTTGTACAAGAGCTTTTTAACGAAACAAAACAGTTGGTTCGATGGACGAACGGATAACCGCAGTTATGTGCTGACATACATGTTTGTGTTCCCAAATAGGTAAACACAATTAAGGGCAAGATCGAAGCTTAAATATCGAGATAAGTACTTTAACCAATACAATATCATTGAAGGAACGTTCAAATTTTTCCAATAATATGTGGCAATTTTTAAATTAAAATTAAAATCGTGTTAACGGAATTTATTGTTGTTGTTGGAGCGGTAGTTTAAATCGCTTAATCATGTTGGTCGTTTAATTGTGTAGTCTGATCTATCGTATCTGTTGTGTGTTCTCGCTTGACGTCTCCCATGTTTCGCCTTTATTGCTCTAAGGTGTGAGGTTCGTTATGGCGGTAGCCAAGCAAGGAATCTCTGACACAAGTGACATACTAAGGGCTTGCTTAGCGGATTTGCTCTTTGCAGTGCGAGGACCCGCCTTTCCTGATTTGGGTATGTAGACCACTCTTAACTCCCTCCATAGTTTTGGTAAATATTTCAGAGAGTGGCTAGGTTCGTAAGTTTCACATAGCCATGGTAGTGCCGTGGATATTGATTTTTTTTTTTTTTGGCGAATGGCTGGTATGTTTTTGTCTGCCGATTGATAGGGCTAGAGAGATTTGCTACCTGCTGTCACTGTACAAACCGACAAAGCGTGATGACCGAGTGAAGATTTCATGCATCGTCGGGCGCAAAGATATGCGCGAGCTTATTTAGCCGGTATTTTATTCTGCATCCCTGTCTACAAGACCAAACGTAGAGTGGTGAGGTAAAGGAGGCCATCGAGAAGCCGAGAGCCTCCAAAGCCATTGGTTCTGATGGATTAAACATGCTGATGCTGAAAATTTGGGCCCGACGGGTGTGGCTTACCTCACCATCATCTTCAAGTTCTCCATCTGTTCACTCATTATACCTGATGTGTGGAAGGTGGGGACGATTATACCGCTTCTGTAACCAGACAAGCCGGCAGGTAAGGGTGAACCCTATCGGCCGATTTTCCTCCTTTCACCAGAGGTAAAAACGCTTTAGGCTCCGCTGTTCCTATATTTTACACACCACCTCTCCCCGGCGAAGCATCAGCATGGTTTCCGGAAAGTGCACAGTACAACAACATCACATAATGGGATAAACACGCAGGTGAGCTTCGGCCTAAACCGTGGCCGTCCCTATGAAAGAACCGTCGTAGTAGTGCTAAATTTGTCCAAGGCTTTCCACACTGTCAGCCACGCAACGCTGCTAGCCGACGTAAAGACAACAACTCTCCCGCAGGGATTGAAGCGGTGGACTGCCAACTGCTTTAGAGATGCTAACTGTAAACTGTTTAACTTCTACCTCTCTAAGCTCCCTCAACCGCCAGAGAGAGTCACCATCGTCGCGTATACTGCTCGATATTATTATTATTTTGACTATTATTATTATTATGACTTTTTTTATTATTATTATGACTATTATTATTATTATGACTATTGTTATTATTATGACTATTATTATTATTATGACTTTTTATTATTATTATGACTATTATTATTATTATGACTATTATTATTATTATGACTATTATTACTATTATGACTATTATAATTATTATGACTATTATTATTATTATGACTATTATTATTATTATGACTATTATTATTATTATCACTATTATTGTTATTATTATGACTATTATTATTATTATTGTGACTGTTATTATTATTATGACTTGTTATTATTATGACTATTATTATTATTATGACTTTTTTTTTATTATTATTATTACTATTATTTTTATTACGACTATTATTATTATGACTGTTATTATTATTGTGACTATTATTATTATCATGACTATTATTATAATGACTACGACAATTATTATGACTATGACTAGTATTATTATGACTATGACTATTATGATTATGACTATGACTATTGTTATTACGACTATTATTATTATTATGACTATTATTATTATGACTATTATTATTATCATGACTATTATTATTATTATGACTATTGTTATTATTATGACTATTATTATTATTATGACTTTTTTATTATTATTATGACTATTATTATTATTATGACTATTATTATTATTATGACTATTATTACTATTATGACTATTATAATTATTATGACTATTATTATTATTATGACTATTATTATTATTATGACTATTATTATTATTATCACTATTATTATTATTATTATGACTATTATTGTTATTATTATGACTGTTATTATTATTATGACTTGTTATTATTATGACTATTATTATTATTATGACTTTTTTTTATTATTATTATTACTATTATTTTTATTACGACTATTATTATTATGACTGTTATTATTATTGTGACTATTATTATTATCATGACTATTATTATAATGACTACGACAATTATTATGACTATGACTAGTATTATTATGACTATGACTATTATGATTATGACTATGACTTTTGTATTACGACTATTATTATTATTATGACTATTATTATTATGACTATGACTGTTATTATTATGACTATTATTATGACTATAACTATTATTATTATGACTATTATGATTATGACTATGACTATTATTATTATGGCTATGATTATTATTATTACGACTATGACTGTTATTATTATGACTATGACTTTTATTATTATGACTATTATTATTATGACTATGACTATTATTATTATGACTACTATTATAATGGCTATGACAAGTGTTTTTATGACTATTATTATTATGGCTATGACTATTATTATTATGACAATGACTATTGTTATTATGACTATTATTATTATGACTATTATTATTACAACTATGACTTTTATTATTATGACTATGACTATTACTATTATGACTATGACTATTATTATTATGACTATGACTATTATTATTATGACTATTATTATTATTACGACTCTTATTATTATTATGACTTTTATTATTATTATGACTATTATTATTATTATGTCTATTATTATTATTATGACTATTATTATTATTATGACTATTATTATTATTATGACTATTATTATTATTATGACTATTATTATTATTATGACTGTTATTATTATTATGACTTATTATTATTATGACTATTAGTATTATTATGACTATTATTATTATTATGACTATTAGTATTATTATGACTATTATTATTATTATGACTTAATATTATTATGACTATTATTATTATTATGACTATTACTATTATTATGACTATTATTATTATTATGACTATTATTATTATTATGCCTATTATTACTATTATGACTATTATTATTATTATGACTATTATTATTATTACGACTCTTATTATTATTATGACTTTTATTATTATTATGACTATTATTATTATTACGTCTATTGTTATTATTATGACTATTATTATTATTATGACTATTATTATTATTATGACTATTATTATTATTATTATGACTATTATTATTATTATGACTGTTATTATTATTATGACTATTATTATTATTATGACTATTGCTATTATTATGATTATTATTATTATTATTATGACTATTATTATTATGATTATTATTATTATTATGACTATTATTATTATTATGACTATTATTATTATTATGACTATTATTATTATTATGACTTATTATTATTATGACTATTATTATTACGACTATGACTATTATTATTATGACTATTATTATTATTAAGACTATTATTATTATTATAACTATTATTATTATGACTATTATTATTATTATGACTATTATTATTATTATGACTATGACTATTATTATTATGACTATGACTATTATTATTATGACTATTATTACTATTATAACTATTATTATTATTATGACTATTATTATTATTATGACTATTATTAATATTATGGCTATTATTATTATCATGACTATTATTATTATTATGACTATTGTTATTATTATGACTATTATTATTATTATGACTTTTTTTTTATTATTATTATGACTATTATTATTATTATGACAATTATTATTATGACTATTATTACTATTATGACTATTATAATTATTATGACAATTATTATTATTATGACTATTATTATTATTATGACTATTATTATTATTATCACTATTATTATTATTATTATGACTATTATTATTATTATTATGACTATGATTATTATTATGACTGTTATTATTCTTATGACTTGTTATTATTATGACTATTATTATTATTATGACTTTTTTTATTATTATTATGACTATTATTATTATTATGACAATTATTATTATGACTATTATTATTATCATGACTATTATTATTATCATGACTATTATTATAATGACTACGACTATTATTATGACTATGACTATTATTATTATGACTATGACTATGACTATTATTATGACTATGACCATTATTATTATGACTATTATTATTATGACTATGACTATTATGATTATGACTATGACTATTGTTATTATGACTATTATTATTATGACTATTATTATTATGACTATGACCATTATTATTATGACTATTATTATTATGACTATGACTATTATTATTATTATGACTACGACTATTATTATTATTATGACTATGACTATTATTATTATGACTTATTATTTTGACTACGATTATTATTATTATTATTATTATAATGACTATTATTATTATTTGGACTATTATCATTCTGACTATTATTATTATTATGGCTATTATTATTATGACTATTATTATTATTATGACTATTATTATTATTATTATGACTATTATTATTATTATGACTATGACTGTTATTATTATGACTATTATTATGACTATAACTATTATTATTATGACTATTATGATTATGACTATGACTATTATTATTATGGCTATGATTATTATTATTATGACTATGACTGTTATTATTATGACTATGACTGTTGTTATTATGACTATGACTTTTATTATTATAACTATTATTATTATGACTATGACTATTATTATTATGACTATTATTATAATGGCTATGACAAGTGTTTTTATGACTATTATTATTATGACTATGCCTATTATTATTATGACTATGACTATTATTATTATGACTATTATTATTATTATGACTTTTATTATTGTTATAACTATTATTATTTTTATGACTATTATTATTATTATGACTATTATTATTATTATGACTGTTATTATTATTATGACTATTATTATTATTATGACTATTGCTATTATTATGATTATTATTATGAGTATTATTATAATGATTATTATTATTATTATGACTATTATTATTATTATGACTATTTTTATTATTATGACTATTTTTATTATTATTACTATTATTATTATTATGACTATTAGTATTATTATGACTATTATTATTAGTATGACTATAATTATTATTATGACTATTAATATTATTATGACTATTATTATTATTATGACTATTATTATTATGACTGTTACTATTATTGTGACTATAATTATTATTATGACTATTATTATTATTATTATGAGTATTATTACTATTATGACTATTATTATTATTATGACTATTATTATTATTATGACTATTATTATTATTATGACTATTATTATTATTATGACTATTATTATTATTATGACTATTATTATTATTGTTATGACTATTATTATTACTATGACTATTATTATTATTATGACTATTATTATTATTATGACTATTATTATTATTATGACTATTATTATTATTATGACCATTATTACTATTATGACTATTATTATTATTATTATGACTATTATTATTATTATGACTATTATTATTATTATGACTATTATTATTATTATGACTATTATTATTATTATTATGACTATTATTATTATTATGACTGTTATAATTATTATGACTATTATTATTATTATGACTATTGCTATTATTATGATTATTATTATTATTATTATGACTATTATTATTATGATTATTATTATTATTATGACTATTATTATTATTATGACTATTATTATTATTATGACTATTATTATTATGACTATTATTATTATTATGACTATTATTATTATTATAACTATTATTATTATTATGACTATTATTATTATTATGACTATGACTATTATTAGTATGACTATGACTATTATTATTATGACTATTATTACTATTATGTCTATTATTATTATTATGACTATTATTATTATTATGACTATTATTATTATGACTATTATTAATATTATGGCTTTTATTATTATCATGACTATTATTATTATTATGACTATTGTTATTATTATGACTATTATTATTATTATGACTTTTTTTTTATTATTATTATGACTATTATTATTATTATCACAATTATTATTATGGCTATTATTACTATTATGACTATTATAATTATTATGACAATTATTATTATTATGACAATTATTATTATTATGACTATTATTATTATTATCACTATTATTATTATTATTATGACTATTATTATTATTATTATGACTATGATTATTATTATGACTGTTATTATTATTATGACTATTATTATTATTATGACTATTATTATTATTATGACCATTATTACTATTATGACTATTATTATTATTATTATGACTATTATTATTATTATGACTATTATTATTATGACTATTATTATTATTATGACTATTATTATTATTATGACTGTTATTATTATTATGACTATTATTATTATTATGACTATTGCTATTATTATGATTATTATTATTATTATTATGACTATTATTATTATGATTATTATTATTATTATGACTATTAATATTATTATGACTATTATTATTATTATGACTTATTATTATTATGACTATTATTATTACGACTATGACTATTATTATTATGACTATTATTATTATTATGACTATTATTATTATTATAACTATTATTATTATTATGACTATTATTATTATTATGACTATTATTATTATTATGACTATGACTATTATTATTATGACTATGACTATTATTATTATGACCATTATTACTATTATGACTATTATTATTATTATTATGACTATTATTATTGTTATGACTATTATTATTACTATGACTAATATTATTATTATGACTATTATTATTATTATGACTATTATTATTATTATGACTATTATTATTATTATGACCATTATTACTATTATGACTATTATTATTATTATTATGACTATTATTATTATTATGACTATTATTATTATTATGACTATTATTATTATTATGACTATTATTATTATTATGACTATTATTATTATTATTATGACTATTATTATTATTATGACTGTTATAATTATTATGACTATTATTATTATTATGACTATTGCTATTATTATGATTATTATTATTATTATTATGACTATTATTATTATGATTATTATTATTATTATGACTATTATTATTATTATGACTATTATTATTATTATGACTATTATTATTATGACTATTATTATTATTATGACTATTATTATTATTATAACTATTATTATTATTATGACTATTATTATTATTATGACTATGACTATTATTATTATGACTATTATTACTATTATGACTATTATTATTATTATGACTATTATTATTATTATGACTATTATTATTATGACTATTATTAATATTATGGCTTTTATTATTATCATGACTATTATTATTATTATGACTATTGTTATTATTATGACTATTATTATTATTATGACTTTTTTTTATTATTATTATGACTATTATTATTATTATCACAATTATTATTATGGCTATTATTACTATTATGACTATTATAATTATTATGACAATTATTATTATTATGACAATTATTATTATTATGACTATTATTATTATTATGACTATTATTATTATTATCACTATTATTATTATTATTATGACTATTATTATTATTATTATGACTATTATTATTATTATGACTTTTATTATTATTATGACTATTATTATTATTATGACTATTATTATTATTATTATGACTATTATTATTATTATGACTGTTATTATTATTATGACTATTATTATTATTATGACTATTGCTATTATTATGATTATTATTATTATTATTATGACTATTATTATTATGATTATTATTATTATTATGACTATTATTATTATTATGACTATTATTATTATTATGACTTATTATTATTATGACTATTATTATTACGACTATGACTATTATTATTATGACTATTATTATTATTATGACTATTATTATTATTATGACTATTATTATTATTATGACTATTATTATTATTATGACTATTATTATTATTATGACTATGACTATTATTATTATGACTATGACTATTATTATTATGACTATTATTACTATTATGACTATTATTATTATTATGACTATTATTATTATTATGACTATTATTATTATGACTATTATTAATATTATGACTTTTATTATTATCATGACTATTATAATTATTATGACTATTGTTATTATTATGACTATTATTATTATTATGACTTTTTTTATTATTATTATTACTATTATTTTTATTACGACTATTATTATTATGACTGTTATTATTATGACTATGACTATTATTATTATGGCTATGATTATTATTATTACGACTATGACTATTATTATTATTATGACTATTATTATTATGACTATTATTATTATTATGACTATTATTATTATTATGACTATTATTACTATTATGACTATTATAATTATTATGACTATTATTATTATTATGACTATTATTATTATTATGACTATTATTATTATTATCACTATTATTATTATTATTATGACTATTATTATTATTATTATGACTGTTATTATTATTTTGACTTGTTATTATTATGACTATTATTATTATTATGACTTTTTTTTATTATTATTATGACTATTATTATTATTATGACTATAATTATTATTATGACTATTAGTATTATTATGACTATTATTATTATTATGACTTAATATTATTATGACTATTATTATTATTATGACTATTACTATTATTATGACTATTAATATTATTATGACTATTATTATTATTATGCCTATTATTACTATTATGACTATTATTATTATTATGACTATTATTATTATTACGACTCTTATTATTATTATGACTTTTATTATTATTATGACTATTATTATTATTACGTCTATTGTTATTATTATGACTATTATTATTATTATGACTATTATTATTATTATGACTATTATTATTATTATTATGACTATTATTATTATTATGACTGTTATTATTATTATGACTATTATTATTATTATGACTATTGCTATTATTATGATTATTATTATTATTATTATGACTATTATTATTATGATTATTATTATTATTATGACTATTATTATTATTATGACTATTATTATTATTATGACTATTATTATTATTATGACTTATTATTATTATGACTATTATTATTACGACTATGACTATTATTATTATGACTATTATTATTATTATGACTATGACTATTATTATTATGACTATGACTATTATTATTATGACTATTATTACTATTATGACTATTATTATTATTATGACTATTATTATTATTATGACTATTATTAATATTATGACTATTATTATTATCATGACTATTATTATTATTATGACTATTGTTATTATTATGACTATTATTATTATTATGACTTTTTTTTTATTATTATTATGACTATTATTATTATTATGACAATTATTATTATGACTATTATTGCTATTATGACTATTATAATTATTATGACAATTATTATTATTATGACTATTATTATTATTATGACTATTATTATTATTATTACTATTATTATTATTATTATGACTATTATTATTATTATTTTGACTATGATTATTATTATGACTGTTATTATTCTTATGACTTGTTATTATTATGACTATTGATATTATTATGACTTTTTTTATTATTATTATGACTATTATTATTATTATGACAATTATTATTATGACTATTATTATTATCATGACTATTATTATTATCATGACTATTATTATAATGACTACGACTATTATTATGACTATGACTATTATTATTATGACTATGACTATGACTATTATTATGACTATGACCATTATTATTATGACTATTATTATTATGACTATGACTATTATGATTATGACTATGACTATGTTATTATGACTATTATTATTATGACTATTATTATTATGACTATGACCATTATTATTATGACTATTATTATTATGACTATGACTATTATTATTATTATGACTACGACTATTATTATTATTATGACTATGACTATTATTATTATGACTTATTATTTTGACTACGATTATTATTATTATGACTATCATTAGTATTATGACTATTATTATTATTATTATTATAATGACTATTATTATTATTTGGACTATTATCATTCTGACTATTATTATTATTATGGCTATTATTATTATGACTATTATTATTATTATGACTATTATTATTATTATTATGACTATTATTATTATTATGACTATGACTGTTATTATTATGACTATTATTATGACTATAACTATTATTATTATGACTATTATGATTATGACTATGACTATTATTATTATGGCTATGATTATTATTATTATGACTATGACTGTTATTATTATGACTATGACTGTTGTTATTATGACTATGACTTTTATTATTATAACTATTATTATTATGACTATGACTATTATTATGACTATTATTATAATGGCTATGACAAGTGTTTTTATGACTATTATTATTATGACTATGCCTATTATTATTATGACTATGACTATTATTATTATGACTATGCCTATTGTTATTATGACTATTATTATTATGACTATGACTTTTATTATTATGACTATGACTATTACTATTACGACTATGACTGTGGTTATTATGACTATGACTATTATTATTATGACTATGACTATTATTATTATGACTATGACTATTATTATTATGACTATTATTATTATTATGACTATTATTATTATTATGACTATTATTATTTTTATGACTATTATTATTATTATGACTATTATTATTGTTATGACCATTATTATTATTATGACTATTGTTATTTTTATGACTATTATTATTATTATGACTATTATTATTATGACTGTTATTATTATTATGACTATTATTATTATTATGACTATTGCTATTATTATGATTATTATGACTATTATTATTATGATTATTATTATTATTATGACTATTATTATTATTATGACTATTATTATTATTATGACTATTATTATTATTATGACTTATTATTACTATGACTATTATTATTATTATGACTATTATTATTATTATGACTGTTATTATTATTATGACTTATTATTATTATGACTATTAGTATTATTATGACTATTATTATTATTATGACTATAATTATTATTATGACTATTATTATTATTATGACTATTATTATTATTATGACTATTATTATTATTATGACTTAATATTATTATGACTATTATTATTATTGTGACTATTATTATTATTATGACTATTATTATTATTATGACTATTATTATGATTATGACTATTATTACTATTATGACTATTATTATTATTATGACTATTATTATTATTACGACTCTTATTATTATTATGACTTTTATTATTATTATGACTATTATTATTATTATGTCTATAATTATTATTATGACTATTATTATTATTATGACTATTATTATTGTTATGACTTTTATTATTATTATTATGACTATTATTATTATTATGACTATGATTATTATTATGACTGTTATTATTATTACGACCATTGTTATTATTATGACTATTATTATTATTATGACTTTTTTTTATTATTATTGTTACTATTATTATTATTATGACTATTATTATTATTATGACTGTTATTATTATTATGACTTATTATTATTATGACTTATTATTATCATGACTATTATTATTGTAATGACCATTATTATTATTATGCCTATTGTTATTTTTATGACTATTATTATTATTATGACTATTATTATTATTATGACTTTTATTATTGTTATAACTATTATTATTTTTATGACTATTATTATTATTATGACTATTATTATTATTATGACTGTTATTATTATTATGACTATTATTATTATTATGACTATTGCTATTATTATGATTATTATTATTATTATTATGACTATTATTATAATGATTATTATTATTATTATGACTATTATTATTATTATGACTATTTTTATTATTATGACTATTTTTATTATTATTACTATTATTATTATTATGACTGTTATTATTATTATGACTTATTATTATTATGACTATTAGTATTATTATGACTATTATTATTAGTATGACTATAATTATTATTATGACTATTATTATTATTATGACTATTATTATTATTATGACTATTATTATTATGACTGTTACTATTATTGTGATTATAATTATTATTATGACTATTATTATTATTATTATGAGTATTATTACTATTATGACTATTATTATTATTATGACTGTTATTATTATTATGACTATTATTATTATTATGACTATTATTATTATTATGACTATTATTATTATTATGACTATTATTATTATTGTTATGACTATTATTATTACTATGACTATTATTATTATTATGACTATTATTATTATTATGACTATTATTATTATTATGACTATTATTATTATTATGACCATTATTACTATTATGACTATTATTATTATTATTATGACTATTATTATTATTATTATGACTATTATTATTATTATGACTATTATTATTATTATGACTATTATTATTATTATTATGACTATTATTATTATTATGACTGTTATAATTATTATGACTATTATTATTATTATGACTATTGCTATTATTATGATTATTATTATTATTATTATGACTATTATTATTATGATTATTATTATTATTATGACTATTATTATTATTATGACTATTATTATTATTATGACTATTATTATTATGACTATTATTATTATTATGACTATTATTATTATTATAACTATTATTATTATTATGACTATTATTATTATTATGACTATGACTATTATTAGTATGACTATGACTATTATTATTATGACTATTATTACTATTATGACTATTATTATTATTATGACTATTATTATTATTATGACTATTATTATTATGACTATTATTAATATTATGGCTTTTATTATTATCATGACTATTATTATTATTATGACTATTGTTATTATTATGACTATTATTATTATTATGACTTTTTTTTATTATTATTATGACTATTATTATTATTATCACAATTATTATTATGGCTATTATTACTATTATGACTATTATAATTATTATGACAATTATTATTATTATGACAATTATTATTATTATGACTATTATTATTATTATGACTATTATTATTATTATCACTATTATTATTATTATTATGACTATTATTATTATTATTATGACTATGATTATTATTATGACTGTTATTATTATTATGACTATTATTATTATTATGACTATTATTATTATTATGACCATTATTACTATTATGACTATTATTGTTACGACTATGACTATTATTATTATGACTATTATTATTATTATGACTATTATTATTATTATAACTATTATTATTATTATGACTATTATTATTATTATGACTATTATTATTATTATGACTATGACTATTATTATTATGACTATGACTATTATTATTATGACCATTATTACTATTATGACTATTATTATTATTATTATGACTATTATTATTGTTATGACTATTATTATTACTATGACTATTATTATTATTATGACTATTATTATTATTATGACTATTATTATTATTATGACTATTATTATTATTATGACCATTATTACTATTATGACTATTATTATTATTACTATGACTATTATTATTATTATGACTATTATTATTATTATGACTATTATTATTATTATGACTATTATTATTATTATGACTATTATTATTATTATTATGACTATTATTATTATTATGACTGTTATAATTATTATGACTATTATTATTATTATGACTATTGCTATTATTATGATTATTATTATTATTATTATGACTATTATTATTATGATTATTATTATTATTATGACTATTATTATTATTATGACTATTATTATTATTATGACTATTATTATTATGACTATTATTATTATTATGACTATTATTATTATTATAACTATTATTATTATTATGACTATTATTATTATTATGACTATGACTATTATTATTATGACTATTATTACTATTATGACTATTATTATTATTATGACTATTATTATTATTATGACTATTATTATTATGACTATTATTAATATTATGGCTTTTATTATTATCATGACTATTATTATTATTATGACTATTGTTATTATTATGACTATTATTATTATTATGACTTTTTTTTATTATTATTATGACTATTATTATTATTATCACAATTATTATTATGGCTATTATTACTATTATGACTATTATAATTATTATGACAATTATTATTATTATGACAATTATTATTATTATGACTATTATTATTATTATGACTATTATTATTATTATCACTATTATTATTATTATTATGACTATTATTATTATTATTATGACTATGATTATTATTATGACTGTTATTATTATTATGACTATTATTATTATTATGACTATTATTATTATTATGACCATTATTACTATTATGACTATTATTATTATTATTATGACTATTATTATTATTATTACTTTTATTATTATTATGACTATTATTATTATTATGACTATTATTATTATTATTATGACTATTATTATTATTATGACTGTTATTATTATTATGACTATTATTATTATTATGACTATTGCTATTATTATGATTATTATTATTATTATTATGACTATTATTATTATGATTATTATTATTATTATGACTATTATTATTATTATGACTATTATTATTATTATGACTATTATTATTATTATGACTATTATTATTATTATGACTTATTATTATTATGACTATTATTATTACGACTATGACTATTATTATTATGACTATTATTATTATTATGACTATTATTATTATTATAACTATTATTATTATTATGACTATTATTATTATTATGACTATTATTATTATTATGACTATGACTATTATTATTATGACTATGACTATTATTATTATGACTATTATTACTATTATGACTATTATTATTATTATGACTATTATTATTATTATGACTATTATTATTATGACTATTATTAATATTATGACTTTTATTATTATCATGACTATTATTATTATTATGACTATTGTTATTATTATGAGTATTATTATTATTATGACTTTTTATTATTATTATTACTATTATTTTTATTACGACTATTATTATTATGACTGTTATTATTATTGTGACTATTATTATTATCATGACTATTATTATAATGACTACGACTATTATTATGACTATTATTATGACTATGACTATGACTATTATTATGACTATTATTATGACTATGACCATTATTATTATGACTATTATTATTATGACTATGACTTATGATTATGACTATGACTATTGTTATTATGACTATTGTTATTATGACTATTATTATTATGACTATTATTATTATGTCTATGACCATTATTATTATGACTATTATTATTATGATTATGACTATTATTATTATTATGACTACGACTATTATTATTATTATGACTATGTCTATTATTATTATGACTTATTATTTTGACTACGATTATTATTATTATGACTATCATTAGTATTATGACTATTATTATTATTATTATTATGACTATTATTATTATTTGGACTATTATCATTCTGACTATTATTATTATTATGGTTATTATTATTATGACTATTATTATTATTATGACTATTATTATTATTATTATGACTATTATTATTACTATTATGACTATTATTATTATTATTATGACTATTATTATTATTATGACTATTATTATTATGACTATTATGATTATGACTATGACTATTATTATTATGGCTATGATTATTATTATTATGACTATGACTGTTATTATTATGACTATGACTGTTGTTATTATGACTATTATTATTATTATTATGACTATTATTATTATGACTATGACTATTATTATTATTATGACTGCTATTATTATTATGACTATTGTTATTTTTATGACTATTATTATTATTATGACTATTATTATTGTTATGACCATTATTATTATTATGACTATTGTTATTTTTATGACTATTATTATTATTATGACTATTATTATTGTTAGAACTATTATTATTTTCATGACTATTATTATTATTATGACTATTATTATTATGACTGTTATTATTATTATGACTATTATTATTATTATGACTATTGCTATTATTATTATTATGACTATTATTATTATGACTGTTATTATTATTGTGACTATTATTATTATTCTGACTATTATTATTATTATGACTATTATTGTTATTTTGACTATTATTATTATTATGACTTATTATTACTATGACTATTATTATTATTATGGCTATTATTATTATTATGACTGTTATTATTATTATGACTTATTATTATTATGACTATTAGTATTATTATGACTATTATTATGACTATAATTATTATTATGACTATTATTATTATTATGACTATTATTGTTATTATGACTTAATATTATTATGACTATTATTATTATTGTGACTATTATTATTATTATGACTATTATTATTATTATGAATATTATTATTATTATGACTATTATTACTATTATGACTATTATTATTATTATGACTATTATAATTATTACGACTCTTATTATTATTATGACTTTTATTATTATTATTATGACTATTATTATTATTATTATGACTATGATTATTATTATGACTGTTATTATTCTTATGACTTGTTATTATTATGACTATGACTATTATTATTATTATGACTACGACTATTATTATTATTATGACTATGACTATTATTATTATGACTTATTATTTTGACTACGATTATTATTATTATGACTATCATTAGTATTATGACTATTATTATTATTATTATTATTATGACTATTATTATTATTTGGACTATTATCATTCTGACTATTATTATTATTATGGTTATTATTATTATGACTATTATTATTATTATGACTATTATTATTATTATTATGACTATTATTATTATTATGACTATGACTGTTATTATTATGACTATTATTATGACTATAACTATTATTATTATGACTATTATGATTATGACTATGACTATTATTATTATGGCTATGATTATTATTATTATGACTATGACTGTTATTATTATGACTATGACTGTTGTTATTATGACTATGGCTTTTATTATTATGACTATTATTATTATGACTATGACTATTATTATTATGACTATGACTATTATTATTATGACTATTATTATAATGGCTATGACAAGTGTTTTTATGACTATTATTATTATGACTATGCCTATTATTATTATGACTATGACTATTATTATTATGACTATGCCTATTGTTATTATGACTATTATTATTATGACTATGACTTTTATTATTATGACTATGACTATTACTATTACGACTATGACTGTGGTTATTATGACTATGACTATTATTATTATGACTATGACTATTATTATTATGACTATTATTATTATTATGACTATTATTATTATTATGACTGTTATTATTATTATGACTATTATTATTTTTATGACTATTATTATTATTATGACTATTAATATTGTTATGACCATTATTATTATTATGACTATTGTTATTTTTATGACTATTATTATTATTATGACTATTATTATTATTATTATGACTATTATTATTGTTAGAACTATTATTATTTTTATGACTATTATTATTATTATGACTATTATTATTATGACTGTTATTATTATTATGACTATTATTATTATTATGACTATTGCTATTATTATGATTATTATTTTATTATTATGACTATTATTATTATGATTATTATTATTATTATGACTATTATTATTATTATGACTATTATTATTATTATGACTATTATTATTATTATGACTTATTATTACTATGGCTTATTATTACTATGACTATTATTATTATTATGACTATTATTATTATTATGACTATTATTATTATTATGACTATTATTATTGTTATGCCCATTATTATTATTATGACTATTGTTATTTTTATGACTATTATTATTATTATGACTATTATTATTATTATTATGACTATTATTATTGTTAGAACTATTATTATTTTCATGACTATTATTATTATTATGACTATTATTATTATGACTGTTATTATTATTATGACTATTATTATTATTATGACTATTGCTATTATTATTATTATGACTATTATTATTATGACTGTTATTATTATTGTGACTATTATTATTATTATGACTATTATTATTATTATGACTATTATTATTATTATGACTATTATTATTATTATGACTATTATTATTATTATGACTATGACTATTATTATTATGACTATGACTATTATTATTATGACTATTATTACTATTATGACTATTATTATTATTATGACTATTATTATTATTATGACTATTATTATTATGACTATTATTAATATTATGACTTTTATTATTATCATGACTATTATTATTATTATGACTATTGTTATTATTATGAGTATTATTATTATTATGACTTTTTATTATTATTATTACTATTATTTTTATTACGACTATTATTATTATGACTGTTATTATTATTGTGACTATTATTATTATCATGACTATTATTATAATGACTACGACTATTATTATGACTATGACTATGACTATTATTATGACTATTATTATGACTATGACCATTATTATTATGACTATTATTATTATGACTATGACTTATGATTATGACTATGACTATTGTTATTATGACTATTGTTATTATGACTATTATTATTATGACTATTATTATTATGTCTATGACCATTATTATTATGACTATTATTATTATGATTATGACTATTATTATTATTATGACTATGACTATTATTATTATGACTTATTATTTTGACTACGATTATTATTATTATGACTATCATTAGTATTATGACTATTATTATTATTATTATGACTATTAATATTATTTGGACTATTATCATTCTGACTATTATTATTATTATGGTTATTATTATTATGACTATTATTATTATTATGACTATTATTATTATTATTATGACTATTATTATTATTATTATGACTGTTATTATTATGACTATTATTATGACTATAACTATTATTATTATGACTATTATGATTATGACTATGACTATTATTATTATGGCTATGATTATTATTATTATGACTATGACTGTTATTATTATGACTATGACTGTTGTTATTATGACTATGGCTTTTATTATTATGACTATTATTATTATGACTATGACTATTATTATTATGACTATTATTATAATGGCTATGACAAGTGTTTTTATGACTATTATTATTATGACTATGCCTATTATTATTATGACTATGACTATTATTATTATGACTATGCCTATTGTTATTATGACTATTATTATTATGACTATGACTTTTATTATTATGACTATGACTATTACTATTACGACTATGACTGTGGTTATTATGACTATGACTATTATTATTATGACTATGACTATTATTATTATGAATATGACTATTATTATTATGACTATTATTATTATTATGACTATTATTATTATTATGACTGTTATTATTATTATGACTATTATTATTTTTATGACTATTATTATTATTATGACTATTATTATTGTTATGACCATTATTATTATTATGACTATTGTTATTTTTATGACTATTATTATTATTATGACTATTATTATTATTATTATGACTATTATTATTGTTAGAACTATTATTATTTTTATGACTATTATTATTATTATGACTATTATTATTATGACTGTTATTATTATTATGACTATTATTATTATTATGACTATTGCTATTATTATGATTATTATTTTATTATTATGACTATTATTATTATGATTATTATTATTATTATGACTATTATTATTATTATGACTATTATTATTATTATGACTATTATTATTATTATGACTATTATTATTGTTATGCCCATTATTATTATTATGACTATTGTTATTTTTATGACTATTATTATTATTATGACTATTATTATTATTATTATGACTATTATTATTGTTAGAACTATTATTATTTTCATGACTATTATTATTATTATGACTATTATTATTATGACTGTTATTATTATTATGACTATTATTATTATTATGACTATTGCTATTATTATTATTATGACTATTATTATTATGACTGTTATTATTATTGTGACTATTATTATTATTATGACTATTATTATTATTATGACTATTATTATTATTATGACTATTATTGTTATTTTGACTATTATTATTATTATGACTTATTATTACTATGACTATTATTATTATTATGGCTATTATTATTATTATGACTGTTATTATTATTATGACTATTATTGTTATTATGACTTAATATTATTATGACTATTATTATTATTGTGACTATTATTATTATTATGACTATTATTATTATTATGAATATTATTATTATTATG
The DNA here is from genome assembly GCA_951828415.1 of Anomoia purmunda. Classification (NCBI taxonomy): domain Eukaryota; kingdom Metazoa; phylum Arthropoda; class Insecta; order Diptera; family Tephritidae; genus Anomoia; species Anomoia purmunda. Next base: position 49,582,512 of record OX639998.1, on the reverse strand, counting down.
ACTATTATTACTATTATGACTATTATTATTATTATGACTATTATAATTATTACGACTCTTATTATTATTATGACTTTTATTATTATTATTATGACTATTATTATTATTATTATGACTATGATTATTATTATGACTGTTATTATTCTTATGACTTGTTATTATTATGACTATGACTATTATTATTATTATGACTACGACTATTATTATTATTATGACTATGACTATTATTATTATGACTTATTATTTTGACTACGATTATTATTATTATGACTATCATTAGTATTATGAATATTATTATTATTATGACTATTATTACTATTATGACTATTATTATTATTATGACTATTATTATTATTATTATGACTATTATTATTATTATGACTATGACTGTTATTATTATGACTATTATTATGACTATAACTATTATTATTGTGACTATTATGATTATGACTATGACTATTATTATTATGGCTATGATTATTATTATTATGACTATGACTGTTATTATTATGACTATGACTGTTGTTATTATGACTATGACTTTTATTATTATGACTATTATTATTATGACTATGACTATTATTATTATGACTATTATTATAATGGTTATGACAAGTGTTTTTATGACTATTATTATTATGACTATGCCTATTATTATTATGACTATGACTATTATTATTATGACTATGCCTTATGTTATTATGACTATTATTATTATGACTATGACTTTTATTATTATGACTATGACTATTACTATTACGACTATGACTGTGGTTATTATGACTATGACTATTATTATTATGACTATGACTATTATTATTATGACTATGACTATTATTATTATGACTATTATTATTATTATGACTATTATTATTATTATGACTGTTATTATTATTATGACTATTATTATTTTTATGACTATTATTATTATTATGACTATAATTATTGTTATGACCATTATTATTATTATGACTATTGTTATTTTTATGACTATTATTATTATTATGACTATTATTATTATTATTATGACTATTATTATTGTTAGAACTATTATTATTTTTATGACTATTATTATTATTATGACTATTATTATTATGACTGTTATTATTATTATGACTATTATTATTATTATGACTATTGCTATTATTATGATTATTATTTTATTATTATGACTATTATTATTATGATTATTATTATTATTATGACTATTATTATTATTATGACTATTATTATTATTATGACTATTATTATTATTATGACTATTATTATTATTATGACTATTATTATTATTATGACTGTTATTATTATTATGACTTATTATTATTATGACTATTAGTATTATTATGACTATTATTATTATTATGACTATAATTATTATTATGACTATTATTATTATTATGACTATTATTATTATTATGACTTATTATTACTATGACTATTATTATTATTATGACTATTATTATTATTATGACTGTTATTATTATTATGACTTATTATTATTATGACTATTAGTATTATTATGACTATTATTATTATTATTATGACTTATTATTACTATGACTATTATTATTATTATGACTATTATTATTATTATGACTGTTATTATTATTATGACTTATTATTATTATGACTATTAGTATTATTATGACTATTATTATTATTATGACTATAATTATTATTATGACTATTATTATTATTATTACTATTATTATTATGACTATTATTATTATTATGACTATTATTATTATTATGACTTAATATTATTATGACTATTATTATTATTGTGACTATTATTATTATTATGACTATTATTATTATTATGACTATTATTATTATTATGACTATTATTACTATTATGACTATTATTATTATTATGACTATTATTATTATTACGACTCTTATTATTATTATGACTTTTATTATTATTATGACTATTATTATTATTATGTCTATAATTATTATTATGACTATTATTATTATTATTGTGACTATTATTATTGTTATGACTTTTATTATTATTATTATGACTTATTATTATTATGACTATGATTATTATTATGAATGTTATTATTATTACGACTATTGTTATTATTATGACTATTATTATTATTATGACTTTTTTTATTATTATTGTTACTATTATTATTATTATGACTATTATTATTATTATGACTGTTATTATTATTATGACTTATTATTATTATGACTATTATTATTGTAATGACCATTATTATTATTATGCCTATTGTTATTTTTATGACTATTATTATTATTATGACTGTTATTATTATTATGACTATTATTATTATTATGACTATTGCTATTATTATGATTATTATTATTATTATTATGACTATTATTATAATGATTATTATTATTATTATGACTATTATTATTATTATGACTATTTTTATTATTATGACTATTTTTATTATTATTACTATTATTATTATTATGACTGTTATTATTATTATGACTTGTTATTATTATGACTATTAGTATTATTATGTCTATAATTATTATTATGACTATTATTATTATTATGACTATTATTATTGTTATGACTTTTATTATTATTATTATGACTATTATTATTATTATGACTATGATTATTATTATGACTGTTATTATTATTACGACCATTGTTATTATTATGACTATTATTATTATTATGACTTTTTTTTATTATTATTGTTACTATTATTATTATTATGACTATTATTATTATTATGACTATTGCTATTATTATGATTATTATTATTATTATTATGACTATTATTATAATGATTATTATTATTATTATGACTATTATTATTATTATGACTATTTTTATTATTATGACTATTTTTATTATTATTACTATTATTATTATTATGACTGTTATTATTATTATGACTTGTTATTATTATGACTATTATTATTATTATGTCTATAATTATTATTATGACTATTATTATTATTATGACTATTATTATTGTTATGACTTTTATTATTATTATTATGACTATTATTATTATTATGACTATGATTATTATTATGACTGTTATTATTATTACGACCATTGTTATTATTATGACTATTATTATTATTATGACTTTTTTTTATTATTATTGTTACTATTATTATTATTATGACTATTATTATTATTATGACTGTTATTATTATTATGACTTATTATTATTATGACTTATTATTATCATGACTATTATTATTGTAATGACCATTATTATTATTATGCCTATTGTTATTTTTATGACTATTATTATTATTATGACTATTATTATTATTATGACTTTTATTATTGTTATAACTATTATTATTTTTATGACTATTATTATTATTATGACTATTATTATTATTATGACTGTTATTATTATTATGACTATTATTATTATTATGACTATTGCTATTATTATGATTATTATTATTATTATTATGACTATTATTATAATGATTATTATTATTATTATGACTATTATTATTATTATGACTATTTTTATTATTATGACTATTTTTATTATTATTACTATTATTATTATTATGACTGTTATTATTATTATGACTTATTATTATTATGACTATTAGTATTATTATGACTATTATTATTAGTATGACTATAATTATTATTATGACTATTATTATTATTATGACTATTATTATTATTATGACTATTATTATTATGACTGTTACTATTATTGTGACTATAATTATTATTATGACTATTATTATTATTATTATGAGTATTATTACTATTATGACTATTATTATTATTATGACTGTTATTATTATTATGACTATTATTATTATTATGACTATTATTATTATTATGACTATTATTATTATTATGACTATTATTATTATTGTTATGACTATTATTATTACTATGACTATTATTATTATTATGACTATTATTATTATTATGACTATTATTATTATTATGACTATTATTATTATTATGACCATTATTACTATTATGACTATTATTATTATTATTATGACTATTATTATTATTATTATGACTATTATTATTATTATGACTATTATTATTATTATGACTATTATTATTATTATTATGACTATTATTATTATTATGACTGTTATAATTATTATGACTATTATTATTATTATGACTATTGCTATTATTATGATTATTATTATTATTATTATGACTATTATTATTATGATTATTATTATTATTATGACTATTATTATTATTATGACTATTATTATTATTATGACTATTATTATTATGACTATTATTATTATTATGACTATTATTATTATTATAACTATTATTATTATTATGACTATTATTATTATTATGACTATGACTATTATTAGTATGACTATGACTATTATTATTATGACTATTATTACTATTATGACTATTATTATTATTATGACTATTATTATTATTATGACTATTATTATTATGACTATTATTAATATTATGGCTTTTATTATTATCATGACTATTATTATTATTATGACTATTGTTATTATTATGACTATTATTATTATTATGACTTTTTTTTATTATTATTATGACTATTATTATTATTATCACAATTATTATTATGGCTATTATTACTATTATGACTATTATAATTATTATGACAATTATTATTATTATGACAATTATTATTATTATGACTATTATTATTATTATGACTATTATTATTATTATCACTATTATTATTATTATTATGACTATTATTATTATTATTATGACTATGATTATTATTATGACTGTTATTATTATTATGACTATTATTATTATTATGACTATTATTATTATTATGACCATTATTACTATTATGACTATTATTGTTACGACTATGACTATTATTATTATGACTATTATTATTATTATGACTATTATTATTATTATAACTATTATTATTATTATGACTATTATTATTATTATGACTATTATTATTATTATGACTATGACTATTATTATTATGACTATGACTATTATTATTATGACCATTATTACTATTATGACTATTATTATTATTATTATGACTATTATTATTGTTATGACTATTATTATTACTATGACTATTATTATTATTATGACTATTATTATTATTATGACTATTATTATTATTATGACTATTATTATTATTATGACCATTATTACTATTATGACTATTATTATTATTACTATGACTATTATTATTATTATGACTATTATTATTATTATGACTATTATTATTATTATGACTATTATTATTATTATGACTATTATTATTATTATTATGACTATTATTATTATTATGACTGTTATAATTATTATGACTATTATTATTATTATGACTATTGCTATTATTATGATTATTATTATTATTATTATGACTATTATTATTATGATTATTATTATTATTATGACTATTATTATTATTATGACTATTATTATTATTATGACTATTATTATTATGACTATTATTATTATTATGACTATTATTATTATTATAACTATTATTATTATTATGACTATTATTATTATTATGACTATGACTATTATTATTATGACTATTATTACTATTATGACTATTATTATTATTATGACTATTATTATTATTATGACTATTATTATTATGACTATTATTAATATTATGGCTTTTATTATTATCATGACTATTATTATTATTATGACTATTGTTATTATTATGACTATTATTATTATTATGACTTTTTTTTATTATTATTATGACTATTATTATTATTATCACAATTATTATTATGGCTATTATTACTATTATGACTATTATAATTATTATGACAATTATTATTATTATGACAATTATTATTATTATGACTATTATTATTATTATGACTATTATTATTATTATCACTATTATTATTATTATTATGACTATTATTATTATTATTATGACTATGATTATTATTATGACTGTTATTATTATTATGACTATTATTATTATTATGACTATTATTATTATTATGACTATTATTATTATTATGACTATTATTATTGTTAGAACTATTATTATTATTATGACTATTATTATTATTATGACTATTATTATTATTATTATGACTATTATTATTATTATGACTGTTATTATTATTATGACTATTATTATTATTATGACTATTGCTATTATTATGATTATTATTATTATTATTATGACTATTATTATTATGATTATTATTATTATTATGACTATTATTATTATTATGACTATTATTATTATTATGACTATTATTATTATTATGACTATTATTATTATTATAACTATTATTATTATTATGACTATTATTATTATTATGACTATTATTATTATTATGACTATGACTATTATTATTATGACTATGACTATTATTATTATGACTATTATTACTATTATGACTATTATTATTATTATGACTATTATTATTATTATGACTATTATTATTATGACTATTATTAATATTATGACTTTTATTATTATCATGACTATTATTATTATTATGACTATTGTTATTATTATGAGTATTATTATTATTATGACTTTTTATTATTATTATTACTATTATTTTTATTACGACTATTATTATTATGACTGTTATTATTATTGTGACTATTATTATTATCATGACTATTATTATAATGACTACGACTATTATTATGACTATTATTATGACTATGACTATGACTATTATTATGACTATTATTATGACTATGACCATTATTATTATGACTATTATTATTATGACTATGACTTATGATTATGACTATGACTATTGTTATTATGACTATTGTTATTATGACTATTACTATTATGACTATTATTATTATGTCTATGACCATTATTATTATGACTATTATTATTATGATTATGACTATTATTATTATTATGACTACGACTATTATTATTATTATGACTATGTCTATTATTATTATGACTTATTATTTTGACTACGATTATTATTATTATGACTATCATTAGTATTATGACTATTATTATTATTATTATTATGACTATTATTATTATTTGGACTATTATCATTCTGACTATTATTATTATTATGGTTATTATTATTATGACTATTATTATTATTATGACTATTATTATTATTATTATGACTATTATTATTACTATTATGACTATTATTATTATTATTATGACTATTATTATTATTATGACTATTATTATTATGACTATTATGATTATGACTATGACTATTATTATTATGGCTATGATTATTATTATTATGACTATGACTGTTATTATTATGACTATGACTGTTGTTATTATGACTATTATTATTATTATTATGACTATTATTATTATGACTATGACTATTATTATTATTATGACTGCTATTATTATTATGACTATTGTTATTTTTATGACTATTATTATTATTATGACTATTATTATTGTTATGACCATTATTATTATTATGACTATTGTTATTTTTATGACTATTATTATTATTATGACTATTATTATTGTTAGAACTATTATTATTTTCATGACTATTATTATTATTATGACTATTATTATTATGACTGTTATTATTATTATGACTATTATTATTATTATGACTATTGCTATTATTATTATTATGACTATTATTATTATGACTGTTATTATTATTGTGACTATTATTATTATTCTGACTATTATTATTATTATGACTATTATTGTTATTTTGACTATTATTATTATTATGACTTATTATTACTATGACTATTATTATTATTATGGCTATTATTATTATTATGACTGTTATTATTATTATGACTTATTATTATTATGACTATTAGTATTATTATGACTATTATTATGACTATAATTATTATTATGACTATTATTATTATTATGACTATTATTGTTATTATGACTTAATATTATTATGACTATTATTATTATTGTGACTATTATTATTATTATGACTATTATTATTATTATGAATATTATTATTATTATGACTATTATTACTATTATGACTATTATTATTATTATGACTATTATAATTATTACGACTCTTATTATTATTATGACTTTTATTATTATTATTATGACTATTATTATTATTATTATGACTATGATTATTATTATGACTGTTATTATTCTTATGACTTGTTATTATTATGACTATGACTATTATTATTATTATGACTACGACTATTATTATTATTATGACTATGACTATTATTATTATGACTTATTATTTTGACTACGATTATTATTATTATGACTATCATTAGTATTATGACTATTATTATTATTATTATTATTATGACTATTATTATTATTTGGACTATTATCATTCTGACTATTATTATTATTATGGTTATTATTATTATGACTATTATTATTATTATGACTATTATTATTATTATTATGACTATTATTATTATTATGACTATGACTGTTATTATTATGACTATTATTATGACTATAACTATTATTATTATGACTATTATGATTATGACTATGACTATTATTATTATGGCTATGATTATTATTATTATGACTATGACTGTTATTATTATGACTATGACTGTTGTTATTATGACTATGGCTTTTATTATTATGACTATTATTATTATGACTATGACTATTATTATTATGACTATGACTATTATTATTATGACTATTATTATAATGGCTATGACAAGTGTTTTTATGACTATTATTATTATGACTATGCCTATTATTATTATGACTATGACTATTATTATTATGACTATGCCTATTGTTATTATGACTATGACTTTTATTATTATGACTATGACTATTACTATTACGACTATGACTGTGGTTATTATGACTATGACTATTATTATTATGACTATGACTATTATTATTATGACTATTATTATTATTATGACTATTATTATTATTATGACTGTTATTATTATTATGACTATTATTATTTTTATGACTATTATTATTATTATGACTATTAATATTGTTATGACCATTATTATTATTATGACTATTGTTATTTTTATGACTATTATTATTATTATGACTATTATTATTATTATTATGACTATTATTATTGTTAGAACTATTATTATTTTTATGACTATTATTATTATTATGACTATTATTATTATGACTGTTATTATTATTATGACTATTATTATTATTATGACTATTGCTATTATTATGATTATTATTTTATTATTATGACTATTATTATTATGATTATTATTATTATTATGACTATTATTATTATTATGACTATTATTATTATTATGACTATTATTATTATTATGACTTATTATTACTATGGCTTATTATTACTATGACTATTATTATTATTATGACTATTATTATTATTATGACTATTATTATTATTATGACTATTATTATTGTTATGCCCATTATTATTATTATGACTATTGTTATTTTTATGACTATTATTATTATTATGACTATTATTATTATTATTATGACTATTATTATTGTTAGAACTATTATTATTTTCATGACTATTATTATTATTATGACTATTATTATTATGACTGTTATTATTATTATGACTATTATTATTATTATGACTATTGCTATTATTATTATTATGACTATTATTATTATGACTGTTATTATTATTGTGACTATTATTATTATTATGACTATTATTATTATTATGACTATTATTATTATTATGACTATTATTATTATTATGACTATTATTATTATTATGACTATGACTATTATTATTATGACTATGACTATTATTATTATGACTATTATTACTATTATGACTATTATTATTATTATGACTATTATTATTATTATGACTATTATTATTATGACTATTATTAATATTATGACTTTTATTATTATCATGACTATTATTATTATTATGACTATTGTTATTATTATGAGTATTATTATTATTATGACTTTTTATTATTATTATTACTATTATTTTTATTACGACTATTATTATTATGACTGTTATTATTATTGTGACTATTATTATTATCATGACTATTATTATAATGACTACGACTATTATTATGACTATGACTATGACTATTATTATGACTATTATTATGACTATGACCATTATTATTATGACTATTATTATTATGACTATGACTTATGATTATGACTATGACTATTGTTATTATGACTATTGTTATTATGACTATTATTATTATGACTATTATTATTATGTCTATGACCATTATTATTATGACTATTATTATTATGATTATGACTATTATTATTATTATGACTATGACTATTATTATTATGACTTATTATTTTGACTACGATTATTATTATTATGACTATCATTAGTATTATGACTATTATTATTATTATTATGACTATTAATATTATTTGGACTATTATCATTCTGACTATTATTATTATTATGGTTATTATTATTATGACTATTATTATTATTATGACTATTATTATTATTATTATGACTATTATTATTATTATTATGACTGTTATTATTATGACTATTATTATGACTATAACTATTATTATTATGACTATTATGATTATGACTATGACTATTATTATTATGGCTATGATTATTATTATTATGACTATGACTGTTATTATTATGACTATGACTGTTGTTATTATGACTATGGCTTTTATTATTATGACTATTATTATTATGACTATGACTATTATTATTATGACTATTATTATAATGGCTATGACAAGTGTTTTTATGACTATTATTATTATGACTATGCCTATTATTATTATGACTATGACTATTATTATTATGACTATGCCTATTGTTATTATGACTATTATTATTATGACTATGACTTTTATTATTATGACTATGACTATTACTATTACGACTATGACTGTGGTTATTATGACTATGACTATTATTATTATGACTATGACTATTATTATTATGACTATGACTATTATTATTATGACTATTATTATTATTATGACTATTATTATTATTATGACTGTTATTATTATTATGACTATTATTATTTTTATGACTATTATTATTATTATGACTATTATTATTGTTATGACCATTATTATTATTATGACTATTGTTATTTTTATGACTATTATTATTATTATGACTATTATTATTATTATTATGACTATTATTATTGTTAGAACTATTATTATTTTTATGACTATTATTATTATTATGACTATTATTATTATGACTGTTATTATTATTATGACTATTATTATTATTATGACTATTGCTATTATTATGATTATTATTTTATTATTATGACTATTATTATTATGATTATTATTATTATTATGACTATTATTATTATTATGACTATTATTATTATTATGACTATTATTATTATTATGACTTATTATTACTATGGCTTATTATTACTATGACTATTATTATTATTATGACTATTATTATTATTATGACTATTATTATTATTATGACTATTATTATTGTTATGCCCATTATTATTATTATGACTATTGTTATTTTTATGACTATTATTATTATTATGACTATTATTATTATTATTATGACTATTATTATTGTTAGAACTATTATTATTTTCATGACTATTATTATTATTATGACTATTATTATTATGACTGTTATTATTATTATGACTATTATTATTATTATGACTATTGCTATTATTATTATTATGACTATTATTATTATGACTGTTATTATTATTGTGACTATTATTATTATTATGACTATTATTATTATTATGACTATTATTATTATTATGACTATTATTGTTATTTTGACTATTATTATTATTATGACTTATTATTACTATGACTATTATTATTATTATGGCTATTATTATTATTATGACTGTTATTATTATTATGACTATTATTGTTATTATGACTTAATATTATTATGACTATTATTATTATTGTGACTATTATTATTATTATGACTATTATTATTATTATGAATATTATTATTATTATGACTATTATTACTATTATGACTATTATTATTATTATGACTATTATAATTATTACGACTCTTATTATTATTATGACTTTTATTATTATTATTATGACTATTATTATTATTATTATGACTATGATTATTATTATGACTGTTATTATTCTTATGACTTGTTATTATTATGACTATGACTATTATTATTATTATGACTACGACTATTATTATTATTATGACTATGACTATTATTATTATGACTTATTATTTTGACTACGATTATTATTATTATGACTATCATTAGTATTATGAATATTATTATTATTATGACTATTATTACTATTATGACTATTATTATTATTATGACTATTATTATTATTATTATGACTATTATTATTATTATGACTATGACTGTTATTATTATGACTATTATTATGACTATAACTATTATTATTGTGACTATTATGATTATGACTATGACTATTATTATTATGGCTATGATTATTATTATTATGACTATGACTGTTATTATTATGACTATGACTGTTGTTATTATGACTATGACTTTTATTATTATGACTATTATTATTATGACTATGACTATTATTATTATGACTATTATTATAATGGCTATGACAAGTGTTTTTATGACTATTATTATTATGACTATGCCTATTATTATTATGACTATGACTATTATTATTATGACTATGCCTTATGTTATTATGACTATTATTATTATGACTATGACTTTTATTATTATGACTATGACTATTACTATTACGACTATGACTGTGGTTATTATGACTATGACTATTATTATTATGACTATGACTATTATTATTATGACTATGACTATTATTATTATGACTATTATTATTATTATGACTATTATTATTATTATGACTGTTATTATTATTATGACTATTATTATTTTTATGACTATTATTATTATTATGACTATAATTATTGTTATGACCATTATTATTATTATGACTATTGTTATTTTTATGACTATTATTATTATTATGACTATTATTATTATTATTATGACTATTATTATTGTTAGAACTATTATTATTTTTATGACTATTATTATTATTATGACTATTATTATTATGACTGTTATTATTATTATGACTATTATTATTATTATGACTATTGCTATTATTATGATTATTATTTTATTATTATGACTATTATTATTATGATTATTATTATTATTATGACTATTATTATTATTATGACTATTATTATTATTATGACTATTATTATTATTATGACTATTATTATTATTATGACTATTATTATTATTATGACTGTTATTATTATTATGACTTATTATTATTATGACTATTAGTATTATTATGACTATTATTATTATTATGACTATAATTATTATTATGACTATTATTATTATTATGACTATTATTATTATTATGACTTATTATTACTATGACTATTATTATTATTATGACTATTATTATTATTATGACTGTTATTATTATTATGACTTATTATTATTATGACTATTAGTATTATTATGACTATTATTATTATTATTATGACTTATTATTACTATGACTATTATTATTATTATGACTATTATTATTATTATGACTGTTATTATTATTATGACTTATTATTATTATGACTATTAGTATTATTATGACTATTATTATTATTATGACTATAATTATTATTATGACTATTATTATTATTATTACTATTATTATTATGACTATTATTATTATTATGACTATTATTATTATTATGACTTAATATTATTATGACTATTATTATTATTGTGACTATTATTATTATTATGACTATTATTATTATTATGACTATTATTATTATTATGACTATTATTACTATTATGACTATTATTATTATTATGACTATTATTATTATTACGACTCTTATTATTATTATGACTTTTATTATTATTATGACTATTATTATTATTATGTCTATAATTATTATTATGACTATTATTATTATTATTGTGACTATTATTATTGTTATGACTTTTATTATTATTATTATGACTTATTATTATTATGACTATGATTATTATTATGAATGTTATTATTATTACGACTATTGTTATTATTATGACTATTATTATTATTATGACTTTTTTTTATTATTATTGTTACTATTATTATTATTATGACTATTATTATTATTATGACTGTTATTATTATTATGACTTATTATTATTATGACTATTATTATTGTAATGACCATTATTATTATTATGCCTATTGTTATTTTTATGACTATTATTATTATTATGACTGTTATTATTATTATGACTATTATTATTATTATGACTATTGCTATTATTATGATTATTATTATTATTATTATGACTATTATTATAATGATTATTATTATTATTATGACTATTATTATTATTATGACTATTTTTATTATTATGACTATTTTTATTATTATTACTATTATTATTATTATGACTGTTATTATTATTATGACTTGTTATTATTATGACTATTAGTATTATTATGACTATTATTATTAGTATGACTATAATTATTATTATGACTATTATTATTATTATGACTATTATTAATATTATGACTATTATTATTATGACTGTTACTATTATTGGGACTATTATAATATTATGACTATTATTATTATTATTATGAGTATTATTACTATTATGACTATTATTATTATTATGACTATTATTATTATTATGACTATTATTATTATTATGACTATTATTATTATTATGACTATTATTATTATTGTTATGACTATTATTATTACTATGAATATTATTATTATTATGACTATTATTATTATTATGACTATTATTATTATTATGACTATTATTATTATGACTATTATTATTATTATGACTATTATTACTATTATGACTATTATTATTATTATTATGACTATTATTATTATTATGACTATTATTATTATTATGACTATTATTATTATTATTATGACTATTATTATTATTATGACTGTTATTATTATTATGACTATTATTATTATTATGACTATTGCTATTATTATGATTATTATTATTATTATTATGACTATTATTATTATGATTATTATTATTATTATGACTTATTATTATTATGACTATTATTATTATTATGACTATTATTATTATTATGACTTATTATTATTATGACTATTATATTATTATTATGACTATGACTGTTATTATTATGACTATGACTGTTGTTATTATGACTATGGCTTTTATTATTATGACTATGACTATTATTATTATGACTATGACTATTATTATTATGACTATTATTATAATGGCTATGACAAGTGTTTTTATGACTATTATTATTATGACTATGCCTATTATTATTATGACTATGACTATTATTATTATGACTATGCCTATTGTTATTATGACTATTATTATTATGACTATGACTTTTATTATTATGACTATGACTATTACTATTACGACTATGACTGTGGTTATTATGACTATGACTATTATTATTATGACTATGACTATTATTATTATGACTATGACTATTATTATTATGACTATTATTATTATTATGACTATTATTATTATTATGACTGTTATTTTTATTATGACTATTATTATTTTTATGACTATTATTATTATTATGACTATTATTATTGTTATGACCATTATTATTATTATGACTATTAGTATTATTATGACTATTATTATTATTATGACTATTATTATTATTATGACTATTATTATTATTATATGACTATTATTAATATTATGACTATTATTATTATGACTATTATTATTATTATGACTACTATTATTATTATTACGACTATTATTATTATCATGACTGTTATTATTATTATGACTATTATTATTATTATGACTATTGTTATTATTATGACTATTATTATTATTATGACTATTGTTATTATTATGACTATTATTATTATGACTTTTTTTATTATTATTATGACTATTATTATTATTATGACTATTATTATTATTATGAATATTATTATTATTATGACTATTATTATTATTATGACTATTATTATTATTATGACTATTATTATTATTATGACTATTATTATTATTATGACTATTATTACTATTATGACTATTATTATTATTATGACTATTATTATTATTACGACTCTTATTATTATTATGACTATTATTATTATTATGACTATTATTATTATTATGACTAATATTATTATTAGACTATTAGTATTATTATGACTATTATTATTTTATGACTTTTTTTTTATTATTATTGTGACTATTATTATTATTATGACTATTATTACTATTATGACTATTATTATTATTATGACTATTATTATTATTACGACTCTTATTATTATTATAACTATTATTATTATTATGACTATTATTATTATTATGAATATTATTATTATTATGACTATTATTATTATTATGACTATTATTATTATTATGACTATTATTATTATTATGACTATTACTATTATAATGACTATTATTACTATTATGACTATTATTATTATTATGACTATTATTATTATTACGACTCTTATTATTATTATGACTCTTATTATTATTATGACTATTATTATTATTATGGCTATTATTATTATTATTACTATTATTATTATTATGACTATTATTATTATTATGACCATTATTATTATTATGACTATTATTATTATTATTATGACTATTATTATTATTATGACTATTATTATTATTATGACTATTATTATTATTATGACTATGGTTATTATTTTGACTATTATTATTATTATGACTCTTATTATTATTATGACTATTATTACTATTATGACTATTATTATTATTATTATGACTATTATTATTATTATGACTATAATTATTATTATGACTATTATTATTATTATGAATATTATTATTATTATGACTATTATTATTATTATGACTATTATTATTATTATGACTATTATTTTTATTATGACTATTATTATTATTATGACTATTATTACTATTATGACTATTATTATTATTATGACTATTATTATTATTACGACTCTTATTATTATTATGACTATTATTATTATTATGACTATTATTATTATTATGACTAAAATTATTATTATGACTATTAGTATTATTATGACTATTATTATTTTATGACTTTTTTTTTATTATTATTGTGACTATTATTATTATTATGACTATTATTATTATTATGACTATTATTATTATGACTGTTATTATTATTGTGACTATTATTATTATTATGACTATTATTATTATTATTATGACAATTATTACTATTATGACTATTATTATTATTATGACTATTATTATTATGACTTTTAATATTATTATGACTATTATTATTATTACGACTCTTATTATTATTATGACTATTATTATTATTATGACTATTATTATTATTATGAATGTTGTTATTATTATGACTATTATTATTATTATGACTTTTTTTATTATTATTATGACTATTATTAATATTATGACTATTATTATTATTATTATGACTATTATTATTATTATGACTATTACTATTATTATGGCAGTTATTATTTTTATGACTATGACTATTATTATTATGACTATGACTATTATTATTATGACTGTTATTATTATTATGACTATTATTATTATTATTACTATTATTATTATAACTGTTATTATTATTATGACTATTATTATTATCATGACTATTATTATTATTATGACTATTATTATTATTATTATGACTATTGTTATTATTATGACTATTATTATTATTATGACTTTTTTTAATTATTATTATGACTATTATTATTATTATGACAATTATTATTATTATGACTATTATTATTATTATGACTACTATTATTATTATGACTATTATTATTATTATGACTATTATTATTATTATGACTATTATTATTATTATGACTATTATTATTATTATTATGACTAATATTATTATTATGACTATTAGTATTATTATGACTATTATTATTATTATGCCTTTTTTTATTATTATTATGACTATTATTATTATTATGACTGTTATTATTATTGTGACTATTATTATTATTATGACTATTATTATTATTATGACTATTATTATTATTATGACTATTATTATTATGACTTTTATTATTGTGACTGTTATTATTATTATGACTATTGCTATTATTATTACTATTATTATTCTTATTATGACTATTATTATTATTATGACTATTATTATTATTATGACTATTATTATTATTATGACTATTGTTATTATTATGACTATTATTATTATTATGACTATTATTATTATTACGACTCTTATTATTATTATGACTATTATTATTATTATGACTATTGTTATTATTATGACTATTATTATTATTATGACTATTATTATTATTAAGACTATTATTATTATTATGACCATTATTATTATTATGACTATTATTATTATTATTATGACTATTATTATTATTATGACTATTATTATTATTATGACTATTATTATTATTACGACTTATTATTATTATGACTATTATTATTATTATTATGACTATTATTATTATTATGACTATTATTATTATTATGACCATTATTATTATTATGACTATTATTATTATTATTATTATAACTATTATTATTATTATGACTATTATTATTATTATGACTATTATTATTATAATGACTATTGTTATTATTATGACTATTATTATTATTATGACTTTTTTTATTATTATTATGACTATTATTTCTATTATGACTATTATTATTATTATGACTATTATTATTATTATGACTACTATTATTATTATGACTATTATTATTATTATGACTATTATTATTATTATGACTATTATTATTATTATGACTATTATTATTATTATTATGACTAATATTATTATTATGACTATTAGTATTATTATGACTATTATTATTATTATGCCTTTTTTTATTATTATTATGACTATTATTATTATTATGACTGTTATTATTATTGTGACTATTATTATTATTATGACTATTATTATTATTATGACTATTATTATTATTATGACTATTATTATTATGACTTTTATTATTGTGACTGTTATTATTATTATGACTATTGCTATTATTATTACTATTATTATTATTATTATGACTATTATTATTATTATGACTATAATTATTATTATGACTATTATTATTATTATGACTATTATTATTATTATGACTATTATTATTATTATGACTTAATATTATTATGAATATTATTATTATTATGACTATTATTATTATTATGACTATTATTATTATTATGACTATTATTATTATTATGACAATAATTACTATTATGACTATTATTATTATTATGACTATTATTATTATTACGACTCTTATTATTATTATGACTTTTATTATTATTATGACTATTATTATTATTATGTCTATTATTATTATTATGACTATTATTATTATTATGACTATTATTATTATTATGACTATTTTTATTATTATTATGACTATTATTATTATTATGACTATTATTATTATTGTTATGACTATTATTATTACTATGACTATTATTATTATTATGACTATTATTATTATTATGACTATTATTATTATTATGACTATTATTATTATTATGACTTAATATTATTATGACTATTATTATTACGACTATGACTATTATTATTATGACTATTATTAATATGACTATTATTATTATTATGACTATTATTATTATTATGACTATTATCATTATGACTATTATTATTATTATGACTATTATTATTATTATGACTATTATCATTATGACTATTATTATTATGAATATGACTATTATTATTATTATGACTATTATTATTATTATGACTATTATTATTATTATGGCTATTATTCTTATTATGACTATTATTATTATTATGACTATTATTATTATTATTATTATTATGACTATTATTATTATTAAGACTATTATTATTATTGTGACTATTATTATTATTATGTCTATTATTATTTTTATGACTATTATTATTATTATGACTATTATTATTACTATGACTATTATTATTATTATGACTATTATTATTATTATGACTATTATTATTATTATTATGACTTATATTATTATTATGACTATTATTATTATTATGACTATTATTATTATTATGACTATTATTATTATTATGACTTTTTTTATTATTATTATGACTATTATTATTATTATGACTATTATTATTATAATTACTATAATTACTATTATGACTATTATTATTATTATGACTATTATTATTATTATGACTATTATTATTATTATTACTATTATTATTATTATGACTATTATTATTATTATGACCATTATTATTATTATTACTATTATTATTATTATTATGACTATTATTATTATTATTATGACTATTATTATTATTATGACTATGGTTATTATTTTGACTATGACTATTATTATTATGACTATTATTATTATTATGACTATTATTATTATTATGACTTAATATTATTATGACTATTATTATTATGACTATTATTATTATTACGACTCTTATTATTATTATGACTTATTATTATTATGACTTAATATTATTATGACTATTGCTATTATTATGACTATTATTATTATTATTATGACTTTTATTATTATTATGACTATTATTATTATTATGTCTATTATTATTATTATGTCTATTATTGTTATTATGACTATTATTATTATTATGACTTTTTTTTATTATTATTATGACAATTATTATTATTATGACTATTATTATTATTATGACTATTATTATTATTATGACTATTATTATTATTATTATGACTAATATTATTATTATGACTATTATTATTATTATGACAATTATTATTATTATGACTATTATTATTATTATGACTATTATTATTATTATGACTATTATTATTATTATTATGACTTATATTATTATTATGCCTACTATTATTATTATGACTATTATTATTATTATGACTATTATTATTATTACGACTCTTATTATTATTATGACTATTATTATTATTATTACTATTATTATTATTATGACTATTATTATTATTATGACTATTATTATTATTATGACTATTATTATTATTACGACTCTTATTATTATTATGACTATTATTATTATATGACTATTATTATTATTATGACTATTATTATTATTATGACTATTATTATTATTATTATGACTATTATTATTATTATGACTATTATTATTATTATGACTATTATTATTATTATGACCATTATTATTATTATGACTATTATTATTATTATTATTATGACTATTATTATTATTATGACTATTATTATTATTATGACTATTGTTATTATTATGACTATTATTATTACCATGACTTTTTTTTATTATTATTATGACTATTATTAATATTATGACTATTATTATTATGACTATTATTATTATTATGACTATTACTATTATTATGGCAATTATTATTTTTATGACTATGACTATTATTATTATGACTATGACTATTATTATTATGACTGTTATTATTATTATGACTGTTATTATTATTATGACTATTATTAATATTATGACTATTATTATTATGACTATTATTATTATTATGACTATTATTATTATTATTACGACTATTATTATTATCATGACTATTATTATTATTATGACTATTATTATTATTATGACTATTGTTATTATTATGACTATTATTATTATTATGACTATTGTTATTATTATGACTATTATTATTATGACTTTTTTTATTATTATTATGACTATTATTATTATTATGACTATTATTATTATTATGACTTATTATTATTATGACTATTATTACTATTATGACTATTATTATTATTATGACTATTATTATTATTATGACTATTATTATTATTATGACTATTATTACTATTATGACTATTATTATTATTATGACTATTATTATTATTACGACTCTTATTATTATTATGACTATTATTATTATTATGACTATTATTATTATTATGACTAATATTATTATTATGACTATTAGTATTATTATGACTATTATTATTTTATGACTTTTTTTTTATTATTATTGTGACTATTATTATTATTATGACTATTATTACTATTATGACTATTATTATTATTATGACTATTATTATTATTACGACTCTTATTATTATTATGACTATTATTATTATTATGACTATTATTATTATTATGAATATTATTATTATTATGACTATTATTATTATTATGACTATTATTATTATTATGACTATTATTATTATTATGACTATTATTATTATAATGACTATTATTACTATTATGACTATTATTATTATTATGACTATTATTATTATTACGACTCTTATTATTATTATGACTCTTATTATTATTATGACTATTATTATTATTATGGCTATTATTATTATTATTACTATTATTATTATTATGACTATTATTATTATTATGACCATTATTATTATTATGACTATTATTATTATTATTATTATGACTATTATTATTATTATGACTATTATTATTATTATGACTATTATTATTATTATGACTATGGTTATTATTTTGACTATTATTATTATTATGACTCTTATTATTATTATGACTATTATTATTATTATGACTATTATTACTATTATGACTATTATTATTATTATGACTATTATTATTATTATGACTATTATTATTATTATGACTATTATTATTATTATGAATATTATTATTATTATGACTATTATTATTATTATGACTATTATTATTATTATGACTATTATTATTATTATGACTATTATTATTATTATGACTATTATTACTATTATGACTATTATTATTATTATGACTATTATTATTATTACGACTCTTATTATTATTATGACTATTATTATTATTATGACTATTATTATTATTATGACTAATATTATTATTATGACTATTAGTATTATTATGACTATTATTATTTTATGACTTTTTTTTATTATTATTGTGACTATTATTATTATTATGACTATTATTATTATTATGACTATTATTATTATGACTGTTATTATTATTGTGACTATTATTATTATTATGACTATTATTATTATTATTATGACAATTATTACTATTATGACTATTATTATTATTATGACTATTATTGTTATGACTTTTATTATTATTATGACTATTATTATTATTATGACTATTATTATTATTATGACTATTATTATTATTACGACTCTTATTATTATTATGACTATTATTATTATTATGACTATTATTATTGTTATTATTATGACTATTATTATTATTATTATTATGACTATTATTATTATTATGACTATTATTATTATTATGAATGTTGTTATTATTATGACTATTATTATTATTATGACTTTTTTTATTATTATTATGACTATTATTAATATTATGACTATTATTATTATTATTATGACTATTATTATTATTATGACTATTATTATTATTATGACTATTATTATTATACCTATTATTATTATTATGACTATTATTATTATCATGACTATTATTATTATTATGACTATTATTATTATTATGACTATTATTATTATTATGACAATTATTATTATTATGACTATTATTATTATTATGACTACTATTATTATTATGACTATTATTATTATTATGACTATTATTATTATTATGACTATTATTATTATTATGACTATTATTATTATAACTATTATTATTATTATGACTATTATTATTATCATGACTATTATTATTATTATGACTTTTTTTAATTATTATTATGACTATTATTATTATTATGACAATTATTATTATTATGACTATTATTATTATTATGACTACTATTATTATTATGACTATTATTATTATTATGACTATTATTATTATTATGACTATTATTATTATTATGACTATTATTATTATTATTATGACTAATATTATTATTATGACTATTAGTATTATTATGACTATTATTATTATTATGCCTTTTTTTATTATTATTATGACTATTATTATTATTATGACTGTTATTATTATTGTGACTATTATTATTATTATGACTATTATTATTATTATGACTATTATTATTATTATGACTATTATTATTATGACTTTTATTATTGTGACTGTTATTATTATTATGACTATTGCTATTATTATTACTATTATTATTATTATTATGACTATTATTATTATTATGACTATTATTATTATTATGACTATTATTATTATTATGACTATTGTTATTATTATGACTATTATTATTATTATGACTTTTTTTTATTATTATTATGACTATTATTATTATTACGACTCTTATTATTATTATGTCTATTATTATTATTATGACTATTATTATTATTATGACTATTATTATTATTATTATGACTAATATTATTATTATGACTATTATTATTATTATGACTATTAGTATTATTATGACTATTATTATTATTATGACTTTTTTTATTATTATTATGACTATTATTATTATTATGACTATTATTATTATGACTGTTATTATTATTGTGACTATTATTATTATTATGACTATTATTATTATTATGACTTTTTTTTATTATTATTATGACTATTATTATTATTATTATGACTAATATTATTATTATGACTATTAGTATTATTATGACTATTATTATTATTATGCCTTTTTTTATTATTATTATGACTATTATTATTATTATGACTGTTATTATTATTGTGACTATTATTATTATTATGACTATTATTATTATTATGACTATTATTATTATCATGACTATTATTATTATTATGACTATTATTATTATTATGACTATTATTATTATTATGACAATTATTATTATTATGACTATTATTA
The DNA here is from genome assembly GCA_951828415.1 of Anomoia purmunda. NCBI lineage: Eukaryota > Metazoa > Arthropoda > Insecta > Diptera > Tephritidae > Anomoia > Anomoia purmunda. The sequence continues at coordinate 49,557,773 of OX639998.1, read as the reverse complement.
TTATTATGACTACTATTATTATTATGACTATTATTATTATTATGACTATTATTATTATTATGACTATTATTATTATTATGACTATTATTATTATAACTATTATTATTATTATGACTATTATTATTATCATGACTATTATTATTATTATGACTTTTTTTAATTATTATTATGACTATTATTATTATTATGACAATTATTATTATTATGACTATTATTATTATTATGGCTATTATTATTATTATTACTATTATTATTATTATGACTATTATTATTATTATGACCATTATTATTATTATGACTATTATTATTATTATTATTATGACTATTATTATTATTATGACTATTATTATTATTATGACTATTATTATTATTATGACTATGGTTATTATTTTGACTATTATTATTATTATGACTCTTATTATTATTATGACTATTATTATTATTATGACTATTATTACTATTATGACTATTATTATTATTATGACTATTATTATTATTATGACTATTATTATTATTATGACTATTATTATTATTATGAATATTATTATTATTATGACTATTATTATTATTATGACTATTATTATTATTATGACTATTATTATTATTATGACTATTATTATTATTATGACTATTATTACTATTATGACTATTATTATTATTATGACTATTATTATTATTACGACTCTTATTATTATTATGACTATTATTATTATTATGACTATTATTATTATTATGACTAATATTATTATTATGACTATTAGTATTATTATGACTATTATTATTTTATGACTTTTTTTTATTATTATTGTGACTATTATTATTATTATGACTATTATTATTATTATGACTATTATTATTATGACTGTTATTATTATTGTGACTATTATTATTATTATGACTATTATTATTATTATTATGACAATTATTACTATTATGACTATTATTATTATTATGACTATTATTGTTATGACTTTTATTATTATTATGACTATTATTATTATTATGACTATTATTATTATTATGACTATTATTATTATTACGACTCTTATTATTATTATGACTATTATTATTATTATGACTATTATTATTGTTATTATTATGACTATTATTATTATTATTATTATGACTATTATTATTATTATGACTATTATTATTATTATGAATGTTGTTATTATTATGACTATTATTATTATTATGACTTTTTTTATTATTATTATGACTATTATTAATATTATGACTATTATTATTATTATTATGACTATTATTATTATTATGACTATTATTATTATTATGACTATTATTATTATAACTATTATTATTATTATGACTATTATTATTATCATGACTATTATTATTATTATGACTATTATTATTATTATGACTATTATTATTATTATGACAATTATTATTATTATGACTATTATTATTATTATGACTACTATTATTATTATGACTATTATTATTATTATGACTATTATTATTATTATGACTATTATTATTATTATGACTATTATTATTATAACTATTATTATTATTATGACTATTATTATTATCATGACTATTATTATTATTATGACTTTTTTTAATTATTATTATGACTATTATTATTATTATGACAATTATTATTATTATGACTATTATTATTATTATGACTACTATTATTATTATGACTATTATTATTATTATGACTATTATTATTATTATGACTATTATTATTATTATGACTATTATTATTATTATTATGACTAATATTATTATTATGACTATTAGTATTATTATGACTATTATTATTATTATGCCTTTTTTTATTATTATTATGACTATTATTATTATTATGACTGTTATTATTATTGTGACTATTATTATTATTATGACTATTATTATTATTATGACTATTATTATTATTATGACTATTATTATTATGACTTTTATTATTGTGACTGTTATTATTATTATGACTATTGCTATTATTATTACTATTATTATTATTATTATGACTATTATTATTATTATGACTATTATTATTATTATGACTATTATTATTATTATGACTATTGTTATTATTATGACTATTATTATTATTATGACTTTTTTTTATTATTATTATGACTATTATTATTATTACGACTCTTATTATTATTATGTCTATTATTATTATTATGACTATTATTATTATTATGACTATTATTATTATTATTATGACTATATTATTATTATGACTATTATTATTATTATGACTATTAGTATTATTATGACTATTATTATTATTATGACTTTTTTTATTATTATTATGACTATTATTATTATTATGACTATTATTATTATGACTGTTATTATTATTGTGACTATTATTATTATTATGACTATTATTATTATTATGACTTTTTTTTATTATTATTATGACTATTATTATTATTATGACAATTATTATTATTATGACTATTATTATTATTATGACTACTATTATTATTATGACTATTATTATTATTATGACTATTATTATTATTATGACTATTATTATTATTATGACTATTATTATTATTATTATGACTAATATTATTATTATGACTATTAGTATTATTATGACTATTATTATTATTATGCCTTTTTTTATTATTATTATGACTATTATTATTATTATGACTGTTATTATTATTGTGACTATTATTATTATTATGACTATTATTATTATTATGACTATTATTATTATTATGACTATTATTATTATGACTTTTATTATTGTGACTGTTATTATTATTATGACTATTGCTATTATTATTACTATTATTATTATTATTATGACTATTATTATTATTATGACTATTATTATTATTATGACTATTATTATTATTATGACTATTGTTATTATTATGACTATTATTATTATTATGACTTTTTTTTATTATTATTATGACTATTATTATTATTACGACTCTTATTATTATTATGTCTATTATTATTATTATGACTATTATTATTATTATGACTATTATTATTATTATTATGACTAATATTATTATTATGACTATTATTATTATTATGACTATTAGTATTATTATGACTATTATTATTATTATGACTTTTTTTATTATTATTATGACTATTATTATTATTATGACTATTATTATTATGACTGTTATTATTATTGTGACTATTATTATTATTATGACTATTATTATTATTATGACTTTTTTTTATTATTATTATGACTATTATTATTATTATTATGACTAATATTATTATTATGACTATTAGTATTATTATGACTATTATTATTATTATGCCTTTTTTTATTATTATTATGACTATTATTATTATTATGACTGTTATTATTATTGTGACTATTATTATTATTATGACTATTATTATTATTATGACTATTATTATTATCATGACTATTATTATTATTATGACTATTATTATTATTATGACTATTATTATTATTATGACAATTATTATTATTATGACTATTATTATTATTATGACTACTATTATTATTATGACTATTATTATTATTATGACTATTATTATTATTATGACTATTATTATTATTATGACTATTATTATTATAACTATTATTATTATTATGACTATTATTATTATCATGACTATTATTATTATTATGACTTTTTTTAATTATTATTATGACTATTATTATTATTATGACAATTATTATTATTATGACTATTATTATTATTATGGCTATTATTATTATTATTACTATTATTATTATTATGACTATTATTATTATTATGACCATTATTATTATTATGACTATTATTATTATTATTATTATGACTATTATTATTATTATGACTATTATTATTATTATGACTATTATTATTATTATGACTATGGTTATTATTTTGACTATTATTATTATTATGACTCTTATTATTATTATGACTATTATTATTATTATGACTATTATTACTATTATGACTATTATTATTATTATGACTATTATTATTATTATGACTATTATTATTATTATGACTATTATTATTATTATGAATATTATTATTATTATGACTATTATTATTATTATGACTATTATTATTATTATGACTATTATTATTATTATGACTATTATTATTATTATGACTATTATTACTATTATGACTATTATTATTATTATGACTATTATTATTATTACGACTCTTATTATTATTATGACTATTATTATTATTATGACTATTATTATTATTATGACTAATATTATTATTATGACTATTAGTATTATTATGACTATTATTATTTTATGACTTTTTTTTATTATTATTGTGACTATTATTATTATTATGACTATTATTATTATTATGACTATTATTATTATGACTGTTATTATTATTGTGACTATTATTATTATTATGACTATTATTATTATTATTATGACAATTATTACTATTATGACTATTATTATTATTATGACTATTATTGTTATGACTTTTATTATTATTATGACTATTATTATTATTATGACTATTATTATTATTATGACTATTATTATTATTACGACTCTTATTATTATTATGACTATTATTATTATTATGACTATTATTATTGTTATTATTATGACTATTATTATTATTATTATTATGACTATTATTATTATTATGACTATTATTATTATTATGAATGTTGTTATTATTATGACTATTATTATTATTATGACTTTTTTTATTATTATTATGACTATTATTAATATTATGACTATTATTATTATTATTATGACTATTATTATTATTATGACTATTATTATTATTATGACTATTATTATTATAACTATTATTATTATTATGACTATTATTATTATCATGACTATTATTATTATTATGACTATTATTATTATTATGACTATTATTATTATTATGACAATTATTATTATTATGACTATTATTATTATTATGACTACTATTATTATTATGACTATTATTATTATTATGACTATTATTATTATTATGACTATTATTATTATTATGACTATTATTATTATAACTATTATTATTATTATGACTATTATTATTATCATGACTATTATTATTATTATGACTTTTTTTAATTATTATTATGACTATTATTATTATTATGACAATTATTATTATTATGACTATTATTATTATTATGACTACTATTATTATTATGACTATTATTATTATTATGACTATTATTATTATTATGACTATTATTATTATTATGACTATTATTATTATTATTATGACTAATATTATTATTATGACTATTAGTATTATTATGACTATTATTATTATTATGCCTTTTTTTATTATTATTATGACTATTATTATTATTATGACTGTTATTATTATTGTGACTATTATTATTATTATGACTATTATTATTATTATGACTATTATTATTATTATGACTATTATTATTATGACTTTTATTATTGTGACTGTTATTATTATTATGACTATTGCTATTATTATTACTATTATTATTATTATTATGACTATTATTATTATTATGACTATTATTATTATTATGACTATTATTATTATTATGACTATTGTTATTATTATGACTATTATTATTATTATGACTTTTTTTTATTATTATTATGACTATTATTATTATTACGACTCTTATTATTATTATGTCTATTATTATTATTATGACTATTATTATTATTATGACTATTATTATTATTATTATGACTATATTATTATTATGACTATTATTATTATTATGACTATTAGTATTATTATGACTATTATTATTATTATGACTTTTTTTATTATTATTATGACTATTATTATTATTATGACTATTATTATTATGACTGTTATTATTATTGTGACTATTATTATTATTATGACTATTATTATTATTATGACTTTTTTTTATTATTATTATGACTATTATTATTATTATGACAATTATTATTATTATTATGACTATTATTATTATGACTATTATTATTATTATGACTATTACTATTATTATGGCAATTATTATTTTTATGACTATGACTATTATTATTATGACTATGACTATTATTATTATGACTGTTATTATTATTATGACTGTTATTATTATTATGACTATTATTAATATTATGACTATTATTATTATGACTATTATTATTATTATGACTATTATTATTATTATTACGACTATTATTATTATCATGACTATTATTATTATTATGACTATTATTATTATTATGACTATTGTTATTATTATGACTATTATTATTATTATGACTATTGTTATTATTATGACTATTATTATTATGACTTTTTTTATTATTATTATGACTATTATTATTATTATGACTATTATTATTATTATTATGACTATTATTATTATTATGACTATTATTATTATTATGACTATTATTATTATTATGACCATTATTATTATTATGACTATTATTATTATTATTATTATGACTATTATTATTATTATGACTATTATTATTATTATGACTATTGTTATTATTATGACTATTATTATTATCATGACTTTTTTTTATTATTATTATGACTATTATTAATATTATGACTATTATTATTATGACTATTATTATTATTATGACTATTACTATTATTATGGCAATTATTATTTTTATGACTATGACTATTATTATTATGACTATGACTATTATTATTATGACTGTTATTATTATTATGACTGTTATTATTATTATGACTATTATTAATATTATGACTATTATTATTATGACTATTATTATTATTATGACTACTATTATTATTATTACGACTATTATTATTATCATGACTATTATTATTATTATGACTATTATTATTATTATGACTATTGTTATTATTATGACTATTATTATTATTATGACTATTGTTATTATTATGACTATTATTATTATGACTTTTTTTATTATTATTATGACTATTATTATTATTATGACTATTATTATTATTATGAATATTATTATTATTATGACTATTATTATTATTATGACTATTATTATTATTATGACTATTATTATTATTATGACTATTATTATTATTATGACTATTATTACTATTATGACTATTATTATTATTATGACTATTATTATTATTACGACTCTTATTATTATTATGACTATTATTATTATTATGACTATTATTATTATTATGACTAATATTATTATTATGACTATTAGTATTATTATGACTATTATTATTTTATGACTTTTTTTTTATTATTATTGTGACGTTTATTATTATTATGACTATTATTACTATTATGACTATTATTATTATTATGACTATTATTATTATTACGACTCTTATTATTATTATGACTATTATTATTATTATGACTATTATTATTATGAATATTATTATTATTATGACTATTATTATTATTATGACTATTATTATTATTATGACTATTATTATTATTATGACTATTATTATTATAATGACTATTATTACTATTATGACTATTATTATTATTATGACTATTATTATTATTACGACTCTTATTATTATTATGACTCTTATTATTATTATGACTATTATTATTATTATGGCTATTATTATTATTATTACTATTATTATTATTATGACTATTATTATTATTATGACCATTATTATTATTATGACTATTATTATTATTATTATGACTATTATTATTATTATGACTATTATTATTATTATGACTATTATTATTATTATGACTATGGTTATTATTTTGACTATTATTATTATTATGACTCTTATTATTATTATGACTATTATTATTATTATGACTATTATTACTATTATGACTATTATTATTATTATGACTATTATTATTATTATGACTATTATTATTATTATGACTATTATTATTATTATGAATATTATTATTATTATGACTATTATTATTATTATGACTATTATTATTATTATGACTATTATTATTATTATGACTTATTATTATTATGACTATTATTACTATTATGACTATTATTATTATTATGACTATTATTATTATTACGACTCTTATTATTATTATGACTATTATTATTATTATGACTATTATTATTATTATGACTAATATTATTATTATGACTATTAGTATTATTATGACTATTATTATTTTATGACTTTTTTTTTTATTATTATTGTGACTATTATTATTATTATGACTATTATTATTATTATGACTATTATTATTATGACTGTTATTATTATTGTGACTATTATTATTATTATGACTATTATTATTATTATTATGACAATTATTACTATTATGACTATTATTATTATTATGACTATTATTATTATGACTTTTATTATTATTATGACTATTATTATTATTATGACTATTATTATTATTATGACTATTATTATTATTACGACTCTTATTATTATTATGACTATTATTATTATTATGACTATTATTATTGTTATTATTATGACTATTATTATTATTATTATTATGACTATTATTATTATTATGACTATTATTATTATTATGAATGTTGTTATTATTATGACTATTATTATTATTATGACTTTTTTTATTATTATTATGACTATTATTAATATTATGACTATTATTATTATTATTATGACTATTATTATTATTATGACTATTACTATTATTATGGCAATTATTATTTTTATGACTATGACTATTATTATTATGACTATGACTATTATTATTATGACTGTTATTATTATTATGACTATTATTATTATTATGACTATTATTATTATAACTATTATTATTATTATGACTATTATTATTATCATGACTATTATTATTATTATGACTATTATTATTATTATGACTATTATTATTATAACTATTATTATTATTATGACTATTATTATTATCATGACTATTATTATTATTATGACTTTTTTTAATTATTATTATGACTATTATTATTATTATGACAATTATTATTATTATGACTATTATTATTATTATGACTACTATTATTATTATGACTATTATTATTATTATGACTATTATTATTATTATGACTATTATTATTATTATGACTATTATTATTATTATTATGACTAATATTATTATTATGACTATTAGTATTATTATGACTATTATTATTATGCCTTTTTTTATTATTATTATGACTATTATTATTATTATGACTGTTATTATTATTGTGACTATTATTATTATTATGACTATTATTATTATTATGACTATTATTATTATTATGACTATTATTATTATGACTTTTATTATTGTGACTGTTATTATTATTATGACTATTGCTATTATTATTACTATTATTATTATTATTATGACTATTATTATTATTATGACTATTATTATTATTATGACTATTATTATTATTATGACTATTATTATTATTATGACTATTGTTATTATTATGACTATTATTATTATTATGACTTTTTTTTTATTATTATTATGACTATTATTATTATTACGACTCTTATTATTATTATGGCTATTATTATTATTATGACTATTATTATTATTATGACTATTATTATTATTATTATGACTAATATTATTATTATGACTATTATTATTATTATGACTATTAGTATTATTATGACTATTATTATTATTATGACTTTTTTTATTATTATTATGACTATTATTATTATTATGACTTTTTTTTATTATTATTATGACAATTATTATTATTATTATGACTATTATTATTATTATGACTATTATTATTATTATGACTATTATTATTATTATTATGACTAATATTATTATTATGACTATTATTATAATTATGACAATTATTATTATTGTGACTATTATTATTATTATGACTATTATTATTATTATGACTATTATTATTATTATTATGACTTATATTATTATTATGAATATTATTATTATTATGACTATTATTATTATTATGACTATTATTATTATTACGACTATTATTATTATTATGACTTTTTTTATTATTATTATGACTATTATTATTATTATGACTCTTATTATTATGACTGTTATTATTATTGTGACTATTATTATTATTATGACTATTATTATTATTATGACTATTATTATTATTATGACTATTGTTATTATTATGACTATTATTATTATTATGACTTTTTTTAATTATTATTATGACTATTATTATTATTATGACAATTATTATTATTATGACTATTATTATTATTATGCCTACTATTATTATTATGACTATTATTATTATTATGACTATTATTATTATTATGACTATTATTATTATTGTTATGACTATTATTATTACTATGACTATTATTATTATTATGACTATTATTGTTATTATGACTATTATTATTATTATGACTATTATTATAATTATGACTTAATACTATTATGACTATTATTATTACGACTATGATTATTATAATTATGACTATTATTAATATGACTATTATTATTATTATGACTATTATTATTATTATGACTATTATTATTATGACTATTATAGTTATGAATATGACTATTATTATTATTATGACTATTATTATTATTATGAATGTTATTATTATTATGGCTATTATTATTATCATGACTATTATTATTGTTATTATTATTATTATGATGACTATTATTATTATTATTATTATTATGATGACTATTATTATTATTATTATTATTATGACTATTATTATTATTATGACTATTATTCTTATTATGACTATTATTATTATTAGTATGACTATTATTATTATTATGACTATTATTATTATTATGACTATTATTATTATTATGGCTATTATTATTATTATGACTATTATTATTATTATGACTATTATTACTATTATGACTATTATTATTATTATGACTATTATTATTATTACTACTCTTATTATTATTATGACTATTATTATTATGACTATTATTATTATTATGACTATTATTATTATTATGACTATTATTATTATAATGACTATTATTACTATTATGACTATTATTATTATTATGACTATTATTATTATTACGACTCTTATTATTATTATGACTCTTATTATTATTATGACTATTATTATTATTATGACTATTATTATTATTATTACTATTATTATTATTATGACTATTATTATTATTATGACCATTATTATTATTATTACTATTATTATTATTATTATGACTATTATTATTATTATGACTATTATTATTATTATGACTATGGTTATTATTTTGACTATTATTATTATTATGACTATGGTTATTATTTTGAATATTATTATTATTATGACTCTTATTATTATTATGCCTATTATTATTATTATGACTATTATTACTATTATGACTATTATTATTATTATGACTATTATTATTATTACGACTCTTATTATTATTATGACTATTATTATTATTATGACTATTATTATTATTATGAATATTATTATTATTATGACTATTATTATTATTATGACTATTATTATTATTATGACTATTATTATTATTATGACAATTATTATTATTATGACTAATATTATTATTATGACTACTATTATTATTATGACTATTATTATTATTATGACTATTATTATTATTATGACTATTATTATTATTATTATGACTAATATTATTATTATGACTATTAGTATTATTATGACTATTATTATTATTATGATTTTTTTTTATTATTATTATGACTATTATTATTATTATGACTGTTATTATTATTGTGACTATTATTATTATTATGACTATTATTATTATTATGACTATTATTATTATTATGACTATTATTATTATGACTTTTATTATTGTGACTGTTATTATTATTATGACTATTGCTATTATTATTACTATTATTATTATTATTATGACTATTATTATTATTATGACTATTATTATTATTATGACTATTATTATTATTATGACTATTATTATTATTATGACTATTGTTATTATTATGACTATTATTATTATTATGACTTTTTTTATTATTATTATGACTATTATTATTATTACGACTCTTATTATTATTATGGCTATTATTATTATTATGACTATTATTATTATTATGACTATTATTATTATTATTATGACTAATATTATTATTATGACTATTATTATTATTATGACTATTACTATTATTATGACTATTATTATTATGACTTTTTTTATTATTATTATGACTATTATTATTATTATTATGACTATTATTATTATGACTGTTATTATTATTGTGACTATTATTATTATTATGACTATTATTATTATTATGACTTTTTTTTATTATTATTATGACTATTATTATTATTATGACAATTATTATTATTATGACTATTATTATTATTATGACTATTATTATTATTATGACTTTTATTATTATTATTATGACTAATATTATTATTATGACTATTATTATTATTATGACAATTATTATTATTATGACTATTATTATTATTATGACTATTATTATTATTATGACTATTATTATTATTATTATGACTATTATTATTATTATGACTATTATTATTATTATGACTATTATTATTATTATGACTTTTTTTATTATTATTATGACTATTATTATTATTATGACTCTTATTATTATGACTGTTATTATTATTGTGACTATTATTATTATTATGACTATTATTATTATTATGACTATTATTATTATTATGACTATTGTTATTATTATGACTATTATTATTATTATGACTTGTTTTAATTATTATTATGACTATTATTATTATTATGACAATTATTATTATTATGACTATTATTATTATTATGCCTACTATTATTATTATGACTATTATTATTATTATGACTATTATTATTATTATGACTATTATTATTATTATGACTATTATTACTATTATGACTATTATTATTATTATGACTATTATTATTATTACGACTCTTATTATTATTATGACTATTATTATCATTATGACTATTATTATTATTATGACTAATATTATTATTATGACTATTAGTATTATTATGACTATTATTATTTCATGACTTTTTTTTTTATTATTATTGTGACTATTATTATTATTATGACTATTATTATTATTATGACTATTATTATTATGACTGTTATTATTATTGTGACTATTATTATTATTATGACTATTATTATTATTATTATGACAATTATTACTATTATGACTATTATTATTATTATGACTATTATTATTATGACTTTTATTATTATTATGACTATTATTATTATTATGACTATTATTATTATTATGACTATTATTATTATTACGACTCTTATTATTATTATGACTATTATTATTATTATGACTATTATTATTGTTATTATTATGACTATTATTATTATTATTATTATGACTATTATTATTATTATGACTATTATTATTATTATGAATGTTGTTATTATTATGACTATTATTATTATTATGACTATTATTAATATTATGACTATTATTATTATTATTATGACTATTATTATTATTATGACTATTACTATTATTATGGCAATTATTATTTTTATGACTATGACTATTATTATTATGACTATGACTATTATTATTATGACTGTTATTATTATTATGACTATTATTATTATTATGACTATTATTATTATAACTATTATTATTATTATGACTATTATTATTATCATGACTATTATTATTATTATGACTATTATTATTATTATGACTATTGTTATTATTATGACTATTATTATTATTATGACTTTTTTTAATTATTATTATGACTATTATTATTATTATGACAATTATTATTATTATGACTATTATTATTATTATGACTACTATTATTATTATGACTATTATTATTATTATGACTATTATTATTATTATGACTATTATTATTATTATGACTATTATTATTATTATTATGACTAATATTATTATTATGACTATTAGTATTATTATGACTATTATTATTATTATGCCTTTTTTTATTATTATTATGACTATTATTATTATTATGACTGTTATTATTATTGTGACTATTATTATTATTATGACTATTATTATTATTATGACTATTATTATTATTATGACTATTATTATTATGACTTTTATTATTGTGACTGTTATTATTATTATGACTATTGCTATTATTATTACTATTATTATTATTATTATGACTATTATTATTATTATGACTATTATTATTATTATGACTATTATTATTATTATGACTATTATTATTATTATGACTTTTGTTATTATTATGACTATTATTATTATTATGACTTTTTTTTATTATTATTATGACTATTATTATTATTACGACTGTTATTATTATTGTGACTATTATTATTATTATGACTATTATTATTATTATGACTATTATTATTATTATGACTATTATTATTATGACTTTTATTATTGTGACTGTTATTATTATTATGACTATTGCTATTATTATTACTATTATTATTATTATTATGACTATTATTATTATTATGACTATTATTATTATTATGACTATTATTATTATTATGACTATTATTATTATTATGACTATTATTATTATGACTTTTATTATTGTGACTGTTATTATTATTATGACTATTGCTATTATTATTACTATTATTATTATTATTATGACTATTATTATTATTATGACTATTATTATTATTATGACTATTATTATTATTATGACTATTATTATTATTATGACTATTATTATTATTATGACTATTGTTATTATTATGACTATTATTATTATTATGACTTTTTTTATTATTATTATGACTATTATTATTATTACGACTCTTATTATTATTATGGCTATTATTATTATTATGACTATTATTATTATTATGACTATTATTATTATTATTATGACTAATATTATTATTATGACTATTATTATTATTATGACTATTACTATTATTATGACTATTATTATTATGACTATTATTATTATTATGACTATTATTATTATGACTGTTATTATTATTGTGACTATTATTATTATTATGACTATTATTATTATTATGACTTTTTTTTATTATTATTATGACTATTATTATTATTATGACAATTATTATTATTATGACTATTATTATTATTATGACTATTATTATTATTATGACTTTTATTATTATTATTATGACTAATATTATTATTATGACTATTATTATTATTATGACAATTATTATTATTATGACTATTATTATTATTATGACTATTATTATTATTATGACTATTATTATTATTATTATGACTATTATTATTATTATGACTATTATTATTATTATGACTATTATTATTATTATGACTTTTTTTATTATTATTATGACTATTATTATTATTATGACTCTTATTATTATGACTGTTATTATTATTGTGACTATTATTATTATTATGACTATTATTATTATTATGACTATTATTATTATTATGACTATTGTTATTATTATGACTATTATTATTATTATGACTTGTTTTAATTATTATTATGACTATTATTATTATTATGACAATTATTATTATTATGACTATTATTATTATTATGCCTACTATTATTATTATGACTATTATTATTATTATGACTATTATTATTATTATGACTATTATTATTATTATGACTATTATTACTATTATGACTATTATTATTATTATGACTATTATTATTATTACGACTCTTATTATTATTATGACTATTATTATTATTATGACTATTATTATTATTATGACTAATATTATTATTATGACTATTAGTATTATTATGACTATTATTATTTTATGACTTTTTTTTTTATTATTATTGTGACTATTATTATTATTATGACTATTATTATTATTATGACTATTATTATTATGACTGTTATTATTATTGTGACTATTATTATTATTATGACTATTATTATTATTATTATGACAATTATTACTATTATGACTATTATTATTATTATGACTATTATTATTATGACTTTTATTATTATTATGACTATTATTATTATTATGACTTTTATTATTATTATGACTATTATTATTATTACGACTCTTATTATTATTATGACTATTATTATTATTATGACTATTATTATTGTTATTATTATGACTATTATTATTATTATTATTATTATGACTATTATTATTATTATGACTATTATTATTATTATGAATGTTGTTATTATTATGACTATTATTATTATTATGACTTTTTTTATTATTATTATGACTATTATTAATATTATGACTATTATTATTATTATTATGACTATTATTATTATTATGACTATTACTATTATTATGGCAATTATTATTTTTATGACTATGACTATTATTATTATGACTATGACTCTTATTATTATGACTGTTATTATTATTATGACTATTATTATTATTATGACTATTATTATTATAACTATTATTATTATTATGACTATTATTATTATCATGACTATTATTATTATTATGACTATTATTATTATTATGACTATTGTTATTATTATGACTATTATTATTATTATGACTTTTTTTAATTATTATTATGACTATTATTATTATTATGACAATTATTATTATTATGACTATTATTATTATTATGACTACTATTATTATTATGACTATTATTATTATTATGACTATTATTATTATTATGACTATTATTATAATTATGACTATTATTATTATTATTATGACTAATATTATTATTATGACTATTAGTATTATTATGACTATTATTATTATTATGCCTTTTTTTATTATTATTATGACTGTTATTATTATTGTGACTATTATTATTATTATGACTATTATTATTATTATGACTATTATTATTATTATGACTATTATTATTATGACTTTTATTATTGTGACTGTTATTATTATTATGACTATTGCTATTATTATTACTATTATTATTATTATTATGACTATTATTATTATTATGACTATTATTATTATTATGACTATTATTATTATTATGACTATTATTATTATTATGACTATTGTTATTATTATGACTATTATTATTATTATGACTTTTTTTTATTATTATTATGACTATTATTATTATTATGACTATTGTTATTATTATGACTATTATTATTATTATGACTTTTTTTTATTATTATTATGACTATTATTATTATTACGACTCTTATTATTATTATGGCTATTATTATTATTATGACTATTATTATTATTATGACTATTATTATTATTATTATGACTAATATTATTATTATGACTATTATTATTATTATGACTATTAGTATTATTATGACTATTATTATTATTATGACTTTTTTTATTATTATTATGACTATTATTATTATGACTGTTATTATTATTGTGACTATTATTATTATTATGACTATTATTATTATTATGACTTTTTTTTATTATTATTATGACTATTATTATTATTATGACAATTATTATTATTATGACTATTATTATTATTATGACTATTATTATTATTATGACTATTATTATTATTATTATGACTAATATTATTATTATGACTATTATTATAATTATGACAATTATTATTATTATGACTATTATTATTATTATGACTATTATTATTATTATGACTATTATTATTATTATTATGACTTATATTATTATTATGAATATTATTATTATTATGACTATTATTATTATTATGACTATTATTATTATTATGACTATTATTATTATTATGACTTTTTTTATTATTATTATGACTATTATTATTATTATGACTCTTATTATTATGACTGTTATTATTATTGTGACTATTATTATTATTATGACTATTATTATTATTATGACTATTATTATTATTATGACTATTGTTATTATTATGACTATTATTATTATTATGACTTTTTTTTAATTATTATTATGACTATTATTATTATTATGACAATTATTATTATTATGACTATAATTATTATTATGCCTACTATTATTATTATGACTATTATTATTATTATGACTATTATTATTATTATGACTATTATTATTATTGTTATGACTATTATTATTACTATGACTATTATTATTATTATGACTATTATTGTTATTATGACTATTATTATTATTATGACTATTATTATAATTATGACTTAATACTATTATGACTATTATTATTACGACTATGATTATTATCATTATGACTATTATTAATATGACTATTATTATTATTATGACTATTATTATTATTATGACTATTATTATTATGACTATTATTGTTATGAATATGACTATTATTATTATTATGACTATTATTATTATTATGAATGTTATTATTATTATGGCTATTATTATTATCATGACTATTATTATTGTTATTATTATTATTATGATGACTATTATTATTATTATTATTATTATGATGACTATTATTATTATTATTATTATTATGACTATTATTATTATTATGACTATTATTATTATTATGGCTATTATTATTATTATGACTGTTATTATTATTATGACTATTATTACTATTATGACTATTATTATTATTATGACTATTATTATTATTACTACTCTTATTATTATTATGACTATTATTATTATGACTATTATTATTATTATGACTATTATTATTATTATGACTATTATTATTATAATGACTATTATTACTATTATGACTATTATTATTATTATGACTATTATTATTATTACGACTCTTATTATTATTATGACTCTTATTATTATTATGACTATTATTATTATTATGACTATTATTATTATTATTATTATGACTATTATTATTATTATGACCATTATTATTATTATTACTATTATTATTATTATTATGACTATTATTATTATTATGACTATTATTATTATTATGACTATTATTATTATTATGACTATGGTTATTATTTTGACTATTATTATTATTATGACTATGGTTATTATTTTGAATATTATTATTATTATGACTCTTATTATTATTATGCCTATTATTATTATTATGACTATTATTACTATTATGACTATTATTATTATTATGACTATTATTATTATTACGACTCTTATTATTATTATGACTATTATTATTATTATGACTATTATTATTATTATGAATATTATTATTATTATGACTATTATTATTATTATGACTATTATTATTATTATGACTATTATTATTATTATGACAATTATTATTATTATGACTATTATTATTATTATGACTACTATTATTATTATGACTATTATTATTATTATGACTATTATTATTATTATGACTATTATTATTATTATTATGACTAATATTATTATTATGACTATTAGTATTATTAGACTATTATTATTATTATGATTTTTTTTTATTATTATTATGACTATTATTATTATTATGACTGTTATTATTATTGTGACTATTATTATTATTATGACTATTATTATTATTATGACTATTATTATTATTATGACTATTATTATTATGACTTTTATTATTGTGACTGTTATTATTATTATGACTATTGCTATTATTATTACTATTATTATTATTATTATGACTATTATTATTATTATGACTATTATTATTATTATGACTATTATTATTATTATGACTATTATTATTATTATGACTATTGTTATTATTATGACTATTATTATTATTATGACTTTTTTTATTATTATTATGACTATTATTATTATTACGACTCTTATTATTATTATGGCTATTATTATTATTATGACTATTATTATTATTATGACTATTATTATTATTATTATGACTAATATTATTATTATGACTATTATTATTATTATGACTATTACTATTATTATGACTATTATTATTATGACTTTTTTTATTATTATTATGACTATTATTATTATTATGACTATTATTATTATGACTGTTATTATTATTGTGACTATTATTATTATTATGACTATTATTATTATTATGACTTTTTTTTATTATTATTATGACTATTATTATTATTATGACAATTATTATTATTATGACTATTATTATTATTATGACTATTATTATTATTATGACTTTTATTATTATTATTATGACTAATATTATTATTATGACTATTATTATTATTATGACAATTATTATTATTATGACTATTATTATTATTATGACTATTATTATTATTATGACTATTATTATTATTATTATGACTATTATTATTATTATGACTATTATTATTATTATGACTTTTTTTATTATTATTATGACTATTATTATTATTATGACTCTTATTATTATGACTGTTATTATTATTGTGACTATTATTATTAATATGACTATTATTATTATTATGACTATTATTACTATTATGACTATTATTATTATTATGACTATTATTATTATTACGACTCTTATTATTATTATGACTATTATTATTATTATGACTATTATTATTATTATGACTATTATTATTATTATGCCTACTATTATTATTATGACTATTATTATTATTATGACTATTATTATTATTATGACTATTATTATTATTGTTATGACTATTATTATTACTATGACTATTATTATTATTATGACTATTATTGTTATTATGACTATTATTATTATTATGACTATTATTATAATTATGACTTAATACTATTATGACTATTATTATTACGACTATGATTATTATTATTATGACTATTATTAATATGACTATTATTATTATTATGACTATTATTATTATTATGACTATTATTATTATGACTATTATTGTTATGAATATGACTATTATTATTATTATGACTATTATTATTATTATGACTGTTATTATTATTATGGCTATTATTATTATCATGACTATTATTATTATTATTATTATTATGATGACTATTATTATTATTATTATTATTATTAAGACTATTATTATTATTATGACTATTATTCTTATTATGACTATTATTATTATTATTATGACTATTATTATTATTATGACTATTATTATTATTATGGCTATTATTATTATTATGACTATTATTATTATTATGACTATTATTACTATTATGACTATTATTATTATTATGACTATTATTATTATTATTACTCTTATTATTATTATGACTATTATTATTATTATGACTATTATTATTATTATGACTATTATTATTATAATGACTATTATTACTATTATGACTATTATTATTATTATGACTATTATTATTATTACGACTCTTATTATTATTATGACTCTTATTATTATTACGACTATTATTATTATTATGACTATGGTTATTATTTTGACTATTATTATTATTATGACTATGGTTATTATTTTGAATATTATTATTATTATGACTCTTATTATTATTATGACTATTATTATTATTATGACTATTATTATTATTGTTATGACTATTATTATTACTATGACTATTATTATTATTATGACTATTATTGTTATTATGACTATTATTATTATTATGACTATTATTATAATTATGACTTAATACTATTATGACTATTATTATTACGACTATGATTATTATTATTATGACTATTATTAATATGACTATTATTATTATTATGACTATTATTATTATTATGACTATTATTATTATGACTATTATTGTTATGACTATTATTGTTATGAATATGACTATTATTATTATTATGACTATTATTATTATTATGACTGTTATTATTATTATGGCTATTATTATTATCATGACTATTATTATTATTATTATTATTATTAAGACTATTATTATTATTATGACTATTATTCTTATTATGACTATTATTATTATTATTATGACTATTATTATTATTATGACTATTATTATTATTATGGCTATTATTATTATTATGACTATTATTATTATTATGACTATTATTACTATTATGACTATTATTATTATTATGACTATTATTATTATTATTACTCTTATTATTATTATGACTATTATTATTATTATGACTATTATTATTATTATGACTATTATTATTATAATGACTATTATTACTATTATGACTATTATTATTATTATGACTATTATTATTATTACGACTCTTATTATTATTATGACTCTTATTATTATTACGACTATTATTATTATTATGACTATGGTTATTATTTTGACTATTATTATTATTATGACTATGGTTATTATTTTGAATATTATTATTATTATGACTCTTATTATTATTATGACTATTATTATTATTATGACTATTATTACTATTATGACTATTATTATTATTATGACTATTATTATTATTACGACTCTTATTATTATTATGACTATTATTATTATTATGACTATTATTATTATGAATATTATTATTTTTATGACTTTTATTATTATTATGACTATTATTATTATTATTATGACTATTATTATTATTATGACTATTATTATTATTATGACTATTATTACTATTATGACTATTATTATTATTATGACTATTATTATTATTACGACTCTTATTATTATTATGACTATTATTATTATTATAACTATTATTATTATTATGACTAATATTATTATTATGACTATTAGTATTATTATGACTATTATTATTTTATGACTTTTTTTATTATTATTGTGACTATTATTATTATTATGACTATTATTATTATTATGACTATTATTATTATGACTGTTATTATTATTGTGACTATTATTATTATTATGACTATTATTATTATTATTATGACAATTATTACTATTATGACTATTATTATTATTATGACTATTATTATTATTATGACTATTATTATTATGACTTTTATTATTATTATGACTATTATTATTATTATGACTATTATTATTATTATGACTATTGTTATTATTTTGGCTATTATTATTATTATGACTTTTTTTATTATTATCATGACTATTATTATTATTATGACTATTATTATTATTACGACTCTTATTATTATTATGACTATTATTATTATTATGACTATTATTATTATTATTATTATGACTATTATTATTATTATGACTATTATTATTATTATGAATGTTGTTATTATTATGACTATTATTATTTTATGACTTTTTTTTATTATTATTGTGACTATTATTATTATTATGACTATTATTATTATTATGACTATTATTATTATGACTGTTATTATTATTGTGACTATTATTATTATTATGACTATTATTATTATTATTTTGACAATTATTACTATTATGACTATTATTATTATTATGACTATTCTTATTATGACTTTTATTATTATTATGACTATTATTATTATTATGACTATTATTATTATTATGACTATTATTATTATTATTATGACTATTATTACTATTATGACTATTATTATTATTATGACTATTATTATTATTATGACTATTATTATTATGACTTTTATTATTATGACTTTTATTATTATGACTTTTATTATTATGATTATTATTATTATTATTATGACTATTGCTATTATTATGACTATTATTATTATTATGACTATTATTATTATTATTATGACAATTATTACTATTATGACTATTATTATTATTATGACTATTATTATTATGACTTTTATTATTATTATGACTATTATTATTATTATGACTATTATTATTATTATGACTGTTATTATTATTGTGACTATTATTATTATTATGACTATTATTATTATTATTATGACAATTATTACTATTATGACTATTATTATTATTATGACTATTATTATTATGACTATTATTATTATTATGACTATTATTATTATGACTGTTATTATTATTGTGACTATTATTATTATTATGACTATTATTATTATTATTATGACAATTATTACTATTATGACTATTATTATTATTATGACTATTATTATTATTATGACTATTATTATTATGACTTTTATTATTATTATGACTATTATTATTATTATGACTATTATTATTATTATGACTATTGTTATTATTTTGGCTATTATTATTATTATGACTTTTTTTATTATTATTATGACTATTATTATTATTATGACTATTATTATTATTATGACTATTATTATTATTATGACTATTATTATTATTATGACTCTTATTATTATTATTATGACTATTAGTATTATTATGACTATTATTATTATTATGACTTTTTTTTATTATTATTATGACTATTATTATTATTATGACTTATTATTATTGTGACTATTATTATTATTATGACTATTATTATTATTATGACTATTATTATTATTATGACTATTATTATTATTATGACTATTATTATTATTATGACTTATTACTATTATGACTATTATTATTATTGTTATGACTATTATTATTACTATGACTATTATTATTATTATGACTATTATTATTATTATGACTATTATTATTATGACTATTATTATTATTATGACTATTATTATTATTATGACTTAATATTATTATGACTATTATTATTATTATGACTATTATTATGACTATTATTATTATTATGACTATTATTACTATTATGCCTATTATTATTATTATGACTATTATTATTATTATTATGACTATTATTACTATTATGACTATTATTATTATTATGACTATTATTATTATTATGACTATTATTATTATGACTTTTATTATTATGACTTTTATTATTATGACTTTTATTATTATGATTATTATTATTATTATTATGACTATTGCTATTATTATGACTATTATTATTATTATTATTATGACTATTATTATTATTATGACTATTATTATTATTATGACTATTACTATTATTATGGCAATTATTGTTTTTATGACTATGACTATTATTATTATGACTATGACTATTATTATTATGACTGTTATTATTATTATGACTGTTATTATTATTATGACTATTATTATTATTATGACTATTATTATTATCATGACTATTATTATTATTATGACTGTTATTATTATTATGACTATTGTTATTATTATGACTATTATTATTATTATGACTATTGTTATTATTATGACTATTATTATTATTATGACTTTTTTTATTATTATTATGACTATTATTATTATTACGACTGTTATTATTATTATGGCTATTATTATTATTATGACTATTTTTATTATTATTATGACTATTATTATTATTGTTATGACTATTATTATTACTATGACTATTATTATTATTATGACTATTACTATTATTATGACTATTATTATTATTATGACTATTATTATTATTATGACTTAATATTGTTATGACTATTATTATTACGACTATGACTATTATTATTATGACTATTATTAATATGACTATTATTATTATTATGACTATTATTATTATTATGACTATTATTATTATGACTATTATTATTATTATGGCTATTATTCTTATTATGACTATTATTATTATTATGACTATTATTATTATTATTATTATTATGACTATTATTATTATTAAGACTATTATTATTATTGTGACTTTTATTATTATTATGACTATTATTATTTTTATGACTATTATTATTATTATGACTATTATTATTACTATGACTATTATTATTATTATGACTATGACTATTATTATTATGACTATTATTACTATTATTATTATTATTATGACTATTATTATTATTATGACTATTATTATTATGACTATTATTATTATGACTATTATTATTATCATGACTATTATTATTATTATGACTATTATATTATTATGACTATTGTTATTATTATGAATATTATTATTATTATGACTTTTTTTTTATTATTATTATGACTATTATTATTATTATGACTTAATATTATTATGACTATTATTATTACGACTATGACTATTATTATTATGACGATTATTAATATGACTATTATTATTATTATGACTATTATTATTATGCCTATTATTATTATGAATATGACTATTATTATTATTATGACTATTATTATTATTATGGCTATTATTATTATTATGACCATTATTATTATTATGACTATTATTATTATTATTATGACTAATATTATTATTAAGACTATTATTATTATTATGACTATTATTATTATTATGACCATTATTATTATTATGACCATTATTACTATTATGACTATTATTATTATTATTATGACTATTATTATTGTTATGACTATTATTATTAGTATGACTATTATTATTATTATGACTTTTATTATTATTATGACTTATTATTATTATGACTATTATTATTATTATTATGACTATTATTATTGTTATGACTATTATTATTAGTATGACTATTATTATTATTATGACTTTTATTATTATTATGACTTATTATTATTATGACTATTATTTTTATTACTATTATTATTATTACGACTAATATTATTATTGTTATGACTATTATTATTATTATGACTATGACTATTATTATTATGACTATTATTATTATTATGACTATTATTATTATTATGACTTAATATTATTATGACTATTATTATTATTATGACTATTATTATTATTACGACTCTTATTATTATTATGACTTATTATTATTATGACTTAATATTATTATGACTATTATTATTATTATGACTATTATTATTATTACGACTCTTATTATTATTATGACTATTATTATTATTATGACTATTATTATTATTATGACTATTATTATTATTATGACTATTATTATTATTATGACCATTATTATTTTTTATGACTATTATTATTATTATTATAACTATTATTATTATTATGACTATTATTATTATTATGACTATTATTATTATTATGACTATTGTTATTATTATGACTATTGTTATTATTATGACTATTATTATTATTATGACTTTTTTTTATTATTATTATGACTATTATTATTATTATGGCAATTATTATTTTTATGACTATTATTATTATTATGACTTTTATTATTATGACTATTGCTATTATTATGACTATTTATATTATTATGACTATTATTATTATTATGACTATTATTATTATTATGACTATTTTTATTATTATGACTTATTATTATTATGACTATTATTATTATTATGACTATTATTATTATTGTTATGACTATTTTTATTATCATGACTATTATTATCATTATGACTATTATTATTATTATGACTATTATTATTATTTTGACTTAATATTATTATGACTATTATTATTATTATGACTATTATTATTATTATGACTATTATTATTATTATGACTATTATTATTATTATGACTATTATTATTATGACTTTTATTATTATGATTATTATTATTATTATTATGGCTATTGCTATTATTATGACTATTATTATTATTATTATGACTATTATTATTATTATGACTATTATTATTATTATGACTATTATTATTATTAGGACTATTACTATTATTATGGCAATTATTATTTTTATGACTATGACTATTATTATTATGACTATGACTATTATTATTATGACTGTTATTATTATTATGACTGTTATTATTATTATGACTATTATTATTATTATGACTATTATTATTATGACTATTATTATTATTATGACTATTATTATTATCATGACTATTATTATTATTATGACTATTATTATTATTATGACTATTGTTATTATTATGACTATTATTATTATTATAACTATTGTTATTATTATGACTTTTATTATTATTATGATTTTTTTTATTATTATTATGACTATTATTATTATTACGACTCTTATTATTATTATGGCTATTATTATTATTATGACTATTATTATTATTATTATGACTATTATTATTATTGTTATGACTATTATTATTACTATGACTATTATTATTATTATGACTATTATTATCATTATGACTATTATTATTATTATGACTATTATTATTATTATGACTTAATATTATTATGACTATTATTATTACGACTATGACTATTATTATTATTATGACTATTATTATTATTATGACTATTATTATTATGACTATTATTATTATGAATATGACTATTATTATTATTATGACTATTATCATTGTTATGACTATTATTATTATTATGGCTATTATTCTTATTATGACTGTTATTATTATTATGACTATTATTATTATTATTATTATTATGACTATTATTATTATTAAGACTATTATTATTATTGTGACTATTATTATTATTATGACTATTATTATTTTTATGACTATTATTATTATTATGACTTTTATTATTACTATGACTATTATTATTATTATGACTATGACTATTATTATTATGACTATTATTACTATTATTATTATTATTATGACTATTATTATTATTATGACTATTATTATTATGACTATTATTATTATCATGACTATTATTATTATTTTGACTATTATATTATTATGACTATTGTTATTATTATGACTATTATTATTATTATGACTTTTTTTTATTAATATTATGACTATTATTATTATTATGACTATTATTATTATTGTTATGACTATTATTATTATTATGGCTATTATTATTATTATGACTATTATTATTATTATGACTATTATTATTATTATGACTATTATTATTATTATGACTTAATATTATTATGACTATTATTATTACGACTATGACTATTATTATTATGACGATTATTAATATGACTATTATTATTATTATGACTATTATTATTATGCCTATTATTATTATGAATATGACTATTATTATTATTATGACTATTATTATTATTATGGCTATTATTATTATTATGACCATTATTATTATTATGACTATTATTGTTATTATTATGACTAATATTATTATTAAGACTATTATTATTATTATGACTATTATTATTATTATGACCATTATTATTATTATGACCATTATTACTATTATGACTATTATTTACATTATTATGACTTTTATTTTTATGGCTATTATTATTATTATGACTATTGCTATTATTATGACTATTATTATTATGACTATTATTATTGTTATGACTATTATTATTAGTATGACTATTATTATTATTATGACTTTTATTATTATTATGACTTATTATTATTATGACTATTATTTTTATTACTATTATTATTATTATGACTATTATTATTATTGTTATGACTATTATTATTATTATGACTATGACTATTATTATTATGACTATTATTATTATTATGACTATTATTATTATTATGACTTAATATTATTATGACTATTATTATTATTATGACTACTATTATTATTACGACTCTTATTATTATTATGACTTATTATTATTATGACTATTATTATTATTACGACTCTTATTATTATTATGACTTATTATTACTATGACTATTATTATTATTATGACTATTATTATTATTATGACTATTATTATTATTATGACCATTATTATTTTTTATGACTATTATTATTATTATTATGACTATTATTATTATTATGACTATTATTATTATTATGACTATTATTATTATTATGACTATTGTTATTATTATGACTATTATTATTATTATGACTATTATTATTATTATGGCAATTATTATTTTTATGACTATGACTATTATTATTATGACTATTATTATTATTATGACTATTATTATTATTATGACTATTATTATTATTATGACTATTATTATTATTATGACTATTATTATTATTATGACTATTACTATTATTATGGCAATTATTATTTTTATGACTATGACTATTATTATTATGACTATGACTATTATTATTATGACTGTTATTATTATTATGACTGTTATTATTATTATGACTATTATTATTATTATGACTATTATTATTATGACTATTATTATTATTATGACTATTATTATTATCATGACTATTATTATTATTATGACTATTATTATTATTATGACTATTGTTATTATTATGACTATTATTATTATTATAACTATTGTTATTATTATGACTTTTATTATTATTATGATTTTTTTTATTATTATTATGACTATTATTATTATTACGACTCTTATTATTATTATGGCTATTATTATTATTATGACTATTA
The DNA here is from genome assembly GCA_951828415.1 of Anomoia purmunda. Taxonomy (NCBI): domain Eukaryota; kingdom Metazoa; phylum Arthropoda; class Insecta; order Diptera; family Tephritidae; genus Anomoia; species Anomoia purmunda. The sequence goes on along the minus strand of OX639998.1, from coordinate 49,528,020 downwards.
TTATTATTATTATGACTATTATTATTATTGTTATGACTATTATTATTACTATGACTATTATTATTATTATGACTATTATTATCATTATGACTATTATTATTATTATGACTATTATTATTATTATGACTTAATATTATTATGACTATTATTATTACGACTATGACTATTATTATTATGACTATTATTAATATGACTATTATTATTATTATGACTATTATTATTATTATGACTATTATTATTATGACTATTATTATTATGAATATGACTATTATTATTATTATGACTATTATCATTGTTATGACTATTATTATTATTATGGCTATTATTCTTATTATGACTATTATTATTATTATGACTATTATTATTATTAAGACTATTATTATTATTGTGACTATTATTATTATTATGACTATTATTATTTTTATGACTATTATTATTATTATGACTTTTATTATTACTATGACTATTATTATTATTATGACTATGACTATTATTATTATGACTATTATTACTATTATTATTATTATTATGACTATTATTATTATTATGACTATTATTATTATGACTATTATTATTATCATGACTATTATTATTATTTTGACTATTATATTATTATGACTATTGTTATTATTATGACTATTATTATTATTATGACTTTTTTTTATTAATATTATGACTATTATTATTATTATGACTATTATTATTATTGTTATGACTATTATTATTATTATGGCTATTATTATTATTATGACTATTATTATTATTATGACTATTATTATTATTATGACTATTATTATTATTATGACTTAATATTATTATGACTATTATTATTACGACTATGACTATTATTATTATGACGATTATTAATATGACTATTATTATTATTATGACTATTATTATTATGCCTATTATTATTATGAATATGACTATTATTATTATTATGACTATTATTATTATTATGACTATTATTATTATTATGACCATTATTATTATTATGACCATTATTACTATTATGACTATTATTTACATTATTATGACTTCTATTTTTATGGCTATTATTATTATTATGACTATTGCTATTATTATGACTATTATTATTATGACTATTATTATTGTTATGACTATTATTATTAGTATGACTATTATTATTATTATGACTTTTATTATTATTATGACTTATTATTATTATGACTATTATTTTTATTACTATTATTATTATTATGACTATTATTATTATTGTTATGACTATTATTATTATTATGACTATGACTATTATTATTATGACTATTATTATTATTATGACTATTATTATTATTATGACTTAATATTATTATGACTATTATTATTATTATGACTACTATTATTATTACGACTCTTATTATTATTATGACTTATTATTATTATGACTTAATATTATTATGACTATTATTATTATTATGACTATTATTATTATTACGACTCTTATTATTATTATGACTTATTATTATTATGACTATTATTATTATTATGACTATTATTATTATTATGACTATTATTATTATTATGACCATTATTATTTTTTATGACTATTATTATTATTATTATGACTATTATTATTATTATGACTATTATTATTATTATGACTATTATTATTATTATGACTATTGTTATTATTATGACTATTATTATTATTATGACTATTATTATTATTATGGCAATTATTATTTTTATGACTATGACTATTATTATTATGACTATTATTAATATGACTATTATTATTATTATGACTATTATTATTATTATGACTATTATTATTATTATGAGTATTATTATTATGACTGGTATTATTATTGTGACTATTATTATTATTATGACTATTATTATTATTATGACTATTATTACTATTATGACTATTATTATTATTATGACTATTATTATTATTATGACTTTTATTATTATGACTATTGCTATTATTATGACTATTATTATTGCTATGACTATTATTATTATTGTTATGACTATTTTTATTACTATGACTATTATTATTATTATGACTATTATTATTATTATGACTATTATTATTATTTTGACTTAATATTATTATGACTATTATTATTATTATGACTATTATTATTATTATGACTATTATTATTATTATGACTATTATTATTATTATGACTATTATTATTATTATGACTATTATTATTATTATGACTATTATTATTATTATGACTATTATTACTATTATGACTATTATTATTATTATGACTATTATTATTATTACGACTCTTATTATTATTATGACTATTGTTATTATTATGACTATTATTATTATTATGACTATTATTATTATTAAGACTATTATTATTATTATGACCATTATTATTATTATAACTATTATTATTATTATTATGACTATTATTATTATTATGACTATTATTATTATTATGACTATTGTTATTATTATGACTATTATTATTATTATGACTATTATTATTATTACGACTCTTATTATTATTATGACTATTATTATTATTATGACTATTATTACTATTATGACTATTATTATTATTATGACTATTATTATTATTACGACTCTTATTACTATTATGACTATTATTATTATTATTACTATTATTATTATTATTATGACTATTATTATAATTATGACTATTATTACTATTATGACTATTATTATTATTATGACTATTATTATTATTATGACTATTATTATTATTATGACTATTATTATTATTATGACTATTATTATTATTATGACCATTATTACTATTATGACTATTATTATTATTATTATTATGACTATTATTATTATTATGACTATTATTATTATTATGACTATTATTATTATTATGACTATCGTTATTATTATGACTATTATTATTATTATGACTTTTTTATTATTATTATGACTATTATTATTATTATGACTATTATTATTATTGTTATGACTATTATTATTACTATGACTATTATTATTATTATGACTATTATTATTATTATGACTATTATTATTATTATGACTATTATTATTACGACTATGACTATTATTATTATGACTATTATTAATATGACTATTATTATTATTATGACTATTATTATTATTATGACTATTATTATTATTATGACTATTATTATTATGACTATTATTGTTATGAATATGACTATTATTATTATGACTATTATTATTATTATGACTATTATTATTATTATGGCTATTATTATTATTATGACGTTTATTATTATTATTATGATGACTATTATTATTATTATTATTATTATGACTATTATTATTATTATTATTATTATGACTATTATTATTATTATGACTATTATTATTATTTTGACTATTATTATTATTATGACTATTATTATTATTATGGCTATTATTATTATTATGACTATTATTATTATTATGACTATTATTACTATTATGACTATTATTATTATTATGACTATTATTATTATTAGAGGGCTGCATCGGAGTTCACTTTACTTCATAGTGAAGCTCTCTCTAAATATGATGCCTACACATACTTTTACAAAAGAGCGCATGTAAGGAAGTGAAGGTAAGATGTTGCGTGTGGTGTACATGAAAAAAGTACTCCCACCAAAATATGTTCTGTAAAAGAGAGGAACATAAAAAAGGAGTACCAAACTGTTAAACTTCCACAAGTACGATGTTCCTTCACAAGTATTTTTTAGTACTTTTAGAAGTTTTCGTTAAATGAAATATACGCTACTAAAATGAACAAATTATTAGTGTCATGCATTTTTTTTGTAAATTTGGTATAATACACATAATGTTAGCTTCTGACATAAGTAAATAGTGAGATTTTCTACGATATTCACAATGTTTTCATATTAAATATTTTGCTTAATTTTTTTATAAAATTACAGTTCAATCTATTACATACATAAGCTATTACATAATTCAGGTAGCATTTGTGCTTGAACAAATTTGTAAGGCCTTTATCGCTTAGTTTTAAAACACTGTTACACTTTTTGCAGGCCACAATATTTTCGATCTCGTGTCCATCTTCATCTTGAATGCCCGCATAAAACCCCCATGCCCTGCTTCTACCTTGTCTTTGAACTAATTTATATTCGCCGTTTAAAATTTTTGCCTTAATTTCGGCATTTGTAGGTTTTTGAATAGCATGGGCTTCATTTTCCATAGCCGATGATAAAGTTGATGATGATGTCTTAAAAAACATTTTTGTGAACATTTTTGCTAATAAATTTTTTTAATACTGGTACTCACTTCATTAATATCCATTTTCTGCTGCAATGACAAACGAGAGTTCGAAATAATGTTAAATAAAACAATGACTAATAACAGAAATAAAGCAAAACAGTAAAATAAGACCCCGTTAGATATAAAAAGCATTGATAAGGCTTCCTTAATAGGATGTTAAATACTAACATACATATCTAGAGACGAAACTTCATAAGTATTCCAAAACTTCATATGAAGTTATCAAATACTTCTGTATGCAGTCACGATTCTTAAGTACTTTGGTATAGCGGAACACTAGTCGATGCTAAAGAGCGCTGTTGAGTAACATTGCTTAGTTCCTAACATTTGCCATGTTCTCTTTCTATGATCTCTTGTTATTTAATAATCCAAATAAATGTTCCTCTCACTCATGTACATATGTGAAGAGCTTCATTTGCAATGCTCTAATTATTATTACGACTCTTATTATTATTATGACTATTATTATTATTATGACTATTATTATTATTATGACTATTATTATTATTATGACTATTATTATTATTATGACTATTATTATTATTATGACTATTATTATTATTATGACTATTATTATTATTATGACTATTATTATTATTATTATGACTATTATTATTATTATGACATTACTATTATGACTATTATTATTATTATCACTATTATTATTATTATGACTATTATTATTATTATGACTATTATTATTATTATGACTATTATAATTATTATGACTATTATTATTATTATGACTATTATGATTATTATGACCATTATTATTATTATGATTATTATTATTATTATTATGACTATTATTATTATTATGACTATTGTTATTATTTTGACTATTATTATTAATATGACTTTTTTTATTATTATTATGACTATTATTATTATTACGACTCGTATTATTATTATGACTATTATTATTATATGACTATTATTATTATTATGACTATTATTATTATTATGACTATTATTATTATTATTATGACTATTATTATTATTATGACTATTATTATTATTATGACTATTATTATTATTATGACCATTATTATTATTATGACTATTATTATTATTATTATTATGACTATTATTATTATTATGACTATTGTTATTATTATGACTATTATTATTATTATGACTTTTTTTTATTATTATTATGACTATTATTAATATTATGACTATTATTATTATTATGACTATTATTATTATTATGACTATTACTATTATTATGGCAATTATTATTTTTATGACTATGACTATTATTATTATGACTATGACTATTATTATTATGACTGTTATTATTATTATGACTGTTATTATTATTATGACTATTATTATTATTATGACTATTATTATTATGACTATTATTATTATTATGACTATTATTATTATCATGACTATTATTATTATTATGACTATTATTATTATTATGACTATTGTTATTATTATGACTATTATTATTATAATGACTATTGTTATTATTATGACTATTATTATTATTATGACTTTTTTTATTATTATTATGACTATTATTATTATTACGACTCTTATTATTATTATGGCTATTATTATTATTATGACTATTATTATTATTATGACTATTATTATGACTAATATTATTATTATGACTATTATTATTATTATGGCTATTAGTATTATTATGATTATTATTATTATTATGACTTTTTTATTATTATTATGACTATTATTATTATTATGACTATTATTATTATGACTGTTATTATTATTGTGACTATTATAATTATTATGACTTTTTTTTATTATTATTATGACTATTATTATTATTATGACAATTATTATTATTATGACTATTATTATTATTATGACTATTATTATTATTATTATGACTTATATTATTATTATGACTATTATTATTATTATGACAATTATTATTATTATGACTATTATTATTATTATGACTATTATTATTATTATGACTATTATTATTATTATTATGACTTATATTATTATTATGACTATTATTATTATTATGACTATTATTATTATTATGACTATTATTATTATTATGACTCTTATTATTATGACTGTTATTATTATTGTGACTATTGTTATTATTATGACTATTATTATTATTATGACTATTATTATTATTATGACTATTGTTATTATTATGACTATTATTATTATTATGACTTTTTTTAATTTTTATTATGACTATTATTATTATTATGACAATTATTATTATTATGACTATTATTATTATTATGCTTACTATTATTATTATGACTATTATTATTATTATGACTATTATTATTATTGTTATGACTATTATTATTACTATGACTATTATTATTATTATGACTATTATTGTTATTATGACTATTATTATTATTATGACTATTATTATTATTGTTATGACTATTATTATTACTATGACTATTATTATTATTATGACTATTATGACTATTATTATTACGACTATGATTATTATTATTATGACTATTATTAATATGACTATTATTATTATTATGACTATTATTATTATTATGACTATTATTATTATGACTATTATTGTTATGAATATGACTATTATTATTATTATGACTATTATTATTATTATGACTGTTATTATTATTATGGCTATTATTATTATCATGACTATTATTATTATTATTATTATTATTATTATTATGATGACTATTATTATTATTATTATTATTATGATGACTATTATTATTATTATTATTATTATTATGACTATTATTATTATTATGACTATTATTCTTATTATGACTATTATTATTATTATTATGGCTATTATTATTATTATGACTATTATTATTATGACTATTATTATTATTATGGCTATTATTATTATTATGACTATTATTATTATTATGCCTATTATTACTATTATGACTATTATTATTATTATGACTATTATTATTATTACTACTTTTATTATTATTATGACTATTATTATTATTATGACTATTATTATTATTATGACTATTATTATTATTATGACTATTATTATTATAATGACTATTATTACTTTTATGACTATTATTATTATTATGACTATTATTATTATTACGACTCTTATTGTTATTATGACTTTTATTATTATTAGGACTATTATTATTATTATGGCTATTATTATTATTATTACTATTATTATTATTCTGACTATTATTATTATTATGACCATTATTATTATTATGACTATTATTATTATTATTATGACTATTATTATTATTATGACTATTATTATTATTATGACTATTATTATTATTATGACTATGGTTATTATTTTGACTATTATTATTATTATGACTATGGTTATTATTTTGACTATTATTATTATTATGACTCTTATTATTATTATGACTATTATTATTATTATGACTACTATTACTATTATGACTATTATGATTATTATGACTATTATTATTATTATGACTATTATTATTATTATAAATATTATTATTATTATGACTATTATTATTATTATGACTATTATTATTATTATGACTATTATTATTATTATGACTATTATAATTATTATGACTATTATTACTATTATGACTATTATTATTATTATGACTATTATTATTATTACGACTCTTATTATTATTATGACTATTATTATTATTATGACTATTATTATTATTATGACTATTATTATTTTATGACTTTTTTTTATTATTATTGTGACTATTATTATTATTATGACTATTATTATTATTATGACTATTATTATTATGACTGTTATTATTATTGTGACTATTATTATTATTATGACTATTATTATTATTATTATGACAATTATTACTATTATGACTATTATTATTATTATGACTATTATTATTATGACTTTTATTATTAATATGACTATTATTATTATTATGACTATTATTATTATTATGACTATTGTTATTATTTTGGCTGTTATTATTATTATGACTTTTTTTATTATTATTATGACTATTATTATTATTATGACTATTATTATTATTACGACTCTTATTATTATTATGACTATTATTATTATTATTATTATGACTATTATTATTATTATGGATGTTGTTATTATTATGACTATTATTATTATTATGACTATTATTATTATTATGACTTTTTTTTATTATTATTATGATTATTATTAATATTATGACTATTATTATTATTATTATGACTATTATTATTATTATGACTATTACTATTATTATGGCAATTATTATTTTTATGACAATGACTATTATTATTATGACTATGACTATTATTATTATGACTGTTATTATTATTATGACTATTATTATTATTATGACTATTATTATTATAACCATTATTATTATTATGACTATTATTATTATTATGACTATTATTATTATTATGACTATTATTATTATTATGACTATTGTTATTATTATGACTATTATTATTATTATGACTTTTTTTAATTATTATTATGACTATTATTATTATTATGACAATTATTATTATTATGACTATTATTATTATTATTATGACTAATATTATTATTATGACTATTAGTATTATTATGACTATTATTATTATTATGACTTTTTTTTATTATTATTATGACTATTATTATTATTATGACTGTTATTATTATTGTGACTATTATTATTATTATGACTATTATTATTATTATGACTATTATTATTATTATGACTATTATTATTATGACTATTGCTATTATTATTACTATTATTATTATTATTATGACTATTATTATTATTATGACTAATATTATTATTATGACTATTATTATTATTATGACTATTATTATTATTATGACTTTTTTTATTATTATTATGACTATTATTATTATTACGACTCTTATTATTATTATGGCTATTATTATTATGACTATTATTATAATTATGACTATTATTATTATTATTATGACTAATATTATTATTATGACTATTATTATTATTATGACTATTAGTATTATTATGACTATTATTATTATTATGACTTTTTTTATTATAATTATGACTATTATTATTATTATGACTATTATTATTATGACTGTTATTATTATTGTGACTATTATTATTATTATGACTATTATTATTATTATGACTTTTTTTATTATTATTATGACTATTATTATTATTATGACAATTATTATTATTATGACTATTATTATTATTATGACTATTATTATTATTATGACTATTATTATTATTATTATGACTAATATTATTATTATGACTATTATTATTATTATGACAATTATTATTATTATGAGTATTATTATTATTATGACTATTATTATTATTATGACTATTATTATAATTATTATGACTTATATTTTTATTATGACTATTATTATTATTATGACTATTATTATTATTATGACTTTTTTTTTTTATTATTATGACTATTATTATTATTATTATGACTATTATTACTATTATGACTGTTATTATTATTGTGACTATTATTATTATTATGACTATTATTATTATTATGACTATTATTATTATTATGACTATTGTTATTATTATGACTATTATTATTATTATGACTTTTTTTAATTATTATTATGACTATTATTATTATTATGACAATTATTATTATTATGACTATTATTATTATTATGCCTACTATTATTATTATGACTATTATTATTATTATGACTATTATTATTATTATGACTATTATTATTATTGTTATGACTATTATTATTACTATGACTATTATTATTATTATGACTATTATTGTTATTATGACTATTATTATTATTATGACTTAATACTATTATGACTATTATTATTACGACTATGATTATTATTATTATGACTATTATTAATATGACTATTATTATTATTATGACTATTATTATTATTATGACTATTATTATTATGACTATTATTGTTATGAATATGACTATTATTATTATTATGACTATTATTATTATTATGACTGTTATTATTATTATGGCTATTATTATTATCATGACTATTATTATTATTATTATTATTATGATGACTATTATTATTATTATTATTATTATGATGACTATTATTATTATTATTATTATTATTATGACTATTATTATTATTATGACTATTATTCTTATTATGACTATTATTATTATTATGACTATTATTACTATTATGACTATTATTATTATTATGACTATTATTATTATTACTACTCTTATTATTATTATGACTATTATTATGACTATTATTATTATTATGACTATTATTATTATTATGACTATTATTATTATAATGACTATTATTACTATTATGACTATTATTATTATTATGACTATTATTATTATTACGACTCTTATTATTATTATGACTCTTATTATTATTATGACTATTATTATTATTATGACTATTATTATTATTATTACTATTATTATTATTATTATGACTATTATTATTATTATGACCATTATTATTATTATTACTATTATTATTATTATTATGACTATTATTATTATTATGACTATTATTATTATTATGACTATGGTTATTATTTTGACTATTATTATTATTATGACTATGGTTATTATTTTGACTATTATTATTATTATGACTCTTATTATTATTATGACTATTATTATTATTATGACTATTATTAATATTATGACTATTATTATTATTATGACTATTATTATTATTACGACTCTTATTATTATTATGACTATTATTATTATGACTATTATTATTATTATGAATATTATTATTATTATGACTATTATTATTATTATGACTATTATTATTATTATGACTATTATTATTATTATGACTATTATTATTATTATGACTATTATTACTATTATGACTATTATTATTATTATGACTATTATTATTATTACGACTCTTATTATTATTATTACTATTATTATTATTATGACTATTATTATTATTATGACTAATATTATTATTATGACTATTAGTATTATTATGACTATTATTATTTTATGACTTTTTTTTTATTATTATTGTGACTATTATTATTATTATGACTATTATTATTATTATGACTATTATTATTATGACTGTTATTATTATTGTGACTATTATTATTATTATGACTATTATTATTATTATTATGACAATTATTACTATTATGACTATTATTATTATTATGACTATTATTATTATGACTTTTATTATTATTATGACTATTATTATTATTATGACTATTATTATTATTATGACTATTGTTATTATTTTGGCTATTATTATTATTATGACTTTTTTTATTATTATTATGACTATTATTATTATTATGACTATTATTATTATTACGACTCTTATTATAATTATGACTATTATTATTATTATGACTATTATTATTATTATGACTATTATTATTATTATGACTTTTTTTATTATTATTATGACTATTATTAATATTATGACTATTATTATTATTATTATGACTATTATTATTATTATGACTACTACTATTATTATGGCAATTATTATTTTTATGACTATGACTATTATTATTATGACTATGACTATTATTATTATGACTGTTATTATTATTATGACTATTATTATTATTATGACTATTATTATTATAACTATTATTATTATTATGACTATTATTATTATCATGACTATTATTATTATTATGACTATTATTATTATTATGACTATTGTTATTATTATGACTATTATTATTATTATGACTATTGTTATTATTATGACTATTATTATTATTATGACTTTTTTTAATTATTATTATGACTATTATTATTATTATGACAATTATTATTATTATGACTATTATTATTATTATGACTACTATTATTATTATGACTATTATTATTATTATGACTATTATTATTATTATGACTATTAGTATTATTATGACTATTATTATTTTATGACTTTTTTTTTATTATTATTGTGACTATTATTATTATTATGACTATTATTATTATTATGACTGTTATTATTATTGTGACTATTATTATTATTATGACTATTATTATTATGACTTATTATTATTATGACTATTATTATTATTATGACTATTATTATTATTATGACTATTGTTATTATTTTGGCTATTATTATTATTATGACTTTTTTTATTATTATTATGACTATTATTATTATTATGACTATTATTATTATTACGACTCTTATTATTATTATGACTATTATTATTATTATGACTATTATTATTATTATGACTATTATTATTATTATGAATGTTGTTATTATTATGACTATTATTATTATTATGACTTTTTTTATTATTATTATGACTATTATTAATATTATGACTATTATTATTATTATTATGACTATTATTATTATTATGACTATTACTATTATTATGGCAATTATTATTTTTATGACTATGACTATTATTATTATGACTATGACTATTATTATTATGACTGTTATTATTATTATGACTATTATTATTATTATGACTATTATTATTATAACTATTATTATTATTATGACTATTATTATTATCATGACTATTATTATTATTATGACTATTATTATTATTATGACTATTGTTATTATTATGACTATTATTATTATTATGACTTTTTAATTATTATTATGACTATTATTATTATTATGACAATTATTATTATTATGACTATTATTATTATTATGACTACTATTATTATTATGACTATTATTATTATTATGACTATTATTATTATTATGACTATTATTAATATAATGACTATTATTATTATTATTATGACTAATATTATTATTAGGACTATTAGTATTATTATGACTATTATTATTATTATGACTTTTTTTTATTATTATTATGACTATTATTATTATTATGACTGTTATTATTATTGTGACTATTATTATTATTATGACTATTATTATTATTATGACTATTATTATTATTATGACTATTATTATTATGACTTTTATTATTGTGACTGTTATTATTATTATGACTATTGCTATTATTATTACTATTATTATTATTATTATGACTATTATTATTATTATGACTATTATTATTATTATGACTATTATTATTATTATGACTATTATTATTATTATGACTATTATTATTATTATGACTATTATTATTATGACTATTATTATTATTATGACTATTAGTATTATTATGACTATTATTATTATTATGACTATTATTATTATTATGACTATTATTATTATGACTATTATTATTATTATGACTATTATTATTATTATGACTTAATATTATTATGACTATTATTATTATTATGACTATTATTATTATATTATTTTGACTATTATTATTATTATGACTATTATTACTATTATGACTATTATTATTATTATGACTATTATTATTATTATTATGACTATTATTACTATTATGACTATTATTATTATTATGACTATTATTATTATTATGACTATTATTATTATGACTTTTATTATTATGACTTTTATTATTATGATTATTATTATTATTATTATGACTATTGCTATTATTATGACTATTATTATTATTATTATGACTATTATTATTATTATGACTATTATTATTATTATGACTATTATTATTATTATGACTATTATTATTATTATGACTATTACTATTATTATGGCAATTATTATTTTTATGACTATGACTATTATTATTATGACTATGACTATTATTATTATGACTGTTATTATTATTATGACTATTATTATTATTATGACTATTATTATTATGACTATTATTATTTTTATGACTATTATTATTATCATGACTATTATTATTATTATGACTATTATTATTATTATGACTATTGTTATTATTATGACTATTATTATTATTATGACTATTGTTATTATTATGACTATTATTATTATTATGACTTTTTTTGTTATTATTATGACTATTATTATTATTACGACTCTTATTATTATTATGGCTATTATTATTATTATGACTATTATTATTATTATGACTATTATTATTATTGATATGACTAATATTATTATTATGACTATTATTATTATTATGACTATTAGTATTATTATGACTATTATTATTATTATGACTTTTTTTATTATTATTATGACTATTATTATTATTATGACTATTATTATTATGACTGTTATTATTATTGTGACTATTATTATTAATTATGACTATTATTATTATTATGACTTTTTTTTATTATCATTATGACTATTATTATTATTATGACAATTATTATTATTATGACTATTATTATTATTATGACTATTATTATTATTATTATGACTAATATTATTATTATGACTATTATTATTATTATGACAATTATTATATTATGACTATTATTATTATTATGACTATTATTGTTATTATTATGACTTATATAATTATTATGACTATTATTATTATTATGACTATTATTATTATTATGACTATTATTATTATTATGACTATTATTATTATTATGACTTTTTTTATTATTATTATGACTATTATTATTATTATGACTCTTATTATTATGACTGTTATTATTATTGTGACTATTATTATTATTATGACTATTATTATTATTATGACTATTATTATTGTTATGACTATTGTTATTATTATGACTATTATTATTATTATGACTTTTTTTAATTATTATTATGACTATTATTATTATTATGACAATTATTATTATTATGACTATTATTATTATTATGCCTACTATTATTATTATGACTATTATTATTATTATGACTATTATTATTGTTATGACTATTATTATTATTGTTATGACTATTATTATTACTATGACTATTATTATTATTATGACTATTATTGTTATTATGACTATTATTATTATTATGACTATTATTAATATTATGACTTAATACTATTATGACTATTATTATTACGACTATGATTATTATTATTATGACTATTATTATTATTACGACTCTTATTATTATTATGACTATTATTATTATTATGACTATTATTATTATTATGAATATTATTATTATTATGACTATTATTATTATTATGACTGTTATTATTATTATGGCTATTATTATTATCATGACTATTATTATTATTATTATTATTATGATGACTATTATTATTATTATTATTATTATTATGACTATTATTACTATTATGACTATTATTATTATTATGACTATTATTATTATTACGACTCTTATTATTATTATGACTAATATTATTATTATGACTATTAGTATTATTATGACTATTATTATTTTATGACTTTTTTTTAATATTATTATGACTATTATTATTATTATGACTATTATTATTATTATGACTATTATTATTATGACTGTTATTATTATTGTGGCTATTATTATTATTATGACTATTATTATAATTATGACTATTATTATTATTATTATGACTAATATTATTATTATGACTATTATTATTATTATGACTATTAGTATTATTATGACTATTATTATTATTATGACTTTTTTTATTATAATTATGACTATTATTATTATTATGACTATTATTATTATGACTGTTATTATTATTGTGACTATTATTATTATTATGACTATTATTATTATTATGACTTTTTTTTATTATTATTATGACTATTATTATTATTATGACAATTATTATTATTATGACTATTATTATTATTATGACTATTATTATTATTATGACTATTATTATTATTATTATGACTAATATTATTATTATGACTATTATTATTATTATGACAATTATTATTATTATGAGTATTATTATTATTATGACTATTATTATTATTATGACTATTATTATAATTATTATGACTTATATTTTTATTATGACTATTATTATTATTATGACTATTATTATTATTATGACTTTTTTTTTTATTATTATGACTATTATTATTATTATTATGACTATTATTACTATTATGACTGTTATTATTATTGTGACTATTATTATTATTATGACTATTATTATTATTATGACTATTATTATTATTATGACTATTGTTATTATTATGACTATTATTATTATTATGACTTTTTTTAATTATTATTATGACTATTATTATTATTATGACAATTATTATTATTATGACTATTATTATTATTATGCCTACTATTATTATTATGACTATTATTATTATTATGACTATTATTATTATTATGACTATTATTATTATTGTTATGACTATTATTATTACTATGACTATTATTATTATTATGACTATTATTGTTATTATGACTATTATTATAATTATGACTTAATACTATTATGACTATTATTATTACGACTATGATTATTATTATTATGACTATTATTAATATGACTATTATTATTATTATGACTATTATTATTATTATGACTATTATTATTATGACTATTATTGTTATGAATATGACTATTATTATTATTATGACTATTATTATTATTATGACTGTTATTATTATTATGGCTATTATTATTATCATGACTATTATTATTATTATTATTATTATGATGACTATTATTATTATTATTATTATTATGATGACTATTATTATTATTATTATTATTATTATGACTATTATTATTATTATGACTATTATTCTTATTATGACTATTATTATTATTATGACTATTATTACTAT
The DNA here is from genome assembly GCA_951828415.1 of Anomoia purmunda. Lineage (NCBI taxonomy): Eukaryota > Metazoa > Arthropoda > Insecta > Diptera > Tephritidae > Anomoia > Anomoia purmunda. Next base: position 49,511,196 of record OX639998.1, on the reverse strand, counting down.
TATGACTATTATTATTATTATGACTATTATTATTATTACTACTCTTATTATTATTATGACTATTATTATGACTATTATTATTATTATGACTATTATTATTATAATGACTATTATTACTATTATGACTATTATTATTATTATGACTATTATTATTATTACGACTCTTATTATTATTATGACTCTTATTATTATTATGACTATTATTATTATTATGACTATTATTATTATTATTACTATTATTATTATTATTATGACTATTATTATTATTATGACCATTATTATTATTATTACTATTATTATTATTATTATGACTATTATTATTATTATGACTATTATTATTATTATGACTATGGTTATTATTTTGACTATTATTATTATTATGACTATGGTTATTATTTTGACTATTATTATTATTATGACTCTTGTTATTATTATGACTATTATTATTATTATGACTATTATTAATATTATGACTATTATTATTATTATGACTATTATTATTATTACGACTCTTATTATTATTATGACTATTATTATTATGACTATTATTATTATTATGAATATTATTATTATTATGACTATTATTATTATTATGACTATTATTATTATTATGACTATTATTATTATTATGACTATTATTATTATTATGACTATTATTACTATTATGACTATTATTATTATTATGACTATTATTATTATTACGACTCTTATTATTATTATTACTATTATTATTATTATGACTATTATTATTATTATGACTAATATTATTATTATGACTATTAGTATTATTATGACTATTATTATTTTATGACTTTTTTTTATTATTATTGTGACTATTATTATTATTATGACTATTATTATTATTATGACTATTATTATTATGACTGTTATTATTATTGTGACTATTATTATTATTATGACTATTATTATTATTATTATGACAATTATTACTATTATGACTATTATTATTATTATGACTATTATTATTATGACTTTTATTATTATTATGACTATTATTATTATTATGACTATTATTATTATTATGACTATTGTTATTATTTTGGCTATTATTATTATTATGACTTTTTTTTATTATTATTATGACTATTATTATTATTATGACTATTATTATTATTACGACTCTTATTATAATTATGACTATTATTATTATTATGACTATTATTATTATTATGACTATTATTATTATTATGAATGCTATTATTATTATGACTATTATTATTATTATGACTTTTTTTATTATTATTATGACTATTATTAATATTATGACTATTATTATTATTATTATGACTATTATTATTATTATGACTACTACTATTATTATGGCAATTATTATTTTTATGACTATGACTATTATTATTATGACTATGACTATTATTATTATGACTGTTATTATTATTATGACTATTATTATTATTATGACTATTATTATTATAACTATTATTATTATTATGACTATTATTATTATCATGACTATTATTATTATTATGACTATTATTATTATTATGACTATTGTTATTATTATGACTATTATTATTATTATGACTTTTTTTAATTATTATTATGACTATTATTATTATTATGACAATTATTATTATTATGACTATTATTATTATTATGACTACTATTATTATTATGACTATTATTATTATTATGACTATTATTATTATTATGACTATTAGTATTATTATGACTATTATTATTTTATGACTTTTTTTTTATTATTATTGTGACTATTATTATTATTATGACTATTATTATTATTATGACTATTATTATTATGACTGTTATTATTATTGTGACTATTATTATTATTATGACTATTATTATTATGACTTATTATTATTATGACTATTATTATTATTATGACTATTATTATTATTATGACTATTGTTATTATTTTGGCTATTATTATTATTATGACTTTTTTTATTATTATTATGACTATTATTATTATTATGACTATTATTATTATTACGACTCTTATTATTATTATGACTATTATTATTATTATGACTATTATTATTATTATGACTATTATTATTATTATGAATGTTGTTATTATTATGACTATTATTATTATTATGACTTTTTTTATTATTATTATGACTATTATTAATATTATGACTATTATTATTATTATTATGACTATTATTATTATTATGACTATTACTATTATTATGGCAATTATTATTTTTATGACTATGACTATTCTTATTATGACTATGACTATTATTATTATGACTGTTATTATTATTATGACTATTATTATTATTATGACTATTATTATTATAACTATTATTATTATTATGACTATTATTATTATCATGACTATTATTATTATTATGACTATTATTATTATTATGACTATTGTTATTATTATGACTATTATTATTATTATGACTTTTTAATTATTATTATGACTATTATTATTATTATGACAATTATTATTATTATGACTATTATTATTATTATGACTACTATTATTATTATGACTATTATTATTATTATGACTTTTATTATTATAATGACTATTATTATTATTATTATAACTAATATTATTATTAGGACTATTAGTATTATTATGACTATTATTATTATTATGACTTTTTTTTATTATTATTATGACTATTATTATTATTATGACTGTTATTATTATTGTGACTATTATTATTATTATGACTATTATTATTATTATGACTATTATTATTATTATGACTATTATTATTATGACTTTTATTATTGTGACTGTTATTATTATTATGACTATTGCTATTATTATTACTATTATTATTATTATTATGACTATTATTATTATTATGACTATTATTATTATTATGACTATTATTATTATTATGACTATTATTATTATTATGACTATTATTATTATTATGACTATTATTATTATGACTATTATTATTATTATGACTATTAGTATTATTATGACTATTATTATTATTATGACTATTATTATTATTATGACTATTATTATTATTATGACTATTATTATTATGACTATTATTATTATTATGACTATTATTATTATTATGACTTAATATTATTATGACTATTATTATTATTATGACTATTATTATTATATTATTATGACTATTATTATTATTATGACTATTATTACTATTATGACTATTATTATTATTATGACTATTATTATTATTATTATGACAATTATTACTATTATGACTATTATTATTATTATGACTATTATTATTATGACTTTTATTATTATTATGACTATTATTATTATTATGACTATTATTATTATTATGACTATTGTTATTATTTTGGCTATTATTATTATTATGACTTTTTTTATTATTATTATGACTATTATTATTATTATGACTATTATTATTATTACGACTCTTATTATAATTATGACTATTATTATTATTATGACTATTATTATTATTATGACTATTATTATTATTATGAATGCTGTTATTATTATGACTATTATTATTATTATGACTTTTTTTATTATTATTATGACTATTATTAATATTATGACTATTATTATTATTATTATGACTATTATTATTATTATGACTACTACTATTATTATGGCAATTATTATTTTTATGACTATGACTATTATTATTATGACTATGACTATTATTATTATGACTGTTATTATTATTATGACTATTATTATTATTATGACTATTATTATTATAACTATTATTATTATTATGACTATTATTATTATCATGACTATTATTATTATTATGACTATTATTATTATTATGACTATTGTTATTATTATGACTATTATTATTATTATGACTTTTTTTAATTATTATTATGACTATTATTATTATTATGACAATTATTATTATTATGACTATTATTATTATTATGACTACTATTATTATTATGACTATTATTATTATTATGACTATTATTATTATTATGACTATTAGTATTATTATGACTATTATTATTTTATGACTTTTTTTTATTATTATTGTGACTATTATTATTATTATGACTATTATTATTATTATGACTATTATTATTATGACTGTTATTATTATTGTGACTATTATTATTATTATGACTATTATTATTATGACTTATTATTATTATGACTATTATTATTATTATGACTATTATTATTATTATGACTATTGTTATTATTTTGGCTATTATTATTATTATGACTTTTTTTATTATTATTATGACTATTATTATTATTATGACTATTATTATTATTACGACTCTTATTATTATTATGACTATTATTATTATTATGACTATTATTATTATTATGACTATTATTATTATTATGAATGTTGTTATTATTATGACTATTATTATTATTATGACTTTTTTTATTATTATTATGACTATTATTAATATTATGACTATTATTATTATTATTATGACTATTATTATTATTATGACTATTACTATTATTATGGCAATTATTATTTTTATGACTATGACTATTATTATTATGACTATGACTATTATTATTATGACTATTATTATTATTATGACTATTATTATTATAACTATTATTATTATTATGACTATTATTATTATCATGACTATTATTATTATTATGACTATTATTATTATTATGACTATTGTTATTATTATGACTATTATTATTATTATGACTTTTTAATTATTATTATGACTATTATTATTATTATGACAATTATTATTATTATGACTATTATTATTATTATGACTACTATTATTATTATGACTATTATTATTATTATGACTATTATTATTATAATGACTATTATTATTATTATTATGACTAATATTATTATTAGGACTATTAGTATTATTATGACTATTATTATTATTATGACTTTTTTTTATTATTATTATGACTATTATTATTATTATGACTGTTATTATTATTGTGACTATTATTATTATTATGACTATTATTATTATTATGACTATTATTATTATTATGACTATTATTATTATGACTTTTATTATTGTGACTGTTATTATTATTATGACTATTGCTATTATTATTACTATTATTATTATTATTATGACTATTATTATTATTATGACTATTATTATTATTATGACTATTATTATTATTATGACTATTATTATTATTATGACTATTATTATTATTATGACTATTATTATTATGACTATTATTATTATTATGACTATTAGTATTATTATGACTATTATTATTATTATGACTATTATTATTATTATGACTATTATTATTATTATGACTATTATTATTATGACTATTATTATTATTATGACTATTATTATTATTATGACTTAATATTATTATGACTATTATTATTATTATGACTATTATTATTATATTATTATGACTATTATTATTATTATGACTATTATTACTATTATGACTATTATTATTATTATGACTATTATTATTATTATTATGACTATTATTACTATTATGACTATTATTATTATTATGACTATTATTATTATTATGACAATTATTACTATTATGACTATTATTATTATTATGACTATTATTATTATGACTTTTATTATTATTATGACTATTATTATTATTATGACTATTATTATTATTATGACTATTGTTATTATTTTTGCTATTATTATTATTATGACTTTTTTTATTATTATTATGACTATTATTATTATTATGACTATTATTATTATTACGACTCTTATTATAATTATGACTATTATTATTATTATGACTATTATTATTATTATGACTATTATTATTATTATGAATGTTGTTATTATTATGACTATTATTATTATTATGACTTTTTTTATTATTATTATGACTATTATTAATATTATGACTATTATTATTATTATTATGACTATTATTATTATTATGACTACTACTATTATTATGGCAATTATTATTTTTATGACTATGACTATTATTATTATGACTATGACTATTATTATTATGACTGTTATTATTATTATGACTATTATTATTATTATGACTATTATTATTATAACTATTATTATTATTATGACTATTATTATTATCATGACTATTATTATTATTATGACTATTATTATTATTATGACTATTGTTATTATTATGACTATTATTATTATTATGACTATTGTTATTATTATGACTATTATTATTATTATGACTTTTTTTAATTATTATTATGACTATTATTATTATTATGACAATTATTATTATTATGACTATTATTATTATTATGACTACTATTATTATTATGACTATTATTATTATTATGACTATTATTATTATTATGACTATTAGTATTATTATGACTATTATTATTTTATGACTTTTTTTTTATTATTATTGTGACTATTATTATTATTATGACTATTATTATTATTATGACTATTATTATTATGACTGTTATTATTATTGTGACTATTATTATTATTATGACTATTATTATTATGACTTATTATTATTATGACTATTATTATTATTATGACTATTATTATTATTATGACTATTGTTATTATTTTGGCTATTATTATTATTATGACTTTTTTTATTATTATTATGACTATTATTATTATTATGACTATTATTATTATTACGACTCTTATTATTATTATGACTATTATTATTATTATGACTATTATTATTATTATGACTATTATTATTATTATGAATGTTGTTATTATTATGACTATTATTATTATTATGACTTTTTTTATTATTATTATGACTATTATTAATATTATGACTATTATTATTATTATTATGACTATTATTATTATTATGACTATTACTATTATTATGGCAATTATTATTTTTATGACTATGACTATTATTATTATGACTATGACTATTATTATTATGACTGTTATTATTATTATGACTATTATTATTATTATGACTATTATTATTATAACTATTATTATTATTATGACTATTATTATTATCATGACTATTATTATTATTATGACTATTATTATTATTATGACTATTGTTATTATTATGACTATTATTATTATTATGACTTTTTAATTATTATTATGACTATTATTATTATTATGACAATTATTATTATTATGACTATTATTATTATTATGACTACTATTATTATTATGACTATTATTATTATTATGACTATTATTATTATTATGATTATTATTATTATAATGACTATTATTATTATTATTATGACTAATATTATTATTAGGACTATTAGTATTATTATGACTATTATTATTATTATGACTTTTTTTTATTATTATTATGACTATTATTATTATTATGACTGTTATTATTATTGTGACTATTATTATTATTATGACTATTATTATTATTATGACTATTATTATTATTATGACTATTATTATTATGACTTTTATTATTGTGACTGTTATTATTATTATGACTATTGCTATTATTATTACTATTATTATTATTATTATGACTATTATTATTATTATGACTATTATTATTATTATGACTATTATTATTATTATGACTATTATTATTATTATGACTATTATTATTATTATGACTATTATTATTATGACTATTATTATTATTATGACTATTAGTATTATTATGACTATTATTATTATTATGACTATTATTATTATTATGACTATTATTATTATTATGACTATTATTATTATTATGACTTAATATTATTATGACTATTATTATTATTATGACTATTATTATTATATTATTATGACTATTATTATTATTATGACTATTATTACTATTATGACTATTATTATTATTATGACTATTATTATTATTATTATGACTATTATTACTATTATGACTATTATTATTATTATGACTATTATTATTATTATGACTATTATTATTATGACTTTTATTATTATGACTTTTATTATTATGATTATTATTATTATTATTATGACTATTGCTATTATTATGACTATTATTATTATTATTATGACTATTATTATTATTATGACTATTATTATTATTATGACTATTATTATTATTATGACTATTATTATTATTATGACTATTACTATTATTATGGCAATTATTATTTTTATGACTATGACTATTATTATTATGACTATGACTATTATTATTATGACTGTTATTATTATTATGACTATTATTATTATTATGACTATTATTATTATGACTATTATTATTATTATGACTATTATTATTATCATGACTATTATTATTATTGAGACTATTATTATTATTATGACTATTGTTATTATTATGACTATTATTATTATTATGACTATTGTTATTATTATGACTATTATTATTATTATGACTTTTTTTATTATTATTATGACTATTATTATTATTACGACTCTTATTATTATTATGGCTATTATTATTATTATGACTATTATTATTATTATGACTATTATTATTATTATTATGACTAATATTATTATTATGACTATTATTATTATTATGACTATTAGTATTATTATGACTATTATTATTATTATGACTTTTTTTATTATTATTATGACTATTATTATTATTATGACTATTATTATTATGACTGTTATTATTATTGTGACTATTATTATTAATTATGACTATTATTATTATTATGACTTTCTTTTATTATCATTATGACTATTATTATTATTATGACAATTATTATTATTATGACTATTATTATTATTATGACTAATATTATTATTATGACTATTATTATTATTATGACAATTATTATATTATGACTATTATTATTATTATGACTATTATTATTATTATGACTATTATTGTTATTATTATGACTTATATTATTATTATGACTATTATTATTATTATGACTATTATTATTATTATGACTATTATTATTATTATGACTATTATTATTATTATGACTTTTTTTATTATTATTATGACTATTATTATTATTATGACTCTTATTATTATGACTGTTATTATTATTGTGACTATTATTATTATTATGACTATTATTATTATTATGACTATTATTATTATTATGACTATTGTTATTATTATGACTATTATTATTATTATGACTTTTTTTAATTATTATTATGACTATTATTATTATTATGACAATTATTATTATTATGACTATTATTATTATTATGCCTACTATTATTATTATGACTATTATTATTATTATGACTATTATTATTGTTATGACTATTATTATTATTGTTATGACTATTATTATTACTATGACTATTATTATTATTATGACTATTATTGTTATTATGACTATTATTATTATTATGACTATTATTAATATTATGACTTAATACTATTATGACTATTATTATTACGACTATGATTATTATTATTATGACTATTATTATTATTACGACTCTTATTATTATTATGACTATTATTATTATTATGACTATTATTATTATTATGAATATTATTATTATTATGACTATTATTATTATTATGACTGTTATTATTATTATGGCTATTATTATTATCATGACTATTATTATTATTATTATTATTATTATGATGACTATTATTATTACTATTATTATTATTATGACTATTATTACTATTATGACTATTATTATTATTATGACTATTATTATTATTACGACTCTTATTATTATTATGACTAATATTATTATTATGACTATTAGTATTATTATGACTATTATTATTTTATGACTTTTTTTTAATATTATTATGACTATTATTATTATTATGACTATTATTATTATTATGACTATTATTATTATGACTGTTATTATTATTGTGACTATTATTATTATTATGACTATTATTATTATTATTATGACAATTATTACTATTATGACTATTATTATTATTATGACTATTATTATTATGACTTTTATTATTATTATGACTATTATTATTATTATGACTATTATTATTAATATGACTATTGTTATTATTTTGGCTATTATTATTATTATGACTTTTTTTATTATTATTATGACTATTATTATTATTATGACTTTTATTATTATTACGACTCTTATTATTATTATGACTATTATTATTATTATGAATGTTGTTATTATTATGACTATTATTATTATTATGACTTTTTTTTATTATTATTATGACTATTATTAATATTATGACTATTATTATTATTATTATGACTATTATTATTATTATGACTATTACTATTATTATGGCAATTATTATTTTTATGACTATGACTATTATTATTATGACTGTTATTATTATTATGACTATTATTATTATTATGACTGTTATTATTATAACTATTATTATTATTATGACTATTATTATTATCATGACTATTATTATTATTATGACTATTATTATTATTATGACTATTGTTATTATTATGACTATTATTATTATTATGACTTTTTTTAATTATTATTATGACTATTATTATTATTATGACAATTATTATTATTATGACTATTATTATTATTATGACTATTATTATTATTATGACTATTATTATTATTATGACTATTATTATTATTATGACTATTATTATTATTATTATGACTAATATTATTATTATGACTATTAGTATTATTATGACTATTATTATTATTATGACTTTATTTTATTATTATTATGACTGTTATTATTATTGTGACTATTATTATTATTATGACTATTATTATTATTATGACTATTATTATTATTATGACTATTATTATTATTATGACTATTATTATTATGACTTTTATTATTGTGACTGTTATTATTATTATGACTATTGCTATTATTATTACTATTATTATTATTATTATGACTATTATTATTATTATGACTATTATTATTATTATGAATATTATTATTATTATGACTATTATTATTATTATGACTATTATTATTATTATGACTTATTACTATTATGACTATTATTATTATGACTATTATTATTTTTATGACTATTATTATTATTGTTATGACTATTATTATTACTATGACTATTATTATTATTATGACTATTATTATTATTATGACTATTATTATTATGACTATTATTATTATTATGACTATTATTATTATTATGACTATTATTATTATTATGACTTAATATTATTATGACTATTATTATTATTATGACTATTATTATGACTATTATTACTATTATGACTATTATTATTATTATGACTATTATTATTATTATGACTATTATTATTATTATGACTATTATTATTATTATGACTATTATTATTATGACTTTTATTATTGTGACTGTTATTATTATTATGACTATTGCTATTATTATTACTATTATTATTATTATTATGACTATTATTATTATTATGACTATTATTATTATTATGACTATTAATACTATTATGACTATTATTATTATTATGACTATTATTATTATTATGACTATTATTATTATGACTTTTATTATTATGACTTTTATTATTATGATTATTATTATTATTATTATGACTATTGCTATTATTATGACTATTGTTATTATTATTATGACTATTATTATTATTATTATGACCATTATTATTATTATGACCATTATTACTATTATGACTATTATTAATATTATTATGACTATTATTATTATTATGACTATTATTTTTATTAAGACAATTATTATTATTGTGACTTATTATTATTATGACTATTTTTATTATTATGACTATTATTATTATTATGACTATTGTTATTATTATGACTATTATTATTATTATGACTTTTTTTTATTATTATTATGACTATTATTAATATTATGACTATTATTATTATTATGACTATTACTATTATTATGGCAATTATTATTTTTATGACTATGACTATTATTATTATGACTATGACTATTATTATTATGACTGTTATTATTATTATGACTATTATTATTATTATGACTATTATTATTATTATGACTATTATTATTATTATGACTATTATTATTATTATGACTAGTATTATTATTATGACCAGTATTTTTATTATGACTTTTTTTAAATTATTATTATGACTATTATTATTATTATGACAATTATTATTATTATGACTATTATTATTATTATGACTACTATTATTATTATGACTATTATTATTATTATGACTATTATTATTATTATGACTATTATTATTATTGTTATGACTATTATTATTACTATGACTATTATTATTATTATGACTATTATTATTATTATGACTATTATTATTATTATGACTTAATATTATTATGACTATTATTATTACGACTATGACTATTATTATTATGACTATTATTTATTTATTTATTTATTTAATAATTAAGTCTTTGAATTTACAAATTCTTACAGACTAAGTTAATATTAAGAAAAAAAGATCTTAGAATACTAATTATAGTCGCATAGGAGATGGTGAAGTCAACACCTGTGGAATTGAAAAACATATTCAGATCAGCACATGCTCTAGAGATAGGAGCATTTGCAGCATAGTTGGTCTTAGCAAAACCAATTTTTAAGGTCTCAAACTGTCGAAAATTCCTACACGGAACATTGAACTGAATTTTGCTCAGAAGTGATGAGCAATCGACAGCTCCAGAAATTATACCCATAACAAACGAGCAAGATAAAATGGATCTTCTACCTTCAAGCGTTTTTAGTCCAATCAGAAGACATCTAGATTCATATGAAGGCAAAGGATCCGAAAAATTTAATGAGCGGAGAGCAAACCGTAGGAAAACCTTCTGAACTCTCTCAATGCGTTTAGAAGGACCAATTTGATAGGGCCTCCAAATAACAGCCGCATATTCCAATCTCGACCTGACAAGAGCACAGTATAGCGACTTGAGTGCGCAAGGATTAGTAAATGCGGAGCAGTTTCTACGTATGAACGCGAACATTGCGTAAGACCGAGAAATGACATAATTGAATTGGTTAGAGAAACTGAATTTGGAGTCAAAAAATACACCCAGGTCTTTAATCTCCTTAACAGATTGCAGGACACAGCCAGAAATAGCATACGATGAACATAGAGTATTACCGGATTTTGAAAAGGTAACATGGAAACACTTTTTAATGTTAAGCGTGAGACGATTTAGGCGGCACCAGTTTTCAACATTAAGAACATCAGCTTGCAGCAGCTCAGAGTCACGGGGGCTCTTGATAACTGCGAATATTTTCAGATCATCGGCATATAACAAATAATAATATAAGGAAAAGCCCGAACCAATATCATTTATGAATAAAATGAAAAAAAGAGGCCCTAAAATACTTCCCTGCGGGACACCTGACGATGCAATGAAAGATCGAGATGTGGCATTATCCACTTCAACGACACAGTGTCTGTTAGTTAGGTAAGACTCAATCCACATCAAAAACATAGAGTGAAATCCCATCACACCCAACTTTAACAAGAGCATCCTGTGGGACACCTTGTCAAAAGCCTTCGAAAAGTCCGTATAAATCGTGTCAACTTGCAGTCTGTCATGAAATGCGGAAATACAGTATTCACTGAAAATAGTTAAATTGCTAACAGTGGAACGTTTTGGGACGAACCCATGCTGATTATTCGATATTAGGCTTTTTACCGCAAAATATAATTTTTCATTAACTATTATCTCGAAGAGTTTGGATACAGACGAGAGTTTCGAGATCGGCCTATAGTTTCGAACATCATTTTTATTCCCACTTTTAAAAACAGGAGTAATTTTCAGTCATCTACAAAAGTACCAGTTGCCAGTGAATTGTTGAAAATAACTGAGAGAGGCTCAACCAGGCACGCACAGTTTTGTAGCAACATTACTGAAAGTCCATCCGAGTCCATTTTAGTCGAAGGCTTAAGCTTCCCAATACCATTCAGTACATCGATGGCGGAAACGCTCATAGAGCCGAAGTTAAGCGAGGAGTCACTCATGGATGGAAAACTTGTAAATCGAGCAGAGTCTGATTCGTAATTAGAGCAAAAAAAGCTAGCAAATAGATTCGCGGAGGCTACAGCACTATTTGCGTATGTATCGTTATAGAATACATTGTTTGGGACAGATGAGGAAGACTTTTTTGATTGGATGAAACGCCAAAATGCCTTAGAATTCGAGATTATGTTGTTTTCAAAGCCCAGAACATAATTTCTGTATAGGAACTTATTCAGACAGTTGAATTCTTTTAAATGGTATTGAAATTTTGAAAAGTGCTCAGGATCGCCAGTCTTCTTGTACTTTTTCCCAAATTTGTTTTTCAAATTCCTTAGACGTTTTAACCTCCTAGTATGCCAAGGCGTCTTATACGCTTTTTTATTAAGAATAGGAATATGCTTCAAGCACAAATCATAAACCTTATTTTTAAAAATACGAGAACATGTTGTTACACCATTGCCTCGGAAGGCATCACACCAGTCAATGTTTATCAATACATCAATAAAGATAGACCAGTCACAAGCATTATAGTTATACATATTTAATTTCCGGATTCTCAGAAATTTTTGAAAATTCATAAAACTCCAACTCAAGCCAGATAGGAACGTGATGTTTATCAGTCACAGAGATTGGTGCAATGCATTCCGACAAAATGTAATTGACATTGTTCGAGATGAATACTAAATCCAAAATTATATTTAACCTGTTATAAAGACCATTAATTTGAGCTAGATCAAGGCTTAAAAAACTGTCAATAACGTGAATTTCGGCTGAAGAGTTAACATTAGTGGCCATAAGCGCAGCCGAGTTTTCAATCGGTGACCAATTTACGTTACAAAGGTTAAAATCCCCGAGGACACAAAGATGATTATCACCAACTAGATTTGACGCCAATGATACAACATTGTCAGCGTGTGCAAAATATAAACTATCCGCACTATTCGGCGGGATATAGGAAACACATAAGTATAGGATTCCTGATGAACCATGTACGTGAACGCAGAGCTGGTCAATAAGTGTATCAGAATTAGTGAGTGTTACTAATGCTGCCTGAAATTTTCTCCGAACAGCAATAAGAACACCCCCGCCTCTAGAGCAGCCCAATTTAACAAGATCGCGGTCCTTACGAAACACGTTATAGAGGTTAGGATCAAAAAGTTCACTATTAAAAAACTTATCATTCAGCCAAGATTCAACAAAAACGAAAATATCATATTCTAACGAACTGCTATTCATATACACAGCTGAACATTTAGTCCAAAGACCGGATACTTTTGAAAATAGATCTTAAGATTTTTATAATTAGAATTTAAATTCGAATCAAGCCTCGGTTGAACTGCAGTATCAGGAGGCACTACGTTTGGCTCGAAAGGAACGAAATGGCTGAACAGTGACGTTAACTGGCCAGATTTCTGATTTTAAAACCGTGTCAGAAATATCTTCCGGTACACCAAGTTTAAAATTAACCCACTTTAGCGTTTGTGGGTCTACATCCTTTTTGACCAACTTATAGCAAATTAGCTGGTTTTTGTCAACAGAAACACGTTGGGCAAGGTATTCCATAATATTCTTCTCAGACACAGAATTTAAAAATTAATATGACTACTATTATTATTGTGACTATTATTATTATGACTATTATTGTTATGAATATGACTATTATTATTATTATGACTATTATTATTATTATGACTGTTATTATTATTATGGCTATTATTATTATAATGACTATTATTATTATTATGACTATTATTATTATTACGACTCTTATTATTATTATGATTATTATTATTATGACTATTATTATTATGACTATTATTATTATTATGACTATTATTATTATTATGACTATTATTATTATTATGACTATTATTATTATTATGACTATTATTATTATTATGACTATTATTATTATTATGACTATTATTACTATTATGACTATTGTTATTATTATGACTATTATTATTATTATGACTATTATTATTATGACTTTTTTTAATTATTATTATGACTATTATTATTATTATTATTATGACTATTATTATTATTATGACTATTATTATTATTATGACTATTATTATTATTATGACTATTATTATTATTACGACTCTTATTATTATTATGACTATTATTATTATTATGACTATTATTATTATTATGACTATTATTATTATGACTTTTATTATTATGACTTTTATTATTATGATTATTATTATTATTATTATGACTATTGCTATTATTATGACTATTATTATTATTATTATGACTATTATTATTATTATGACTATTATTATTATTATGACTTAATATTATTATGACTATTATTATTACGACTATGACTATTATTATTATGACTATTATTAATATGACTATTATTATTATTATGACTATTATTATTAGTATGACTATTATTATTATGACTATTATTGTTATGAATATGACTATTATTATTATTATGACTATTATTATTATTATGACTGTTATTATTATTATGGCTATTATTATTATTATGACTATTATTATTATTATGACTATTATTATTATTACGACTCTTATTATTATTATGACTATTATTATTATTATGACTATTATTATTATTATGACTATTATTATTATTATGACTATTATTATTATTATGACTATTATTACTATTATGACTATTATTATTATTATGACTATTGTTATTATTTTGACTATTATTATTATTATGACTTTTTTTATTATTATTATGACTATTATTATTATTACGACTCTTAATATTATTTTGACTATTATTATTATTGTGACTATTATTATTATTATGACTATTATTATTATTATGAATATTATTATTATTATTATGACTATTATTATTATTATGACTATTATTATTATTATGACCATTATTATTATTATGACTATTATTATTATTATTATTATGACTATTATTATTATTATGACTATTACTATTATTATGGCAATTATTATTTTTATGACTATGACTATTATTATTATGACTATGACTATTATTATTATTACTATGACTATTATTATTATGACTGTTATTATTATTATGACTATTATTATTATTATGACTAGTATTATTATGACTATTATTATTATTATGACTATTATTATTATCATGACTATTATTATTATTATGACTATTATTATTATTATGACTATTATTTTTATTATGACTTTTTTTTAATTATTATTATGACAATTATTATTATTATGACTACTATTATTATTATGACTATTATTATTATTATGACTATTATAATTATTATTATTATTATGACTATTATTATTATTGTTATGACTATTATTATTACTATGACTGTTATTATTATTATGACTATTATTATTATTATGACTATTATTATTATTATGACTTAATATTATTATGACTATTATTATTACGACTATGACTATTATTATTATGACTATTATTAATATGACTTATTATTATTATGACTATTATTATTATTATGACTATTATTATTATGACTATTATTGTTATGAATATGACTATTATTATTATTATGACTGTTATTATTATTATGACTGTTATTATTATTATGGCTATTATTATTATTATGACTATTATTATTATTATGACTATTATTATTATTACGACTCTTATTATTATTATGACTATTATTATTATTATGACTATTATTATTATTATGACTATTACTATTATTATGACTATTATTATTATTATGACTATTATTATTATTATGACTATTATTATTATTATGACTATTATTACTATTATGACTATTATTATTATTATGACTATTATTATTATTACGACTCTTATTATTATTACGACTCTTATTATTATTATGACTATTATTATTATTATGACTTTTTTTTATTATTATGACTATTATTATTATTATTATGACTATTATTATTATTATGACTATTATTATTATTATGACTATTATTATTATTATGACCATTATTATTATTATGACTATTATTATTATTATGACTATTATTATTATTATGAATGTTGTTATTATTATGACTATTATTATTATTATGACTTTTTTTTTATTATTATTATGACTATTATTAATATTATGACTATTATTATTATTATGACTATTATTATTATTATGACTATTACTATTATTATGGCAATTATTATTTTTATGACTATGACTATTATTATTATGACTATGACTATTATTATTATGACTGTTATTATTATTATGACTATTATTATTATTATGACTATTATTATTATGACTATTATTATTATTATGACTATTATTATTATCATGACTATTATTATTATTATGACTATTGTTATTACTATGACTATTATTATTATGACTTTTTTTAATTATTATTATGACTATTATTATTATTATGACTATTATTATTATTATGACTTTTTTTTATTATTATTATGACTATTATTATTATCATGACTATTATTATTATTATGACAATTGTTATTATTATGACTATTATTATTATTATGACTTTTTTTAAATTATTATTATGACTATTATTATTATGACTGTTATTATTATTGTGACTATTATTATTATTATGACTATTATTATTATTATTATGACTATTATTGCTATTATGACTATTAATATTATGACTTTTATTATTATGACTTTTATTATTGTGACTGTTATTATTATTATGACTATTGCTATTATTATGACTATTATTATTATTATTATGACTATTAGTATTATGACTATTATTAGTATTATGACTATTATTATTTTTATGACTATTATTATTATTATGACTATTATTATTATTATGACTATTATTATTATTATGACTTATTACTATTATGACTATTATTATTATGACTATTATTATTTTTATGACTATTATTATTATTGTTATGACTATTATTATTACTATGACTATTATTATTATTATGACTATTATTATTATTATGACTATTATTATTATTATGACTATTGTTATTATTATGACTATTGTTATTATTATGACTTTTTTTTATTATTATTGTGACTATTATTATTATTATGACTATTATTATTATGACTGTTATTATTATTATGACTATTATTATTAATATGACTATTATTATTATTATGACTATTATTACTATTATGACTAATATTATTATTATGACTATTATTATTATTACGACTCTTATTATTATTATGACTTTTATTATTATTATGACTATTATTATTATTATGTCTATTATTACTATTATGACTATTATTAATATTATTATGACTATTATTATTATTATGACTATTATTATTATTATGACAATTATTATTATTATGACTATTATTATTATTATGACCATTATTATTATTATTATTATGACTATTATTATTATTATGACTTTTTTTTATTATTATTAATATTATGACTATTATTATTATTATGACTATTATTATTATTATGACTATTACTATTATTATGGCAATTATTATTTTTATGACTATGACTATTATTATTCCTACTATAACTATTATTATTATGACTGTTATTATTATTATGACTATTATTATTATTATGACTATTATTATTATGACTATTATTATTATTATGACTATTATTATTATCATGACTATTATTATTATTATGACTATTATTATTATTATTACTATTGTTATTATTATGACTATTATTATTGTTATCACTTTTTTTAAATTATTATTATGACTATTAATAGTATTATGACAATTAGTATTATTATGACTATTATTATTATTATGACTACTATTATTATTATGATGACGACTATTATCATTATTATGACTATTATTATTATTATGACTATTATTATTATTATGACAATTATTATTATTATGACTATTATTATTATTATGACCATTATTATTATTATTATTATGACTATTATTATTATTATGACTATTATTATTATTATGACTATTATTATTATTATGGCTATGGTTATTATTATGACTTTTTTTATTATTATTATGACTATTATTAATATTATGACTATTATTATTATTATGACTATTATTATTATTATGACTATTACTATTATTATGGCAATTATTATTTTTATGACTATGACTATTATTATTCTGACTATAACTATTATTATTATGACTGTTATTATTATTATGACTATTATTATTATTATGACTATTATTATTATGACTATTATTATTATTATGACTATTATTATTATCATGACTATTATTATTATTATGACTATTATTATTATTATTACTATTGTTATTATTATGACTATTATTATTATTATCACTTTTTTTAAATTATTATTATGACTATTAATATTATTATGACAATTAGTATTATTATGACTATTATTATTATTATTATGACTCCTATTATTATTATGATGACGACTATTATCATTATTATGACTATTAATATTATTATTATGACTATTATTATTATTATGACTATTATTATTATTATTATGACTAATATTATTATTATGACTATTATTATTATTATGACTATTAGTATTATTATGACTATTATTATTATTATGACTTTTTTTTATTATTATTATGACTATTATTATTATTATGACTATTATTATTATGACTGTTATTATTATTGTGACTATTATTATTATTATGACTATTATTATTATTATTATTATGACTATAATTATTATGACTATTATTATGATTACGACTCTTATTATTATTATGACGATTATTATTATTATGACTATTATTATTATTATGACTATTATTATTATTATGACTATTATTATTATTATGACTATTATTATTATTATTATGACCATTATTATTATAATGACTATTATTATTATTATTATGACTATTATTATTATTATGACTATTATTATTATTATGACTATTGTTATTATTTTGACTATTATTATTATTATGACTTTTTTTTTATTATTATTATGACTATTATTATTATTACGACTCTTATTATTATTATGACTATTATTATTATTATGACTATTATTATTATTATGACTATTATTATTATTATGACTATTATTATAATCATGACTATTATTATTATTATGACTATTATTATTATTATGACTATTATTATTATTATGACTATTATTATTATTATGAATATTATTATTATTATGACAATTATTATTATTATGACTATTATTATTATTATGACTACTATTATTATTATGACTATTATTATTATTACGACTATTATTATTATTATGACTATTATTATTATTATTATGACTATTATTATTATTATGAATATTATTATTATTATGACTATTAGTATTATTATGACTATTATTATTATTATGACTTTTTTTATTATTATTGTGACTATTATTATTATTATGACTATTATTATTATTATGACTATTATTATTATGACTGTTATTATTATTGTGACTATTATTATTATTATGACTATTATTATTATTATTATGACTATTATTACTTTTATGACTATTATTATTATTACGACTATTATTATTATGACTTTGATTAGATAGATTATTATTATTATTATTATGACTATTGCTATTATTATGACTATTATTATTATTATTATGACTATTATTATTATGACTATTATTATTATGACTATTATTATTATTATGACTATTATTATTATTATGACTATTATTATTATTATGACCATTATTATTATTATGACTATTATTATTATTATTATGACTATTATTATTATTATGAATATTATTATTATTATGACTATTATTATTATTATGACTATTATCATTATTAGGACTATTATTATTATTATGACTATTATTACTATTATGACTATTATTATTATTATGACTATTATTATTATTACGACTCTTATTATTATTATGACTTTTATTGTTATTATGACTTACTATTTTTATATCTATTATTATTATTATGACTATTATTATTATTATGACCATTATTACTATTATGACTATTATTAATATTATTATGACTATTATTATTATTATGACAATTATTATTATTATGACTATTATTATTATTATGACCATTATTATTATTATTATGACTATTATTATTATTATGACTATTATTATTATTATGGCTATTGTTATTATTATGACTATTATTATTATTATGACTATTATTATTATTATGACTATTAGTATTATTATGACTATTGTTATTATTATGACTATTGTTATTATTATGACTTTTTTTATTATTATTGTGACTATTATTATTATTATGACTATTATTATTATGACTGTTATTATTATTGTGACTACTATTATTATTATGACTATTATTATTATTATTATGACTAATATTATTATTATGACTATTATTATTATTATGACTATTAGTATTATTATGACTATTATTATTATTATGACTATTATTATTATGACTAATATTATTATTGTGACTATTATTATTATTATGACTTATTATTATTATTATGACTATTATGACTATTAGTATTATTATGACTTATTATTATGACTTTTATTATTATGACTGTTATTATTATTATGACTATTGCTATTATTATGACTATTATTATTATTATTATGACTATTATTATTATGACTATTATTAATATTATGACTATTATTATTATTATGACTATTATTATTATTATTATGACTAATATTATTATTATGACTATTATTATTATTATGACTATTAGTATTATTATGACTATTATTATTATAATGACTATTATTATTATGACTGTTATTATTATTGTGACTATTATTATTATTATGACTATTATTATTATTATGACTATTATTATTATTATGACTATTATTATTATGACTTTTATTATTATGACTGTTATTATTATTATGACTATTGCTATTATTATGACTATTATTATTATTATTATGACTATTATCATTATGACTATTATTATTATTATGACAATTATTATTATTATGACTATTATTATTATTATGACTACTATTATTATTATGACTATTATTATTATTATGACTATTATTTTTATTATGACTATTATTATTATTGTTATGACTATTATTATTACTATGACTATTATTATTATTATGACTATTATTGTTATTATGACTATTATTATTATTATGACTATTATTATTATTATGACTTAATATTATTATGACTATTATTATTACGACTATGACTATTATTATTATGACTATTATTAATATGACTATTTATATTATTATGACTATTATTATTATTATGACTGTTATTATTATTATGGCTATTATTATTATTATGACTATTATTATTATTATTATTATTATGATGACTAATATTATTATTATTATTATTATGACTAGTATTATTATTATGACTATTATTATTATTATTATGACTATTATTATTATTATGACTATTATTATTATTATGACTATTATTATTATTATGGCTATTATTATTATTATGACTATTACTATTATTATGACTATTATTACTATTATGACTATTATTATTATTATGACTATTGTTATTATTACGACTCTTATTATTATTATGACTATTATTACTATTATGACTATTATGACTATTATTATTATTATGACTATTATTATTATTATGACTATTATTATTATTATGACTATTATTATTATTATGACTATTATTACTATTATGACTATTATTATTATTATGACTATTATTATTATTATGACTATTATTATTATTACGACCCTTATTATTATTATGACTATTATTATTATTATGACTATTATTATTATTATTATGACTATTGTTATTAGTTTGACTATTATTATTATTATAACTTTTTTTATATTATTATTATGACTATTACTATTATTACGACTCTTATTATTATTATGACTTTTATTATTATTATGACTATTATTATTATTATGACTATTATTATTATTATGACTATTATTATTATTATTATGACTATTAT
The DNA here is from genome assembly GCA_951828415.1 of Anomoia purmunda. Taxonomy (NCBI): domain Eukaryota; kingdom Metazoa; phylum Arthropoda; class Insecta; order Diptera; family Tephritidae; genus Anomoia; species Anomoia purmunda. Next base: position 49,487,518 of record OX639998.1, on the reverse strand, counting down.
TATTATTATGACTATTACTATTATTATGACTATTATTATTATTATTACTATGACTATTATTATTATTATTATTATGACTATTATTATTATTATGACTTTTTTATTATTATTATGACTTATTAATATTATGACTATTATTATTATTATGACTAATATTATTATTATGACTATTATTATTATTATGACTATTATTATTATTATGAATGTTGTTATTATTATGACTATTATTATTATTATGACTTGTTTATTATTATTATGACTATTATTAATATTATGACTATTATTATTATTATGACTAATATTAATATTATGACTGTTATTATTATTGTGACTATTATTACTATTATGACTATTATTATTGTTATTATGACTATTATTACTATTATGACTATTATTATTATGACTTTTATTATTATGACTGTTATTATTATTATGACTATTGCTATTATTATGACTACTATTATTATTATTATGAATTAATATTATTATGACTATTATTATTATTATGACTATTATTATTATTATGAATATTATTATTATTATGACTATTACTACTATTATGACTATTATTATTATTATGACTATTATTATTATTACGACTCTTATTATTATTATTACTTTTATTATCATTATGACTATTATTATTATTATGTCTATTATTATTATGACTATTATTATTATTACGACTATTATTATTATTATGACCATTATTACTATTACGACTATTGTTAATATTATTATGACTATTATTATTATTATGACTATTATTATTATTATGACAATTATTATTATTATGACTATTATTATTATTATGACCATTATTATTATTATTATTATGACTATTATTATTATTATGACTATTATTATTATTATGACTATTGTTATTATTATGACTATTATTATTATTATGACTTTTTTTATTATTATTATGACTATTATTACTATTATTATGGCAATTATTATTTTTATGACTATGACTATTATTATTATGACTATGACTATTATTATTATTATTATGACTATGACTATTATTATTGTGACTGTTATTATTATTATGACTATTATTATTATTATGACTATTATTATTATGACTGTTATTATTATTATGACTATTATTATTATCATGACTATTATTATTATTATGACTATTATTATTATTATGACGTTTGTTATTATTATGACTATTATTATTATTATGACTTTTTTTTAATAATTATTATGACTATTATTATTATTATGACAATTATTATTATTATGACTATTATTATTATTATGACTACTATTATTATTATGACTATTATTATTATTATGACTATTATTATTATTATGGCTATTATTATTATTATTATGACTAATATTATTATTATGACTATTATTATTATTATGACTATTAGTATTATTATGACTATTATTATTATTATGACTTTTTTATTATGATTGTGACTATTATTATTATTATGACTACTATTATTATTATGACTATTATTATTATTATTATGACTATTATTACTATTATGACTATTATTATTATTATGACTATTATTATTATGACTTTTATTATTATGATTATTATTATTATTATTATGACTATTGCTATTATTATGACTATTATTATTATTATTATTACTATTATTATTATTATGACTATTATTATTATAATGACTATTATTATTATTATGACTATTATTATTATTATGACTATTATTATTATTATGACCATTATTATTATTATGACTTATTATTATTATTATTATTATGACTATTATTATTATTATGACTATTATTATTATTATGACTATTAGTATTATTATGACGATTATTATTATTATGACTTTTTTTATTATTATTGTGACTATTATTATTATTATGACTATTATTATTATGACTGTTATTATTATTGTGACTATTATTATTATTATGACTATTATTATTATTATTATTACTATTATTACTATTATGACTATTATTATTATTATGACTATTATTATTATGATTATTATTATTATTATTACTATGACTATTATTATTATTATGACTATTATTATTAATATGACTTTTTTTATTATTATTATGACCATTATTAATATTATGACTATTATTATTATTATGACTATTATTGTTATTATGACTATTACTATTATTATGGCAATTATTATTTTTATGACTATGACTATTATTATTATGACTATGACCATTATTATTATGACTATGACTATTATTATTATGACTGTTATTATTATTATGACTAATATTATTATTATGACTATTATTATTATGACTATTATTATTATTATGACTATTATTATTATCATGACTATTATTATTATTATGACTATTATTATTATTATGACTATTGTTATTATTATGACTATTATTATTATTATGACTTCTTTTAATTATTATTATGACTATTATTATTATTATGACAATTATTATTATTATGACTATTATTATTATGACGACTACTATTATTATTATCACTATTATTATTATTATGACTATTAGTATTATTATGACTATTATTATTATTATGACTTTTTTTTATTATTATTGTGACTATTATTATTATTATGACTATTATTATTATTATGACTTAATATTATTATGACTATTATTATTACGACTATGACTATTATTATTATGACTATTATTATTATGACTATTGTTAATATGACTATTATTATTATTATGACTATTATTATTATTATGACTGTTATTATTATTATGGCTATTATTATTATTATGACTATTATTATTATGACTATTATTATTATTATTATTATTATGATGACTAATATTATTATTATTATTATTATGACTAGTATTATTATTATGACTTTTATTATTATTATTATGACTATTATTATTATTATGACTATTATTATTATTATGACTATTATTATTATTATGGCTATTATTATTATTATGACTATTACTATTATTATGACTATTATTACTATTATGACTATTATTATTATTATGACTATTATTATTATTACGACTCTTATTATTATTATGACTATTATTACTATTATGACTATTATTATTATTATGACTATTATTATTATTATGACTATTATTATTATTATGACTATTATTACTATTATGACTATTATTATTATTATGACTATTATTATTATTACGACTCTTATTATTATTATGACTATTATTATTATTATGACTATTATTATTATTATGACCATTATTATTATTATGACTATTATTATTATTATGACTATTATTATTATTATGACTATTATTATTATTATTATGACTCTTATTATTATTATGACTATTATTACTATTATGACTATTATTATTATTATGACTATTATTATTATTATGACTATTATTATTAGTATGACTATTATTATTATTATGACTATTATTATTATTATGACTATTATTACTATTATGACTATTATTATTATTATGACTATTATTATTATTACGACCCTTATTATTATTATGACTATTATTATTATTATTATTATGGCAATTATTATTTTTATGACTATGACTATTATTATTATGACTATGACCATTATTATTATGACTATGACTATTATTATTATGACTGTTATTATTATTATGACTAATATTATTATTATGACTATTATTATTATGACTATTATTATTATTATGACTATTATTATTATCATGACTATTATTATTATTATGACTATTATTATTATTACGACTCTTATTATTATTATGACTATTATTATTATTATGACTATTATTATTATTATGACTATTATTATTATTATGACCATTATTATTATTATGACTATTATTATTATTATGACTATTATTATTATTATGACTATTATTATTATTATTATGACTATTGTTATTATTTTGACTATTATTATTATTATGACTTTTTTTTTATTGTTATTATGACTATTACTATTATTACGACTCTTATTATTATTATGACTTTTATTATTATTATGACTATTATTATTATTATGACTATTATTATTATTACGACCCTTATTATTATTATGACTATTATTATTATTATTATTATGGCAATTATTATTTTTATGACTATGACTTTTATTATTATGACTATGACCATTATTATTATGACTATGACTATTATTATTATGACTGTTATTATTATTATGACTAATATTATTATTATGACTATTATTATTATGACTATTATTATTATTATGACTATTATTATTATCATGACTATTATTATTATTATGACTATTATTATTATTACGACTCTTATTATTATTATGACTATTATTATTATTATGACTATTATTATTATTATGACTATTATTATTATTATGACCATTATTATTATTATGACTATTATTATTATTATGACTATTATTATTATTATGACTATTATTATTATTATTATGACTATTATTATTATTATGACTTTTTTTTTATTGTTATTATGACTATTACTATTATTACGACTCTTATTATTATTATGACTTTTTATTATTATTATGACTATATTATTATTATGACTATTATTATTATTATGACTATTATTATTATTATTATGACTATTATTATTATTATGACTATTATTATTATTATTATTATGACTTTTATTATTATTATGACTATTATTATTATTATGACTATTATTATTATTATGACTATTATTATTATTATTATTATTATGACTATTATATTATTATTATTATGACTATTATTATTATTATGACTATTTTTATTATTATGAATGTTGTTATTATTATGACTATTATTATTATTATGACTTTTTTATTATTATTATGACTATTATTAATATTATGACTATTATTATTATTATGACTAATATTATTATTATGACTGTTATTATTATTGTGACTATTATTATTATTATGACTATTATTATTGTTATTATGACTATTATTACTATTATGACTATTATTATTATGACTTTTATTATTATGACTGTTATTATTATATGACTATTGCTATTATTATGACTATTATTATTATTATTATTATGACTATTATTATTATTATGACTATTATTATTGTTATGACTATTATTATTATTATGACTATTATTATTATTATGACTATTATTATTATTATGACTTAATATTATTATGACTATTATTATTATTATGACTATTATTATTATTATGACTATTATTATTATTATGAATATTATTATTATTATGACTATTATTACTATTATGACTATTATTATTATTATGACTATTATTATTATTACGACTCTTATTATTATTATGACTTTTATTATATTATGACTATTATTATTATTAAGTCTATTATTATTATTATGACTATTATTATTATTACGACTAATATTATTATTATGACCATTATTACTATTATGACAACTATTAATATTATTATGACTATTATTATTATTATGACTATTATTATTATTATGACAATTATTATTATTATGACTATTATTATTATTATGACCATTATTATTATTATTATTATGACTATTATTATTATTATGACTATTTATTATTATTATGACTATTATTAATATGACTATTATTATTACTATGACTATTATTATTATTATGACTATTATTATTATGACTATTATTGTTATGAATATGACTATTATTATTATTATGACTGTTATTATTATTATGGCTATTATTATTATTATGACTATTATTATTATTATTATTATTATGATGACTATTATTATTATTATTAGTATTATGACTATTATTATTATTATGACTATTATTATTATTATTATGACTATTATTATTATTATGACTATTATTATTTATTATGACTATTATTATTATTATGGCTATTATTATTATTATGACTATTACTATTATTATGACTATTATTATATTATGACTATTATTAATTATTATGACTATTATTATTATTATGACTAGTATTATTATTATGACTATTATTATTATTATAACTATTATTACTATTATGACTATTATTATTATTATGACTATTATTATTATTACGACTCTTTTTATTATTATGACTATTATTATTATTATTATGACTATTATTATTATTATGACTATTATTATTATTATGGCTATTATTATTATTATTATGATTATTATTATTATTATGACTTTTATTATTATTATTATGACTATTATTATTATTATGACTATTATTTTTATTATGACTATTATTATTATTATGACTATTGTTATTATTTTGACTATTATTATTATTATGACTTTTTTTATTATTATTATGACTATTATTATTATTACGACTCTTATTATTATTATGACTATTATTATTATTATGACTATTATTATTATTATGACTATTATTATTATTATGACTATTATTATTATTATGACTATTATTATTATTATGACTATTATTATTATTATGACTATTATTATTATTATGACTATTACTATTATTATGGCAATTATTATTTTTATGCCTATGACTATTATTATTATGACTATGACTAATATTATTATTATGACTATTATTATTATCATGACTATTATTATTATTATGACTATTATTATTAATATGACTATTGTTATTATTATGACTATTATTATTATTATGACTTTTTTTAATTATTATTATGACTATTATTATTATTATGACAATTATTGTTATTATGACTATTATTATTATTATGACTACTATTATTATTATTATTATGACTATTATTATTATTATGACTATTAGTATTATTATGACTATTATTATTATTATGACTTTTTTTTTATTATTATTGTGACTATTATTATTATTATGACTATTATTATTATTATGACTATTATTATTATGACTACTATTATTATGATTATTATTATTATTATTATTATTATTATTATGACTATTGCTATTATTATGACTATTATTATTATGACTATTATTATTATTATGACTATTGCTATTATTATGACTATTATTATTATGGACTATTATTATTATTATGACTATTATTATTATTATGACTAAATATTAATATTATGACTGTTATTATTATTGTGACTATTATTACTATTATGACCTATTATTATTGTTATTATGACTATTATTACTATTATGACTATTATTATTATGACTTTTTATTATTATGACTGTTAATTATTATTATGACTATTGCTATTATTATGACTACTATTATTATTATTATGAATTAATATTATTATGACTATTATTGTTATTATGACTATTATTATTATTATGAATATTATTATTATTATGACTATTACTACTATTATGACTATTATTATTATTATGGACTATTATTATTATTACGACCTCTTATTATTATTATGACTTTTATTATTATTATGACTATTATTATTATTATGTCTATTATTATTATGACTATTATTATTATTACGACTATTATTATTATTATGACCATTATTACTATTATGACTATTGTTAATATTATTATGACTATTATTATTATTATGACTATTATTATTATTATGACAATTATTATTATTATGACTATTATTATTATTATGACCATTATTATTATTATTATTTTGACTATTATTATTATTATGACTATTATTATTATTATGGACTATTGTTATTATTATGGACTATTATTATTATTATGACTTTTTTTATTATTATTATGACTATTATTACTATTATTATGGCAATTATTATTTTTATGACTAGGACTATTATTATTATGACTATGACTATTATTATTATGACTAT